>CM031944.1:24164926-24543855 GCA_018749465.1 Paracanthobrama guichenoti | reverse complement strand
AGGTCACAGAGTGGAAGTCCTCAATCCAGTGGCAGAGAGAAGGATTCAGGTCGAGATCCAGGAGTTTGGAGGTTAGCCAGGAACTATGTTGCTAGCGAGCTATAGCCTCGGCTAAATAGCAGTCTTACGTGAGTTCCCACTTTCTTGCTGTCGATGTGAGTGAGGAGAGTGGAGATACAGAGATGGCATCTTCAGTTTACCCTATTGGGACGAGGCAAACTGGAAGAGGGATCCAAAACGCTTTGAGTGCTTCTCCAACTTCATCCTCCGAGACAGAGATCACGGATTGCTGCTGCTCTGAGTAATTTCTCTAACGCGCCACTTACGGAGTCGCGCTGTCGCGGTTACAGTCAAAGCGAAATGAAAGAGTTTAACTCGTTCTCGAGCAACGGATCAGTGCTTGCCTCTGCAGAGGATTTAGATCCAAAGGAGCAGATGGACCTCAGACCTTGCCACATGCGCCGCGAGTCGTTGAGTTGGAACGTTCTGTATTCTGCTCAGTTACTGGGAATTTCTAGGGTTTACAAAGAATGGTGTGAAAAGAGAAAAACATCCAGTATGCGGCAGTCCTGTGGGGGAAAATGCCTTGTTGATGCTAGAGGTCAGAGGAGAATGGGCCGACTGATTCAAGCTGATAGAAGAGCAACTTTGACTGAAATAACCACTCGTTACAACCGAGGTATGCAGCAAAGCATTTGTGAAGCCACAACACGCACAACACGAGGCGGATGGGCTACAACAGCAGAAGACCCCACCAGGTACCACTCATCTCCACTACAAATAGGAAAAAGAGGCTACAATTTGCACAAGTTCACCAAAATTGGACAGTTGAAGACTGGAAAAATGTTGCCTGGTCTGATGAATCTCGAGACATTCAGATGGTAGAGTCAGAATTTGGCGTAAACAGAATGAGAACATGGATCCATCATGCCTTGTTACCACTGTGCAGGCTGGTGGTGTAATGGTGTGGGGGATGTTTTCTTGGCACACTTAGTGCCAATTGGGCATCGATTAAATGCCACGACCTACCTGAGCACTGTTTCTGACCATGTCCATCCCTTTATGACCACCATGTACCCATTCTCTGATGGCTACTTCCAGCAGGATAATGCACCATGTCACAAAGCTTGAATCATTTCAAATTGGTTTCTTGAACATGACAATAAGTTCACTGTACTAAAATGGCCCCACAGTCACCAGATCTCAACCCAATAGAGCATCTTTGGGATGTGGTGGAACGGGAGCTTCATGCCCCCGATGTGCATCCCACAAATCTCCATCAACTGCAAGATGCGATCCTATCAATATGGGCCAACATTTCTAAAGAATGCTTTCAGCACCTTGTTGAATCAATGCCATGTAGAATTAAGGCAATTCTGAAGGTGAAAGGGGGTCAAACACAGTATTAGTATGGTGTTCCTAATAATCCTTTAGGTGAGTGTATACTATAATAGCTTAATACATTTTTGAATGTGGGTAAGTTTCATAAAAAAAATTTTTTTAAAAGCTGAGAAAATCACGTTTTGTCAAACAATAATCAAAATTTACATTTAGTCATTTAGCAGACGCTTTTATCCAAAGCGACTTACAAATGAGAGCAATAGAAGCAACTAAAAACAGTCAAGGGCAACAATATGCAAGTGCTGTAACAAGTCTCAGTTAATCTAGCACAGATCTTTTTTATAGACAAATAGAAAACGAATAGAGTGATAAGTGCTATTCTTTATTGGTCAGGTGCTGCTGGAAAAGATGAGTTTTAAGATATTTTTTGAAAATGGATACTGACTCAGCTGCTCGAATTGAGACAGGCAGGTCATTCCACCAGGTGGGAACGATCCAGGAAAAGGTATATATATAGGGTTTTATTAGTTCACAACACCTGCAAAGCTTGCACAGTCCTATACCCCGTTCTGTGTCGACATGTTGACCAAATGAAATGCTTGATTTATTTTTGTGTTTAATGTTTGATGATCATGTTATTTTACATGCATACGCTTTTATTGCTTGTTTCGGCTTCTTTTTGCCTGTTTTGATTATGAGATTCAGTTCTCTTTCAGCGCCCCCCTACCATATAACAGTGAAAACATGAATTGCTGGAAATTTCCGTCAATGGCGAGGAAGCTGCGTCATAAATGACAGAAATTATTAATGATTAGAACAAACAATGACTGTCACTGATTAGTCAAATTCTTGAATGAATCATTCTGTGAACTGGATGAACTGAATCATTAAAAATATCAGACTCAAAAGAATGATCCATTGATTAATCTGATATCACTATTATCAAATTAATGTGCCAGAGCACATAAGGATGGTTGTCATTCTAGGATAAAAAAAAAAAAAAAAACCTTACATTTCAGTCTGTTTCTCACATAAAGCTATCAAATGATTCACAGAGAATGAGTCATAGACCATTTATGGTGCTTCAGCATCCTATTTGAAGCTTGAAAGCTTCAGTCCCCATTGTAACTGCATGGAAAAGAGCCACCAATGGTCTTCAGAGTTTCTCCTTTTGTGTTCCACAGAAGAATAAAAGTCAGTTCTGGATCATCATGAGAGTGAGTAAATGATGACAGAGTGTTCATTTCAACACACTTTTCCTCATCTGACTTGCCATTAGCGCTCTGCATTTTTTATGAATTCATATCTGTTCTGTAATCCATGGGTCACACACACCTTGCTTTATGTCTTCTGTGCTTCCGTTGATCTCTTTTTAGAGACACATTTTCAACACAGTACAATATACATGACCTCTTCTTTTATAAATAACAAAGCTATAAGCAATAGAAAGAAGACTTGCCCAGGGCTACACTGTCAAAATCCCGCTGACAGGAGCCAGATAATTGATTTTTTTAAATAATCTCTATTTTATGTCTTCTACCACTATTTTATGTATCCCTCCAGATAGCCTTGAGAGATTATGTGCAGTATCCAAGAGACCATCAATGGTTGAAAAAATGCACAAGAATTAAAATAATACTGCATTATCTGAGTGCAACAAATTCTACCTTTACATTCTTCCATTTTCCTCATGTTGTAAGGGAGTAAGAAACTGATATGATGATTAATTTTGTTAATTGATAGTACTATAATTGAATACTCTTAAATTATTTAGCACTGCCCTCAGGTGGAAGATTCAATTACTACAAATTCAACTGAGCCTATGAAAAGATGGTCCAAATCATTTAATTTATTCCTGAAATCTACACTTGTAGTTGTACTTGTCGTGCAGCAGTGGTTCTAAAATGGTTTGCTACAGTATAAAGATTACCAAATTATCTCATGTACAAATGTAAGTTAATTAATAAATAAAAATTCTTAAAATCAAACACTGAAATGCATTAATATTACACCACAAGCATTAACAAGACTTGAAATAAAAAAATAAAAAGTAAACTTTTGGTATTTAAAGGTCAGTTGAATTTCAATGGTTTCATGCTCTCAGCAGCCAATAATAGATTTCACACATTGTGGTCAACATGCCCCAGGTTTATTCTCACTGGTTTCTTTTACTTTGCATAGTTTCTTTATGGCTTTTAGGGCATGTCAAGCAACCCATTAAAGGGTTAGTTCACCAAAAATTCTAATTCTGTCATCATTTCATTCCAAACCTGTATGACTTTTGTTTAGTTTGAAACACAAATGAAGATATTTTTAATTAAAACTGAGAGCTTTTTTTCCCTTCATTGACAGTCCGACTACCACTTTGACGGTTCAAAAAGTTCATGAAGAGATCGTAAAACTAATCCATATGAATTGAGCAGTTTAGTCCGAAGAGACACGGTAACTTTATATAATGAACAGATTAAATTTAGGCTTTTTTCACAAATAAACAAACATTCATCAACACACACATCAGATATGGTAAACAGAAGCTCAAGCATGTTCACTTGAGTACAAGAACCAATGAGGTGCATTCTCGTGTTACTCAGCACGTTTGAGCTTCCTCAAAAACCAATGAGGTTCATTCTCGTGTTACGCAGCACATTTGAGCTGACTCAAGAACCAATTAGGTTCATTCTCGTGTTACGCAGCACATTTGAGCTGACTCAAGAACCAATTAGGTTCATTCTCGTGTTACGCAGCACATTTGAGCTGACTCAAGAACCAATGAGGTTCATTCTCGTGTTACACAGCACGTTTGAGATTCCGCAAGATCCAATGAGGTGCACTCTCGTGTTACGTAGCACATTTGAGCTTCCAAAAGAACCAATGACATTCATTCTTGTGACTGGGCTGATTGGGCTGACATTTTTGACACACCCACTAAACAAGAGAAAACGTATCGCCAAATGACGTTCAACCTGGAAACCGCAGCAAAACGCTGTGCACTGGTTTGAGCTTGAACATGCGCCACATTTGAGCTAACTCAAGAACCAATGACGTTCATTCTTGTGTGTTACGCAGCACGTTTGAGCTTCCACAAGAACCAATGAGGTGCATTCTTGTTTTATGCAGCAGATTTTAGCTTCCGCAAGAACCAGTAAGGTTTATTCTCATGTATTCTCAGCCCCAACAAAACGTTTTTTAAACGGAAACGGTGGTGCATTGAACACCCTGTTCTGATGACGTAGGAGTTGCAACTATGGCAGCTGAGAAGGCCATTCTTTGTGTTCTTTTTGAAGAATTTTCGGAGCCTGATGAAATCGGTATAAATACATGTTTAATACTGCAAAACACGTTCAATGTTACAGTCACTGCCCTTGCTGTCCAGAATAAAAGAGTGAAGGGATTTGTGGAAACTATGGTTCCTAATTATTGTGATCCAACATTTGACTCACATTTCAGGATGAAAAGGCAAACATGTCTTCTAATATCTTCAATTGTTGCATATACCAAGCTGGAGCGGACACATTTGTAAATGACTTTACTTGGACCCATTGTGCGAGCTGTCTCTTTAATACTGCACGGTTTATATACATTGGTTCTGTTTCCTCAAGAACCAATGATAATTCTCATGTTACGTAGCACATTTGAGCTTCCGCGAGAACCAATGAGGTGCATTCTCGTGTTACGCAGCACGTTTGAGCTTCAACAAGAGCCAATGAGTTTCATTCTCGTGTTACGTAGCACGTTTGAGCTTCAACAAGAACCAGTGAGGTGCATTCTCGTGTTACGCAGCACGTTTGAGCTTCAACAAGAGCCAATGAGGTTCATTCTCGTGTTACGTAGCACGTTTGAGCTTCAACAAGAACCAATGAGCTTCATTCTCGTGTTACAAGAACCAATGAGGTTCATTCTTGTGTTACATAGCACATTTGAGCTTCCTCAAGAACCAATGAGGTTCATTCTTGTGTTACATAGCACATTTGAGCTTCCGCGAGAACCAATGAGGTGCATTCTCGTGTTACGTAGCATATTTGAGCTTCCTCAAGAACCAATGAGGTGCATTCTCCTGTTACGTAGCACATTTGAGCTTCCGCAAGAACCAATGAGGTTCATTCTTGTGTTACGCAGCACGTTTGAGCTTCAAAAAGAACCAATGAGGTTCATTCTTGTGTTACGCAGCACGTTTGAGCTTCCGCAAGAACCAATGAGGTTCATTCTCGTGTTAAGTAGCACATTTGAGCTTCCGCAAGAACCAATGAGGTTCATTCTCATGTTACACAGCACATTTGAGCTTCCGCAAGAACCAATGAGGTGCATTCTCGTGTTACGTAGCACATTTGAGCTTCCGCAAGAACCAATTAGGTTCATTCTCATGTTACACAGCACGTTCAAGCTTCAACAAGAACCAATGAGGTGCATTCTCGTGTTACGTAGCACATTTGAGCTTCCGCAAGAACCAATTAGGTTCATTCTCATGTTACACAGCACGTTTGAGCTTCAAAAAGAACCAATGAGGTGCATTCTCGTGTTACGCAGCACGTTTGAGCTTCCGCAAGAATCAATGAGGTTCATTCTCATGTTACGCAGCACATTTAAGCTTCCGTAAAAAACCAATGAGGTTCATTCTCGTGTTACACAGCACGTTTGAGCTTCCTCAAAAAGCAATGAGGTTCATTCTCGTGTTACGCAGCACATTTGAGATTCCGCAAGATCCAATGAGGTGCACTCTCGTGTTACGTAGCACATTTGAGCTTCTGCAAGAACCAATGAGGTTCATTCCCATGTTACGTAGCATGTTTGAGCTTCCAAAAGAACCAATGAGGTTCATTCTCGGGTAATGCAGCACGTTTGAGCTTCCAAAAGAACTAATGACATTCATTCTTGTGACTGGGCTGATTGGGCTGACATTTTTGACACACCCACCAAACAAGAGAAAACGTATCGCCAACCCCGTTGCACACCGTTTCCAGTAAACATGACGTTCAACCTGGAAATCGTAGCAAAACGCTGTGCACTGGTTTGAGCTTGAACATGCACCACATTTGAGCTAACTCAAGAACCAATGACGTTCATTCTTGTGTGTTACGCAGCACGTTTGAGCTTCCACAAGAACCAATGAGGTGCATTCTTGTTTTATGCAGCACATTTTAGCTTCCGCAAGAACCAGTGAGGTTTATTCTCATGTATTCTCAGCCCCGACAAAACATTTTTTAAACGGAAACGGTGGTGCATTGAACACCCTGTTCTGATGACGTAGGAGTTGCAACTATGGCAGCTGAGAAGGCCATTCTTTGTGTTCTTTTTGAAGAATTTTCGGAGCCTGATGAAATCGGTATAAATGCATGTTTAATACTGCAAAACACGTTCAATGTTACAGTCACTGCCCTTGCTGTCCAGAATAAAAGAGTGAAGGGATTTGTGGAAACTATGGTTCCTAATTATTGTGATCCAACATTTGACTCACATTTCAGGATGAAAAGGCAAACATGTCTTCTAATATCTTCAATTGTTGCATATACCAAGCTGGAGCGGACACATTTGTAAATGACTTTACTTGGACCCATTGTGCGAGCTGTCTCTTTAATACTGCACGGTTTATATACATTGGTTCTGTTTCCTCAAGAACCAATGATAATTCTCATGTTACGTAGCACATTTGAGCTTCCGCGAGAACCAATGAGTGCATTCTCGTGTTACGCCTTGCGTTTGAGCTTCAACAAGAGCCAATGAGTTTCATTCTCGTGTTACGCAGCACGTTTGAGCTTCAACAAGAGCCAATGAGGTTCATTCTCGTGTTACGTAGCACGTTTGAGCTTCAACAAGA
Organism: Paracanthobrama guichenoti; assembly: GCA_018749465.1. Classification (NCBI taxonomy): domain Eukaryota; kingdom Metazoa; phylum Chordata; class Actinopteri; order Cypriniformes; family Gobionidae; genus Paracanthobrama; species Paracanthobrama guichenoti. The sequence goes on along the minus strand of CM031944.1, from coordinate 24,536,702 downwards.
ACCAATGAGGTTCATTCTCGTGTTACGCAGCACGTTTGAGCTTCCGCAAGAACCAATGAGGTTCATTCTTGTTACATAGCACATTTGAGCTTCCTCAAGAACCAATGAGGTTCATTCTCGTGTTACGTAGCACATTTGAGCTTCCTCAAGAACCAATGAGGTGCATTCTTGTGTTACATAGCACATTTGAGCTTCTGCAAGAACCAATGAGGTTCATTCTCGTGTTACGTAGCACATTTGAGCTTCCGCAAGAACCAGTGAGGTTAATTCTTGTGTTACGCAGCACGTTTGAGCTTCCGCAAGAACCAATGAGGTTCATTCTCGTGTTAAGTAGCACATTTGAGCTTCCACAAGAACCAATGAGGTTCATTCTCATGTTACACAGCACATTTGAGCTTCCTCAAGAACCAATGAGGTGCATTCTCGTGTTACGTAGCACGTTTGAGCTTCCGCAAGAACCAATGAGGTTCATTCTTGTGTTACGCAGCACGTTTGAGCATCCGCAAGAACCAATGAGGTGCATTCTCGTGTTACGTAGCACATTTGAGCTTCCGCAAGAACCAATGAGGTGCATTCTCGTGTTACGTAGCACATTTGAGCTTCCGCAAGAACCAATTAGGTTCATTCTCATGTTACACAGCAAGTTTGAGCTTCAAAAAGAACCAATGAGGTGCATTCTCGTGTTATGCAGCACGTTTGAGCTTCCGCAAGAACCAATGAGGTTCATTCTCGTGTTTTACGTAGCACATTTGAGCTTCCTCAAGAACCAATGAGGTGCATTCGCGTGTTACGTAGCACATTTGAGCTTCCACAAGAACCAGTGAGGTTCATTCTCATTTTACACAGCACGTTTGAGCTTCAAAAAGAACCAATGAGGTGCATTCTCGTGTTACGCAGCACGTTTGAGCTTCCTCAAGAACCAATGAGGTTCATTCTCATGTTACGCAGCACGTTTGAGCTTCCTCAAGAACCAGTGAGGTTCATTCTCATTTTACACAGCACGTTTGAGCTTCAAAAAGAACCAATGAGGTGCATTCTCGTGTTACGCAGCACGTTTGAGCTTCCTCAAGAACCAATGAGGTTCATTCTCGTGTTACGCAGCACGTTTGAGCTTCAAAAAGAACCAATGAGGTGCATTCTCGTGTTACGCAGCACGTTTGAGCTTCCTCAAGAACCAATGAGGTGCATTCTCGTGTTACACAGCACATTTGAGCTTCCGCAAGAACCAATGAGGTTCATTCTTGTGTTACGCAGCACGTTTGAGCTTCAAAAAGAACCAGTGAGGTTCATTCTTGTGTTACGCAGCACGTTTGAGCTTCAAAAAGAACCAATGAGGTGCATTCTTGTGTTACATAGCATGTTTGAGCTTCCGCAAGAACCAGTGAGGTTTGTTTCATGTTTGCCGATCATTGTTTAAATGTGAATAAATTCAAATCTGGTCATCAAATTAAGAGATCATTCACATTGTAGCGTATGGACGGTGCTCATAAATGATCAACGGACCAATACTTTGATTATTTATAATGACTCAAGCAAGACCGGCGCCGTGAAGTCTACAGACTGACAGGTTAACGGCCCTAAAAGAACACAAAACAGCCTCCTCCAGAACAGAGACTATTATAAATAACAGCCCCCACCTTCACACATACCAAAGGACATCCGAATAGATTATATGACTTTTAACTTAGTTATTTTTCATTTTAGGTGTGTTGTGGTCCCTGTATGTATGCATGCTTTTTGTTATAACCATTTTAGATGTGTTTTGATAGGTTAGAAACTTATAGCCAGTGAATGCTTAAGGAAGAATGACGTCAATCCTCGCCGTTCCTTTAATTCTTAAGTTAAACTCCCCATGCTTGGTCTCGAAATCTTTGTCTCGCAATTTGTAGGCCGGCTAGGTGTGTTGTGTGGTACTATGATGCATCAAACTCTTTCTTTGATGCCAAAACCCCAAAGTCTGCTTATCTAAGAGAGAGCCATAAATATGTTAATGAAGCGAGACCCAAGACAAAGGGAGATTTCCCGCTTCTGAGTTCCTTCGCTCTGATTGGCTGTTCCGACAAAAGAGGCGTGCCCTGTCACAGCCCTTTAAGACGGGCCACAAACGCTTCTCCTGCCTCTTCTCCTTGCTTTTTCTTTTGGCTTTCCTCCTTCCTCTTCTTCTTCGCCATCTTCCAACGGATCTCATCACACAAAGGAACCAAAGTTGAATTTCCCGCGGACTCCAAGGACCCACCCTGCAAGATTCAAACACGGACCGGATCGCGGAATTCCCCTAAACGCACGAACTCGCGACCAAGGAAACATATGCAAGTATCCCTTAAGCTGTCGTTATAAAGTCTTGAGCTTATACCAATAAGTTGGACTGATTTCTTGCTGGTGCTCAATAGGTTGTATCGATAGTATCACCGTTGCCTCTCTCTTTACCGTTACCGTCGCTCTCTCTCTCTCTCTCTCTCTCTCTCTCTCTCTCTCTCTCTCCTCTCCTTCCTTCTTTCAGTTAATTTGTGTATGTTTGTTTATTGTTTGTTGATTTATTAAAATATATATATTCACACGTGATTGCGCTTGAGTTGCTCACCCATAGGTCCCTTTTACGTTGAACCAACCCTGTTACAAATTAAAAGAAAGATATTTCTCCTGGCCAGAGAAACGTTGTTTAAGAGTTATTAAAAGGGAGGTATTTGGTGGACAATTATCCGTCCTTTGAACTCAATTCTAGAATCAAAGAAATTTCTAAAAGTTGACTCAAGCCCTAGATATTAATAATTGTTATAATCCGTTATAATCAACTGTTAATATCCAAATTCCCCTCTGTGCGGATCTGTGCATATTTGATCGTAACACGATTAAACACATGCATAAATCCCGCACCATTTCCCCTGGGGCTCGATATTCGCTACAACATCATCACAGAAAATTTGGACTAAAGCGCTCAATTTATATAGATTTAATTTTTCAATCTCTTTTTAACTTTTTAAAGCAACAAAATGCTAGTTGCACAGATTGTCAATGGAGGGACAGAAATGTCTCATATTTCATTAAAAATATCTTAAATTGTGCTCCGAATATGAACAAAAGTCTTATGGGTTTGGAACGACATAACATTTTATGTTACCAAATAAAATATAACATACCTCCATCATTTTTGCATCATTTTCACCTCAGACACGCATTAAGACATTCTGGAAAAATCAATAAAAACAAATATTAGAGGCACATCACTGGGTGAACACCTGATGAACCATGCTTGAGTGAACATTTAGAACACTCAACTGACCTTAAAAAAATAAGTTATCTTCACATTTGTATAAATAATACACCTAATTAGCATATCTGCAAACCATTTTAAGTCCATTCAAATACTGTTAAGTCAAACAAACTTCTGTTCATTATGCCTGCTGTAAAGATATAAGGTATATTTTTTTTGTAGACAATGTCTGTCAAAATGGTTTGACAGCATTTTGTCACTTGGTGTCTATAACACCATTGGGATGACGATTCTATAAAGCCTGCACTCTACTAGGTGTGTTTTGCTTTCAAATGATATTTCACACACACAAATTTAAAAAAAAAAATAATAATCAGAAAGAACAATCATTCAAAGGCAACTTAACTTGATCTGAGCCATTTTTTAATCACAACGCAAAATAAACCCCTTTAAACCTACAAACGCAGTCGCGATTTCTTTCCAAAATCAAAAGTGAATCTGTTGTTCAGAAGGGACGTATTCTCTCTCTGCAGTTCCTCAATATCACTAATTGCCAGCAGAAAAGTCTTTGGAAGAGTATGAGTGATAGAAACAGCATGCATAATTCACAGAAATAGAAAGGGAGGAAAAAGAGAGTAATGAGGAAAGCAAGAGGCACTGGTGAACAGAAGTGTGTCTGTATCAGCACAGTGCGGCATGTTTGAAAAAGGAGCAGCCGTGGTATGGAGACATGGCATAATTAGTTTTGGGGGATTGCAGCCTGCGGGGTAGGATTAGGGGTGTAGACACTGAACTAGCAGTGGTCTGTTAGATTAATACTGGCATATGAACTTCATACAAACATTCTGATTATAAGCCTACTCTAACTGGAAGGGAACAGCCTTGATGGAGCGGGATATGATAACAGTGAAGATGTGACTTCTGACTGGGACACAAATGAACATTCTGAACCTTCATTTCAACTGTTGCATTGGGATATTACTATTAAAACACCTTTACAGTTGAAAATCTGATATCATTGGATTTTATTTACATTACATCATCATTTACATTACACTCTTATGCTCACCAAAACTGCATTTATTTGATAAAAAATACAGAAAAACAGGAATATTGTGAAACATTAAGTATTTATTGGTAATTTTATTGCTGTGATGGTAAAGCTGCATTTTCAGCATCATTACTCCAGTCTTCAGTGTCACATGATCCTTCAGACCTGTACCTTTTTAAACCTAAAAGTTGCATACTAGTACCTTAGAGTACAAATCGTATACCTTAAGGTACTGGTATGAACCGTTTTGTGGTAAAAAAAAAAAAAAAAAAAAAAAGGTCCTTAAGGTACTGCCCCCAGTGACAAGGTACCTTAAGGTACAATTTTGACACCTTTTTTCCCTGTGTGTATGGTATAAAAAAATAACAAAATAAAGTCAAACATTTAGATTAGACATTTTAATTTTCGGTCAAAACATTCTGTTGTAGCTGAAAACCATGAACAAAAATCAGCAGCCTAAACAGCTAACTAGTGAACTAGACAGACTACTATACATTTCAAACATTATTAAATACAAGTATACCGTCAGTAATATAATAAGAACAAATAAGCTGAACAAAGTTCACAAACTGAAATCAAATGTAAAATAACACTGCATACAGTAGTTTTCTTTTATAAATAAAAAAATGTATCCTTATTAAAGTTACAAAAATTATTCAGTCAAGATCAGTGATATTTTCTTTGTGTTTTGTTCTTTGATTAACAATAACGACAGATGACAGCAGATTTATTAGGCTGCTGTCACTTTAAGTCTGAATGCATGAATCCAATTTACTGTTACACATGCATTTTCTTTCTCAACTGTTTCACTTAAGACATAACCGACTGTGTTTATGAGGATATTTTGACATCATTTTGTGTGTATTTGTCTGTTTAAGCACTAGAAGACATGAAAGAAAACCCAATTCAGTATTTGTGATCATGAGATGCAGCTTTTTGTGCACACGCTCTGGATGTGCCCAGAACAGAAAACAGCACGCGAGTGCTGTATTGAGTTCTCTTTCACATCTTCTTGTGCTTTAAAGATTTAACAACACATTAAGTGGAACTGAAATTTGTATTTTATAACAAGTATCCGATTCCAGAATTGGAAATGATTTTTCGACTCCCAACCCTATTGCTGCTAGACAGTTACCAGTTACCAAGTCCTGATATTGTGGTGTTGAGATATGGATAATTTATGCTGCCATATCAAAAACAAAAAGCAAAATAACAACACTGATTCTACAATGTTCTGGTGCCGAGATATGGCCAGCTCATTTTACTATGTTTGCTAGGGTGCTCTAAATGGTTGCTAGGGTGTAGCTAGGCAGTTGCCAGGGCAAACTTTATGTTGCTTTAAAAAGAGAAAGAAAGAAGCATGCACACTAAATGAAACTTAATGCAGTCTAAACAGGCTGCATACAACTTGCAGTCTGAGCAGTTACTCAAAAAAAAACAAAAAAACAATTAAAACAATATATATATATACAAATTAAATACATTTTCCCTGCAGTGTGAACAAAGCCTTTGACTCGTTGATGCATTTAATTAGTTTGAAAGTGAATGTGTATCTTAGGGCATTTTCACACCTGTAGACTGTTTGCTTTGTTCCGAAACAAGGATTAAAATTGTTACAATAATAGCCCCTTTCACACAGCAATCCCGGTAAATTACCGTAAAATTACCAGAATGACTTTACATCAGTGTGTTCTGACTTGTCCATGCTCATCTTCATTCTGTGTTCATACACAGCATCATACCGGTAATTTACTGGTAATGTTACAACTTCCTTTACTGATAATGGTATTTTTGAAAAGGTCCTGTTCACACACAATCTCTTACCGGTAATTTTACCAGTAAAGACTGTATGTCTGAAAGTGGCTAAGGTTGCGATTTCTTCTTTGTTTAGTTCGCTTTCACAAGGCAACATTTCTAAATGGACCAAAATTAGTTAATACGAGTCAAGTGGAAGTAAACTCTCCTCTCATTGGTCAGCGTGCACCTGTTTATGTTCCACGATTCAGCTCATAATGATCATCAGTCAGGATGAAAAGACGACAGCTCTGCTGGCTGATTGTGGCTTTCCTTAGCAGTCATTATATTACTTAATTTTTTTAGAGCCCGATCACACGGAAATGCGTATAAATAATAAGAATGTCCAATGTCGGAGAATGTACATGCCAAAATGAGTTTTGGCATGTGTATGGTACGCAGTTTTTCGCATGCATATGATACGCACTATATGGCTGATATGCACCAGATAGGTCTACATCAGCAAAACTTAAGTTGTGGATGTGGATTTTTGGGTTTCCTACTTGAAAGTCCAACTTCAAATACATTTTGACTTTCTGAGTTAAGCAGAACTTGTAACAATACATCTACTGGCGTCACTACTATCAGTGACTGATATGTCTGACACATGTATTGACAAGTTTCAACCTCTGAAATGGACTTTTGTTTTATTACTATAGGATGCTGGCAGGAGACATTTTTAAACAAAAGCAAAGGTGGTAAAATGAGCAGACAGGGAGGAGATGTCTCATTACATGTGAAATGTACAGTGCGTGGTGCACTGCTTCTCCAGCTCCACATGTACAGTCGTGTGATATTGGTAATTGACCAGTCTCACAATTGTTAGAAATTGAATGAGCAAAATATAATTGGAAAAGGAACAGCTAGATGTAAACAAGTCAATAACTTGTCACACAAGCTACCTGTGTGCAGCTAATACACAAGACTTAATTGGCCCGGTAGAGAAGATCCCTGAGCATTTGCCAATATTTTGCAGGACAAGCGAGATGCTAGCATTTATTTCTGACATCCAGCTGTTCTCAGAAAGTAACCAGATGGTAAAAACAGACCAAAAATATTCACCTGTGCAGGAAGAATCCAACAAGAAGCTCACGTTGATTTAGCTTTACCACAATTAATTCATCAAAGCATCGAAATCTAACATCAAGTCGATGCCTGCAAAATTTGATGTCCTTTTACTGATGCTGCAATGTTGTGAAACGGCCTAAACCTACACAAGCAGACGTTTTTTGATTACAATAGAATACTGGCGGTTTTGAAAAGCAGGCTTTAGGTTGAATTAGAGGTAAGTGCAGTCAAATCTGCAGGCTCTTGAGAGAATAATTGTATCCCTGTAGTGAACAAAATTGACGATGAAATCCACCAGATAGAGCTGAATTAATTCACACTGGGTTTACACCCCCATGTTTACTTCAATTTCACATAATTTAAATTCAATTTTGTCCAATTACTATCTCGTTCTCCACACCTGGACAGTGCTGCTATGTGGAGTGGATATCTCCCCATAGAGATTAATTTACAAATGAATGAATGCACTGATGCATTCAAGGAAACAAATCACAGTTATCAAAACAAACCTAAATAAAGATCTTTTTTTTTTTTTTTTTTTTTTGGACATCAGAATTGTTATGTCAGGTGTCCGGCACCACATGTAAAAACACCACATGTTTTTTTGTTTTTTTTCAGATCTGAAATATATTATATTATGATATTAATATATGATATCATATTATGCTTATAAAAATAAGCATATTGCTATAAGTATTGTTATAAGTAATATTGCTCTTTTTATAATAGTACTTTTATTTATTTTTATTGTTTTCTATTTTAAGAAACATTTCTTATTATTATCAATGGTGAAAACAACTGTGTTTTCAATTTCACAAACAATTGTGAAATTTTACAATTTCCATAAAATATTTTTATGGAAATTGTAAAAGATTTTATCAGGATTCTTTGATGAATAGAAAGTTCAAAAAAAAAAAAAAAAAAAAATATATATACATATACATATACATATACATATACATATACATATACATATATACATACACATATATACATACACATATATATATATACACATATATATATATATATATATATATATATATATATATATATATATATACATACACACAAATACACACACACACACACACACACGTTTTGGTTGTTTGATGATAAATTTCTACATTTTTGACTTCAATTGTAAACTTTACAATGTCACAGTTCTAAATTAAGTTAACGGGCAACAGGAAAGTATTATTTACTTGCCAAAAGACAATTTTCACTTGTATTCGGCACTTAGCGGGTGCTAATTTTGGTCCCTGCCTACAATCTTTCCAGGGAATCAGTGCTGCTTTAACATCATTATGGACCTGAATAATCAGAGCGAGTTTTACCCTCTCCACTGATATAGTGGACATTATTCAACATTATTCAGATGCTCTTTACAATATCATCTCTTATCAATCTCTCTGTGATGCATTGTGGCCCCTTTTAGCACTTCATCCTCCTTTTAACATGTAGTAAGTAATTATAATGCAGTCTTGTTCAGTGTAAATGATAACCTTGACCTGCCCAATCCAACCTTGAGAAATCTGTTGCATACTGGTAAATATATAATTATGTTTACAAAATACTTTCAAAAACTGTGAGAGCTTCAGAGCTTGAAATTTGGTATGGTAATTAAGCATACACTTAAAAACAAGATACAACTTGAAAAATCAAAGGAACGAACAATTAGGTTGAAAGTGTATATCTATGACTTTTCAATGACACACGTAATCTGAGTTATATATTATATGCATTATTTTTAAGCAGAGTTTAATATTACAAATATCAAAACTATAAAAAGTAAAGAAAATACAATTTAAATTATTTTCTGGCTTTAAAAATAAATAATAAATAAATAAACAAATGTTTTTAAAATAGGTTATTAAATATTAGGTTAAAATATTTTTGATACATTTACACCGATCAGGCATAACATTATGACCATTGACAGGTGAAGTGAATAACACTGATTATCCCTTCATCACGGCACCTGTTAGTGGGTGGGATATATTAGGCAGCAAGTAAACACTTTGTCCTCAAAGTTGATGTGTTAGAAGCAGGAAAAATGGGAAAGTGTAAGGATTTGAGCGAGTTTGACAAGGGACAAATTCTGGGGTGTTCCTGGTCTGCAGTGGTCAGTATCTATCAAAAGTGGTCCAAGGAAGGAACAGTGGTGAACTGGCGACAGGGTCATGGGTGGCCAAGACTCATTGATGCACGTGGGGAGCGAAGGCTGGCCCATGTGGTCCGACCACACAGACGAGCTACTGTAGCTCAAATTGCTCAAGAAGTTAATGCTGCTTCTGACAGAAAGGTGTCAGAATACACAGTGCATCGCAGTTTGTTGTGGATGGGGCTGCATAGCTGCAGACCAATGAGGGTGCCCATGCTGACCCCTGTCCACCGCCGAAAGTGCCAACAGTGGACACGTGAGCATCAGAACTGGACCACGGAGCAATGGAAGAAGGTGACCTGGTCTGATGAATTTTCTTTTACATCACATGGATGGCTGGGTGTTTGTGTGTTGCTTCCCTGGGGAACACATGGCTCCAGGATGCACTATGTGAAGAAGGCAAGCCAGCGGAGGTAGTGTGATGCTTTGGGCAATGCTCTGCTGGGAAACCTTGGGTCCTGCCATCCATGTGGATGTTGCTTTGACACATACCATCTTCCTAAGCATTGTTACAGACCATGTTCACCCTTTCATGGAAACAGTATTCCCTGGTGGCTGTGGCCTCTTTCAGCAGGATAATGAGCCCTGACACAAAGCAAAAATGGTTCAGGAATGGTTTGAGGAGTACAATGAGTTTGAGATGTTGACTTGGCCTCCAAATTCCCCAGATCAAAATCTAATCGAGCATCTGTGGGATGTGCTGAACAAACAAGTCTGATCCTTGGAGGCCCTGCCTCACAGCTTATAGGACTTAAAGGATCTGCTGCTAACATCTTAGTGTCAGATACCACAGCAAACCTTCAGGGTCTAGTGGAGTCCATGCCTAGACAGGTCAGGCTGCAAAATGGGGACCAACATAACACAAACCCGATTCCAAAAAAGTTGGGATGCTGTACAAATTGTGAATAAAAAAGGAATGCAATAATTTAAAAATCTCATAAACTTATATTTTATTCACAATAGAATATAGATAAAATATCAAATGTTGAAAGTGAGACATTTTGAAATGTCATGCCAAATATTGGCTCATTTTGGATTTCACGAGAGCTACACATTCCAAAAAAGTTAGGACAGGTAGCAATAAGAGGCCGGAAAAAAATTAAATGTACATATAAGGAACAGCTGGAGGATCAATTTGCAACTTATTAGGTCAATTGGCAACATGATGGCCAAAAATACTGGAGCAATATCAGAAAAGAGTTTCTCAGAGAAAAACTGCAAAGAGTTTGAAGTTATCATCATCTACAGTGCATAATATCATCCAAAGATTCAGAGAATCTGGAACAATCTCTGTGCGTAAGGGTCAAGGCCGGAAAACCAGACTGGATGCCCGTGATCCTCGGGCCCTTAGACAGCACTGCATCACATACAGGAATGCTACTGTAATGGAAATCACAACATGGGCTCAGGAATACTTCCAGAAAACATTGTCGGTGAAAACAATCCACCGTGCCATTCGCCGTTGCCGGCTAAAACTCTATAGGTCAAAAAAGAAGCCATATCTAAACATGATCCAGACGTTCCAACGTTTTCTCTGGGCCAAGGCTCATTTAAAATGGACTGTGGCAAAGTGGAAAACTGTTCTGTGGTCAGATGAATCAAAATTTGAAGTTCTTTTTGGAAAACTGGGACGCCATGTCATCCGGACTACAGAGAACAAGGACAACCCAAGTTGTTCTCAGCGCTCAGTTCAGAAGCCTGCATCTCTGATGGGATAGGGTTGCATGAGTGCGTGTGGCATGGGCAGCTTACACATCTGGAAAGGCACCATCAATGCTGAAAGGTATATCCAAGTTCTAGAACAACATATGCTCCCATCCAGACGTTGTCTCTTTCAGGGAAGACCTTGCATTTTCCAACATGACAATGCCAGACCACATACTGCATCAATTACAACATCATGGCTGTGTAGAAGAAGGATCCGGGTACTGAAATGGCCAGCCTGCAGTCCAGATCTTTCACCCATAGAAAACATTTGGCGCATCATAAAGAGGAAGATGCGACAAAGAAGACCTAAGACAGTTGAGCAACTAGAAGCCTGTATTAGACAAGAATGGGACAACATTCCTATTCTAAACTTGAGCAACTTGTCTCCTCAGTCCCCAGACGTTTGCAGACTGTTAGAAAAAGAAGAGGGGATGCCACACAGTGGGAAACATGGCCTTGTCCCAACTTTTTTGAGATGTGTTGATGCCATGAAATTTAAAATCAACTTATTTTCCCCTTAAAATGATAAATTTTCTCCGTTTAAACATTTGATATGTCATCTATGTAGTATTCTGAATAAAATATTGACATTTGAAACTTCCACATCATTGCATTCTGTTTTTATTCACAATTTGTACAGTGTCCCAACTTTTTTGGAATCGGGTTTGTATTAGGAAGTAATATTGCTGCTATAACCAATCAGAACAGAATCGAAAAAAAAAAAAAAAAAGTGTCATAGAACGGGCTTCAGTTTATTGGCAAAAGTCACTCTTCACCTCGGGCAGCTATTCCTTTTAGATGTTCTTTATTAATAACATTGCTGCATCATAATCTAGCAGTGCTCTAATCATGTGTTCAGGTTTTCATGTCATATTTTTAATTTTAACATTCATTTTCTTTACAGTCTTCAGATATTTTCATTATCTCCATGACGGCCATGCCCCACCCCCACTCCCACCCCCACCCCTGCACACGCCCCGTCCGAGTACTCAATTAATCGTTTTTGAAACCTATCGATGATTCAAATGAAAAATTTACACAAATGCCCATCCCTAATATATATTGAATGACCTTTAAACTTCAAATAATTGACTCAGTATAGGCTCTGACTTATGGTCTTAAACTTTGTTTACTTGACAGCAAGGGGAATAGTCAATGATTTGTGTGTGGATAAAGCTTGAGGTCACACTGAGAAGATCAAGGAATGAGTTTAGGATCAAGCTCTCAAAGAGACCGCTGTGTCCTTCATGCACTCCCTAAACAATGCAGCTCTTAGCTGAGTCAATACAAACGCTTTTCCAGAACTGAAGAAAGCTCAACTATGACAAAAAATCTTGATATTGCATCTCAGTACTCTTGAGAATTGTCACGCTAATGAATGCTTGTGAAATGACCCTTTTCTTTAAAGAGCAAATTGGATCTTAAAGACCCTGGATTTGTGGTCTTGCAGTTGTGTTTGTGTTGTGCTGTATTGCTGCTGAACAGGCTCACATGAATCCTGAGCTTATTGCCGTTTCTAAGAACAGCATGACATTTTTGTTTTTTTCTCTCAACTGCAGCTCTAGTGTTTTTTTTCAGGCTGCTGCAAAATTCAGATAACATGTCACAAAGTTCATTAACAAATAATTAGAGTCTCATGCTGTGATTAAACACAGTTCATCCCTTTAAAACTGCTGTTTTCTGTCACAGTCTCGAGAAAGCAGAAACACTCCATTCCAGTCCTTCTAAAATCAAGATTTGCATGAGGAAAAAAGGGAAATTTAAGTCATTATTCACTGATAATCATGGCCTCCAGTGAGCTTTTAACTACTGTGACCTGATCATTGATTCAGTGAGTCTGAGAACCAGACCAGCCAGATTTGATTTGAATCATTCAGGCAACTGATTCACTGAAAAGATCCAACTCCAATTCTCTAATAAATTCTCATGAATGCTCAATGAGAATTACATTTCTGTCTGTTCCACACACAAAAACAGACACATATTTGCCTTATTTTATATTTCAAATTTGCTGGGAAAAAAATAATAATAATTGTAAGAGATATATATAATAAGAATAAGAATAAAATGACAAATGTTATTTTTGGGTGAACTTAATTTTAACACTTTATTTTTCATTTTTATTTCACATATTGTCACTATACTATACTTACTAATGCACACTATACTTATACATATGTCACTATAATTAAACTACTTTCAAAACCACTCAAATAAAATAATCAAGCAAACGTTTTTGACATGCTGGTTGGTTAGTGATGATTTGTTTTTCTTTAAACCTTCTTTGTAGGACTCAAGGGTTTGTAGCCCACTCTATTTATATAAAAAAGCAGTCTACAATTAAATATAACAACAAAATAAATAAAGAGATTCACATTGGAATATGAAATGCACTGAGCATCCAGCGAGTTTTCACTTGATGCTCAGGAGAACCTAATCACACACTTACAGCACCAAGGTTACTTAGCAACCAGTGGAAAGAAACAACCCACTGCCCATGGCATTTATACATGCCATTAATGTTGTCTTGGACATATACGTGATCTGAATATGAATATGGACGGGTCATTAACATTGCTGCCACTTCCTCTATGCTTATCAGACAAATTTATATGTTAAGATCAAGGCTTATGTACACAGAGAATCAAAGCTCCGAGGCAACTACACAAAGGAACAGTACGTCTGTTGCTTCAGCAAAGGACTGAGCAGTTGGCTCCACTGTCCTGTAAACAATGTAACTACTGTCAGTCTCAACGAACATGCATGGATCCAGTGGCCGCAGCTGGTGGGCAGCTTTTCATCTCAATGCAGCAATTGGGAGTCACAATTTTCACCTGACACACTGTGCCAGCCACGACTGAGGATTAGAGTTACAGCAGCTTTCGACAAGCTTGTCAGATGTCAGTCTGGAGAGAGAGCTGTGACTGCAAAAGATTGCCTTTGCTGTTGACTTCAAAACATCTGTTTATCAGCTAATATTTGATGGTGCAGTATAACAGTATAATGTCTTTGCACTATAGGGTTGTCAATCGCTTCAAATTTGTAATTGCAATAATTACGACATGTAGATTAATCAAGCAAATCCATTGCATATCTACTAACATTTGAAGATAATTGAAAGAATACTACATTTTTCTGGCAGCCTATCACAATGTGACAATGCGTAATTGAATATTTGAAGCTGGTGCTTTCTGTTTGCCCATTTGTATCATATTAGCCATTAGTGTTATTTTAGTATTATTTATGTCGTATTATAATATTTATTTATATTACTTTTTATATATTTAAATTACAGAATTTGTTATTTAAATTTTTAGTTCTAGTCATTTTGTTGCTTTTGTCATTTGTATTAGCTTTCATTTATTTTCATTTAAATTTTAGTATTTTAAGTACTTATTTTTCAGTTACTTTCAGTTGCCAAGGCAACATTACTAATTTTCTTTTCTTTTTTTAAGTTAAGTTTTCTGTTTTATTTTATTTCAGCTTTATTTCAATTAACCAAAAATATTTTTAAAAGTTTTAGTAAACAATAACAACACTGACAGTACAGTACTGTAAAATAAATAAATAAATAAAAATAAAATTTTATATATATATATATATATATAAAAATAAGTTACCTAGTTGCCTTAAAATTCATTGAAATTAAAAATATGAGTTAATACAATGAAAATTTTTGAGAATTGACATCACCCTTTATTCAAATAGTGTTAAAAGATTTTGTAAGCATATTGTGTAATTGTGTTTTATTTGTTATAATGCAGTGAAACATGCCAAATTGTGCTATTTTCATGATTTATCACAACATTTTTTTATTTTTTTATTTATGTGGTTCAGATACAATAATATTTTGAGTTTCTATTTATTAAACCCATTTCCTTCATTGTATTAACTCAAATTTTTATTTCAATGAACTCAAAAGGCAACCAGGTTACTTACTTTTTAAGTTAAACCAACAATATTTTTTTATAGTGTAGCACACAAAACCAAACAAAAAAGCTAGCCAGCTAGTTTCTTAACAACGACACACAACATAGAAAACAACATGACGCGTTAAAGGTGCAGTAAGCGATTTCTGGTAAACACTGTTGATATTTGAAATCACCAAAACAAACACACCCCTACCCAAAATGATCACATGCATTCACGTACACTATGTACACAACTATGATGGAATCTGCGCTGCCTGCTGCACAAGGGTATGATGTCATCAATAAGTGAAAGCAATTTGTGTTACTATGATAATTCAGGTCAAATGCCCAATTGTTATTTAGCTCCTCTACTCCTTCAATGTCATCTCCTCATACCTTCCATCCCAAAAAAACAAACACCATTTTCACAAACAACTCCCTACATCACATGCTAGTCCAATTAACTAATATATTACAAATGTGACAAGATTAGGGGTTATATAGCGATCACTAAAAGGGGAACCTAAAGAAAAAAACATATATTAGGAGTGTGTTAAATCTCACTTTTCAGACACACTTTGGGAGCTGATGCTTGACACGAGTGGTTCCAGGCTTATGATAATAATAATGAAAATGAACAAACAAGCGAAGCTGACACATGAATATATTCAAGAAAGAGACAGCATATTTTAGTTCTGTGAAACACATCAAAACCATCTGTAATTGCATATTGAGAAGAAATAAAGAAACTTCGGCATCCGTTTAGGCCTTCCCGCTTCCCTTCTCTCCAGCACTGGAAAGCTTCTCTGATATTAATGCAGTCCTGCGTCTTGCCTGATCGTAACCATTTTTTTAAAGGTTAAATTCCCCTGGCCTTTTCCTCTTTTGTATTTCCTTTGCCATCTCTCTCTTTCTATGATTGTTCTGCTAATGTCTTGTGCACTGAGCTCTTTCTCTCTGGAAAGAGTAACAAACTATTCTACTCAGTACTATTCCTTCAATGAAATTTTACTTAAGTACTAGTACTGGTCTAAAAATTAAGTAAAAGTAAAAAGTAGTTCATTTAAAATGTATTTACTTTTTTTATCAGCAGGGGTGGGGACTCTCCCATGTACGGTTGTGATAGAATGAGATTTTCACAATATAACCATCTCAGAGTTTCACGGCATCATAAATAAACGGTATCATTAAATTATGGTTATTATTATCATCAGTTAAAATGGCCATTGAATGAATGAAAACTGTTTTTTTTTTTTTTTGGTTGAACAAATGATTTATTATAACAAACATGAAACCATTTGTTTGTTTTGTTTATTAAAATTTCAATAAAACATGTCTAATCAACTAAATTCAATAAATTGTTATGAATTAGATTAACAACTTATTTGTAAATACAGTACAGTGCTTTTGTGAAGAAAGTGTTCACGGGGATGTTCGATGTTCACGGGAGCACCACGGCGCATGCTTGTGATGCTGACGCAGGAGCGGACCAATGGTGAGCCGCCGTTCTGCCGTAGAGCTTCAAAGCGTTGCACTGTTTTTGCAACGTAAACTATGTAGGAGACTGGCACAGATGAGAAGAAATTGTTGAATAAAGTCGCTATTTTTGTTTGCTTTTTGCGCACAAAAAGTATTCTCTTTGAACTACTGTCGTGACAAACTATTTTAACGAGGTCTACGGGTTTGGAACGACATGAGGGTAATTAATGACAGAATTTTGGGGTGAACTAACCCTTTAATTTCCATCAAAAAGAACCAAGTAGCACAATTAGCTACTTTTTAGGGAGTAATGCAATATCTAACGCATTACTTTTAAAAGTAACTTTCCCCAACACTAACCAATGGATGAGACAAAATGGGAGAAAATTCTTTAAAGTACTTAGTTCAACACTTTTTGCTCTGGAACTGCAACATTTTACGGACTTCTAAAATGTTAGTACCACGACAACTCTAGACCTTGCGGGGTCTTGCATTTTTAACCACAAAAATGCATTCTGTGTGAATGGCCTCTTAATGTTTTAGCCTGACTTAAATCAAAGGTTAAAAATGTATGTGAATGTACTGTGAAGTTAAAAGTTGCTCAACTTTTAAAACTTGTAATTAATCAGACTAGCTTCGTATGTAATACTTTGTACACGCACTCACACAAAAAAAAAAAAAAAAAAAAAAAAACAAGAAAAAAAAAATGATGACAGTGTGACTGTTACATTCTGATGAAGCTGTCGTGAGTCTGTTTTGGTTACTGTGCACTCGAATCTTTACAAAGCCTGTGATTTTGCACTCTTGCTCAGCAGAAATCTCTGCATTTAATGCCAAGATGTCCCAGTTATGCTATCCTTTGAAGAAATGAAAGTAGAACGTTGTATTGGAGAGCGATATCAAAAGAAATTTTTACAGACATTAAATTCCGCTGGCAAGCCTCTCGAGCAGAGCCCATTGCTCTGAAAGCACTCTATTTAGCCAAGCACTCTGCCTCTCTCTTGCTCCCTCTCCCCCTTTCTCTCCATTTCCTCTCCCCCTGCACACACTGCTGAAAAACGCCAGTAAGTGCTTCTAATCAAATTGAGAATATTGTAATATCTAATCACTTCAGACCATTGATTGGCTACCTCAATTATAATCTCACATTAAACAGCAAACTCCCGGCCAGGCCTTGTTTATAGAAATATTTTTCTTTCCATTTTAAACACAAACAAAATCAAATGCATGTTGTTTGAATTAATTATATGCAGTTTCAATTAGGGAATGGAATCTGAGGGAATGAAGACAATCGATAATGTAGCATCCATTATTTCTGATGATTTTGGACTAGACTCGAGGCTAATAATGACAAATTCACATGCAAAAGTGACCCATGAACAGTGTTTTGTTGTTTCTGAGCAAAGACTTAGGAAAATAAATAAATAAATAAATAAAAATCTATTAATAAATCTACTACGCTCTAAAAAAATTCTGGGTTAAAAACAACCCAAGTTGGGTTGAAAATGGACCAACCCAGCGGTTGGGTTAAATGTTTGTTTAAAACAACCCAATCGCTGGGTTAGTCCATTTTCAACCCAACTTGGGTTGTTTTTGACCCAGCATTTTTTTAGAGTGTACTTATTTCAAATGTTTTTTGAGCACAAGATCAGCATATTAGAATGATTTCTAAAAATGATGCTAAAAATTCAGCTTTGCCATCACAGGAATAAAATTATTAAATTATTAATATACTGAAAAAGAAAAGTTATTTTAAATTGTATTAATATTTCACAATGTTACTGCTTTACTGTATTTTCGATCAAATAAAAACAGCAAGCATAAGAGTCTCTGTGTCTCTATGCAGACGTACATTACTATACCCATCCTGACATTTGCTGCCTTTAAGGACTGAAAGTCTCGATACTCTTCTAGGATTGTCCTTATCTGACAAATGAATCAGTGCTCCATATTTCCATGGTCAAGACTTCCCACAGATCCAGTTCCACAATGAAAATTAGCAGACACGTGGATCAACTCTAGCTGAAACACTGCCTATTCATTTAGTTCTAATTTAATAGAAATCTCAAAGTCAAGAAAGCTTCTTTCCAGTCTCTCTTCTGCACGGATTTTCTTTGAGTCTATGCGGGAGCGACATCAGAAATGTGCACACATGCACTTGCATGCAGCTGAGAGGGAGCGTTGCCCGCATGAACCGGAGACTTAATGAGATCTCCTATCACCATTGTGGTGTTGAAAGTGCACTTAACCCCAGGATGCTCCAGAGGCGATGTCCATGCAATTAGTGTAATGCAAGTCACTTTGGATGAAAAAAAGTCTGCTAATGACGAGTAATAAAGCCATGGAAAGTCATATCAGGCTTGTTGGTTGAGGACGGTCTATAAAAAAAAAGTGTTTTTTTTTTATTTTTCTTCACATTGACACAATTTGAACCTCAATTTATTTATTATACATCATAACCATAATTTTAATTAAAAAAACAACTAAATAAATAATAATAATATTATCAAAGGGCATGATAAACTTAAGCAATTAATTGTATTGATCTTCACATACCCTAAGCCTCAGCTCGATAATGCCTAACCTTCAGGGTGTACTTAAAATAAAAGATAAAATAAAGATAAATAACTGTGGAAAATCCTGATCTTCAAATATCTGAACTGCATGATGCAAACCATTAAGAACTAGGAAAGAACATGACAGAAACTAATAAAATGCAAGCTTATGCAATATATAAAAATGCAATTCTCTCATCAAGTTAACAATAAATAAAGGATTCTATTGTACAGCTTATGTTATGCTCTGCAATCGCATCACTGTTATTGCAATTCCTCTAGTCCTCTCATGTATCTATAATTAAGCTTTTTATGTAGCACTTTTAGATGTTAAAGTTTGGCTTATTACTAGCCTTATGCAGTCGTCAGATTTTAAATTAATACTCACTTTGAAGCCGTTTTAAGTAAATCTGGATAGCTATGCAAATGGTTAAGAGCTGTTTTTGTCAATTTATTTAATTTGTAAATTAACAGGTGGAAGAGATTCAATGTAGTCGTCTGCTTGCATTACTTACTAATGTGTACTAATTATATAGGTTCACCAGTTGTGTTATTCGTTTAGGTTGTAACAATGTAAAATCTGTTTAGACATACAATAACCTTGAAAGATGTAGTTTTGGTGTTGAGCAAGCAGCCCGTTTGCAAAGTTTATTATAAAATCTTTTGAGTTTTCAACATAGTTCATTCCTGATGTCCGACCTTGTGCCTCCATTAGGCGAGAAAACTACATCTCAGTAATGAGTAATTTAGAGGTGTAAGCTATTTCATTCTCAGCTGGACAAAGACTGGAATGGTGTGATTATTTCCAGGGTCATTATGTAGTGAATCTTACTATTAAACATAGCATGCATTGTGTGAAATTGATGTTGTTACAGGCGTTAAATGGTCTGGATTCATCACATGAAACAGGAGCAACTGGTACAGTCTCTTTGGGCCAAACTATCAACTGCTTGCGTCAGCGCAAACCCTCTTTTGCAGTTAAAAAAACTACTGTCAGGATTTACTAAAGACACGCAGTGATAAATTAGCGCTGAAAAGGCGTGGACAGCTATTTTTTGCGGCTGAACTTATTGCATATGCATTTGTAGGAGTTTCCCTTTCAAATGCAAAATTTTTCGGAGGAGAATTAATCATGCCAGGAAAGTTTTGCACTAGTCAATTTACTGCTATTTGCAGCATTATTTAACACCCAAAAGAAGCATGTCTTAAACCAAACGCTAAGTTGCGCTGCTCTTGGTAGATTGCGTTGGTTATTATGGAAATGATCCGGATGTGTTTGTGTTCTTTAAATTTGCGCATCATCAGTAGATCCCACTCCCATCAGCACTTTTTGGAATTGCGTTCTTAAGCTAATTTGCCCTGTTTAGTAAATCTAGCCCTTGGACTTCTGCTGTTATCATTGTGTAGAGTATGGACGGTGCTCATAAATGATCGAACAGACCAATACTTTGATTATGCAAAATGAATCAACAGGACCGGCTCCGTGAAGTCTACGGACTGACAGGTTAACGGCTCTAAAGAACACAAACCACTCTCCTCTGCATTCCACGGGACACCATAAAACACCCAAAGGGGCTATATGACTTTTAACTTAGTTATTTTTCAGTTTAGATGTGCTGTGTTCCCTGTATGTATGCATGCTTTTTGTTATAACCATTTTAGATGTGTTTGATAGGTTAGAAACTTATAGTCAGTGAATGCTTAATGAAGAACGATGTCAATCCTCACCTTTCCTTTAATTCATAAGTTAAACTCCCCATGCTTGGTCTCGAAATCTTTGTCTCTCAATTTGTAGACCGGCTATGTGCGTTTTGTGGTACTATGATGCATCAAACTCTTTCTTTTATGCCAAAACCCCAAAGTCTGCAAACTTAAGAAGGCTATAAACTTGTTAATGAGACGAGACCCGAAGACAAAGGGAGATTTCCCGCTTCTTAGTTCCTTCGCTCTGATTGGCTGTTCCGACCAAAGAGGCGTGCCCCGTGATGGCCTTTAAAAAGGGCCTGCAGGCTCTTTTATGCCCTCTCTTGTCTCTTGCACTCTCTTGTCTTTTACGCTCTCTTTGCTTTTATGCTCTCTTGCTTTCACGCTCTTGCTCTCTCTCTCTCTCTCTCTCTCTCTCTCTCTCTCTCTACACTCTCTCTCTCTCTCTACACTCTCTACACTCTCTACACTCTCTTACTCTCATTTAGCTTCCCACTCTTCTCCGGCGTGGATTCTCGGACCGCCAGCGCGCCATTTTCCAAAGGACATTACCACACAAAGGAACCAAATTTGAACTTTCCGCGGACTCCAACGGATCCGCCCTGCAAGATTCAAAACACGGACCGGATCGTGGAATTCCCCCACACGCACGAATCCGCGACCAGCCACGAAAGAAGCATATGCAAGTATCCCTTAACGGTCGTTATAGAGTTTTGAGTTTAAACCAATAAGTTGGTCTGATTTCTTGCTGGTTCTCAATAGGTTGTTCTCACTCTCTCTCTCTCTCTCTCTCTCTCTCTCTCTCTCTCTCTCTCTCTCTCTCTCTCTCTCTCTCTCTCTCTCTCTCTCTCTCTCTCTCTCTCTCTCTCTCTCTCTCTCTCTCTCTCTCTCTCTCTCTCTCTCTCTCTCTCTCTCTCTCTCTCTCTCTTCCTTCTTCTCAGTTAATTTGTGTATGTTTGTTTATTGTTTGTTGATTATTAAAATATATATATCCACACGTGATTGTACCTGAGTTGCTCATCCATAGGTCCCTTTTACGGTGAACCGACCCTGTTACAAATTAAAAAGAAAGATACTACTTGTGGCTAAAGAAGTCTTGTCTAATAGTTCTTATAAGGGAGATAGTTGGTGGACAATTATCCGTCCTTTGAACTCAATTCTAGAATTAAAGAAAATTCTACAAGCTGAATCAAGCCATAGATATTAATAACTGTTATAATCCGTTATAATCAACTGTTAATATCCAAATTCCCCTCTGTGCCGATTTATGTATGTTTGATCGTAACACGATTAAACACATGCATAAATCCCGCACCATTTCCCTTGGGCTAGATTTCGCTACAACTGTTTAAGGATAATCCAATCTGGGGTCAGTTAATAATGTGACACTTATACTTTTGTCTTATTTATTAATTTAATTTAAAAAAGGCAAACATTAAAAATGCAATTATGTCATACCATGACAGAATACACCTTTTCTATGAAGTGTTTTCTTTTCTGCGGTTTAACCAAAGGTGAACATTCTTCCACTCTCGGTGACCACTAAAAAACACAGCGTGAAATAGTCGCTCAGCACCTCGTTACGCTAACTAGCCTCGGTAAAAAAAACACATGGCCTCAGACTAACTGCTCTGATCGGATTCCACATGGTTTATGTGACTTTCTCACGCCACGTAAAATGTAAACTTCAGACGTTGTTATAAGAAACATAGTCTCAGCCTCAGACGTCATGCCCACAGACCGTTGGCTGAACATCTGATGCATATGGCACACTTTTCTGGAAACATTTCAGGAGTTTCGAAGTCATCATCTGATTGGTTGAATTCTACAGGATGTCCGTGAGACGCGTGTGTCACTTTCTTTAACGGTTCGCCTGGAAACAAATGCTCTGACGCCAAACTCCCTCGTGGAAGAACAACACCATATTGTGTACAATGAGTGCTTACCAGGATCAACTAAACACTGGATTTTCAAAAGTATGTGAAGTTTGAATGAATGAATTGAATGAATCATTTATAGATGCACGCCGGACTGTTATTGCAGGGACATCGACTTTAGATTTCCACGCCCCTTGACATGACTCGGAACAGAACAAACTGTGATTGGTTGTGTTACATGTCAGTCATACATTCCTCTTGTCCGGTCCTTGGCCAGCGAAAGGTGCGATGGAGTCCAGACCTTCTGCCGTCAGTCTGAAGGCCTGGCTACGTGAGACTATAGGAAACTTGCTGAAAATCGCTGCAGAAACAAATTTGGCATAGACACACAAATCGGATCTGAACAGTTGCAATACACAATGTGGATAGTCAATGATTTTATATCAGGTTCCAATTAGATACACAAATATTCGGATTTGGATGGGCAGTGTGAACATAGCCTGTGATAGGCTGTATATCTTAAAACATAAGATATTTGACCTTTTCTGACATGAGGTTGTAAATGCCATGTAGCATAAAAATCTTGAAAGTGTACACTCAAGTTAAGGAAAATATGCTATTGGTTTTTGTTTGGTTAGATCACAATACATTCTTAAGAGTCATTAAATTGACTTTTTTCAAAACCACATGCAATGTACATGATTTCAAAGAGTACCTTTCTAAGAACTTGCCATGCATTTTAAATTGGATTCTTTTTTTCTTTATATGTTACATTATATTATGCTATTGACCCTGCATCGATTTGAACAGAAATTACAATAACAAGCACAAGAAATAAGTAGACATTATCTGTCATCTAGCTTCTATCTTCAAACTCCCTCCATGAAAACTCTTCGTAAATGAAGTTTATATTTTGCTAAGGACAAAGACACATAAATTATAGCCTTGGAGAAGATAAAGTGGCTTTCCGCTCTGACCCCTAACACCTCAGCTTAGCTGGAGAGCATCTGAAGCGCCTTCAAGAAAGCATCACAACATCATAGAACATTCAGAGACTGAAAAGGTCAATAACGAAAGATTTCATTCTATCTCTGAGGAATCTCTCATAATAATGGGGGCAAGCATTGCCGGCAGAGTCCGTGGTCCGCTTTAAGTGAGGACAGGCTTTTTATCATCCTACGCAATGACTGACAAAATAACCTTGTCTAGGAGCCCGAGTCTGCTGAGGAACAGATGACTGCAGAACCCTCTACAAAGCCATCGGTTTATGCATTTTGATGACACCCCATAACCCATGAAGATGGGTCTGACCTTGTTGTAATCACGCTAGAGTAGGTACTAGAGTAGGTACATCCACCTCTTCAAAACTCAAAGTTATATCTTCCATACCGGACAACCCCCACATTTTACAAGAGCCACCATCAGAGCATGCAGTGAAGGACGCTTAGGGCAAAGGCAAGCTATGCTGAACAGCAGATGTGCACAATATCCCCCAGAGCTCCTGGTGTAAGTGGGCTATGTTGTGATTGCCAGAATGCACCACCCCGCCTCCATCTGGGAGAACATGAAAATTCCCAATGATTCCCAAAAAGATTGAAAGATTTTTCATGGTTCTGAGAACCAGCGGAGAAACCACTGAGGGATTACCTGCCTTAGTGCCCTTGAAGTTCTCACAAATTCACACATGCAGCCTTTTCTTCACTCCCATGTGCAGCCCACCTTAACCTTAAACTGTACACATACTTTAATCCCTGACCGTGTGACTATGACCAGAATTCTCTGAGCTCTCACATCTGTGGTAGCATCTGATGGGATTGTATTCTGGATTCAAAACAAAGGCATGTGAGATACCATGGAGAATCTTTGTTGACATAATTCCAACTCCACACAAACAAGTAAACCAGTAAAAAGTATTACATTATTTGTGTGCTGTGTTCACACAGTGTGTTCCTCTAATTATAGTTAAATAAATAAATAAATAAATAAATAAATAAATAAATAAATAAATAAATAAATAAATAAATAAATAAATAAATAAATAAATAAATAAAAGGTTTTGGTTTAGGAAAGAATTACCATGAAGTTATGGATATGATCAACAAGTTCAAAATTGCTTGTAACATTATTTTTAAGTCATTTTTATTTAATCTAGGCTGTAACATTAATGTGCCTGCGGTGATAATTTCGGCAAAATTATATTATGCTCCCTCTTGCACGTTTCATGGCACTTTCAAAGTGAAATGTCCAGTGAGTGGAATTAAAGTTAAAATCAATTTTCTCCAAAACAGATGAATATGAATGTGGCGATGTTTTTGTGTTGGTCATTGTACATTTTGCAGCAGTTCATAAATAAAATGCCCAGTAAGTGGCGTTAAAAAGTTAATGCTCTATTGTGTTTTAAAATAACGTACACCCTGTCCACACCAAGTCAAGCATGAGATAAAAATGCATTTTCTGAAGAAACCATCCCAATGTTGTGCCATGTGAGCTATCGAGCAATCTTACTTTGTCATAAAAGACATACACGTGGAGCGGTTTATGTGATGAAAAAAAAAAAGAGTATTAGTGTATTAGTTTACAAATTATGCACTACGGTAAAAGTGTTTTGAGGTCATAGTAGGCCTATTGTGCAAGGAAACACACAAAAATAGGTCTTTATTAATCGATAATCTGCCCTGTAATCATAATTTATGTGAACAGGAATATTTGTTGCTGTTTTTCTGTCACAAGTGCTCATTTCACCTGAAAAATGCAGTGAATTGTAAAGTATGTTTTGGAGTTTTGAAAAAATTTAGGTAGAGGCATGTTTTACTAATAAGCCTATGTTGTGTAATACACAGCATTCTCCATAAAATCCTATTAGACCATTTTAATATACTGTACTGATACTGCTCTTTTCCTGCCATGAAGTACTTGTGTCTGCAAAAAGAGTGCTGAGATTGAGTACACCAATAGATGGAACAAACCATCAGCCCTGAACTATAAAGAAAGATATCTGACAAAAATAGCTATTAGCATCAGATTCAAAGCTGGGCAAACGAGAGAGGATTGATCGACCACTAAGAGAGATGCTTGATTTAATCACTACATTACACACAGCTCACATTACCCTACAACACAAGGGCAGAGATTATGGCTATACTACAACTTTAAACATTACACTTTTATTGCACCTTGGGTAGAACACAGCAGAGTAAGATTGTCCTAACACTTTTGGTAAATGTCACACAAATGACAAGCAATTAACCCCCCTGAATACCACACATAACTTGAAAGCCACTGCTGCAAATTGATACCATTACAAGTGATTACATTTCAGACATTGTACAGGCAAACAAAACCTACAGGAAAAAATATAGTCCTGTTCAAACGACAGAAATAAATAAATGTACATACGGTATACATACAGATTTAATAATAATAATAATAATAATAATAATAATAATAATAATAATAATATATGAGCGATTCTATAATTGGAGATACATTTTACATGGGATTTTTTTATAGATACAGATTTATTATTATTATTATTATTAATAATAATAATAATAATATATGAGCGATTCTGTAATTGGAGATACATTTTACATTTCAAAAAATTTGGGAAAGGGGACATTTGTTCCAGAAACATTAAATTTTGATAATTCAATGCTTGCCAAACATTTTACTTTTTTTACTTTTTACTTTTTTTAACATTTAAAAAAAAAAAAAGGATTTCTTTATAGTATTGTCAGCTCTGCTACTGCCAATTATGTTACTTACTATCAGCATTGTTACTCTATCTTTGACGGTAACAAAATTGACCATTTAAACTTTTAGCCAAAAACTCGAATTGCTAGCATAAATGCTATGAACACATGGCACTAATGAAATCATGATTAACTCTTTCCCCGCCAAACAGAATTTTCCGGATTTCCGTCCTTAAACGACAACTGTGATTATATCATCATGCAATATCGTTGGCGAAAAAGAACTAGAAATAAAAATTTGACCAAAATCACTCTTTGTTTTTGAAAGAGCGTTCAAGTGTTCAAGCTTGCGGTTTGCCAGATCTCCCAATCAGAGCTTTTCTGTTCAAAGAACACATTATATCAGGTGTTTTACTTACACTGTGCAATCTGGTAACCATGTGAACGCAAGCGCTCTCTCTCTCTCTCTCTCGTGAGGATGATCGGAAAACACCAAAAACTGTCTGCGATTCAAAATCCTGCTGTGTGAAATGTGTTCTGACTGAAAATAACATCTGCGATGACCTACAGCCAATGAGAGAGCAGGATACAGGGCAGCGGGAAGTTCAGGGAGGAGTTATAGACCAGAATATCAGTATTTTAATAGATATATTTACAATTATATCAAACAGAAACAAAGCACAGACATTTGCTTGACCGGCTGCAACAGCGGCACATTGCAAAACCATTTATTTACATCCAACTCTCTTTGCAGAACACAATCCTTGCTCCCCGCGTCTCCCCAACACATTCCTTCTCCATAATTTTTTTCTTTTCCGCTGCAAATCAGCACACATACAATTTGGACTGCAAGCTTTCTGCAGTCTATCATTTTTAATAACAATTCCAGTCTCATGTGAGAACTCCGGTCTTACGCGCGTGTGACCTTGCGTTGTTTCCTTGGTTGTGAAACAGTTTCAATGTGAAACCCCGTCGCTGATCCATCGTGCAGTGTGAACAAAGCAGCGACTGAATGCTACCCCAGATAGTCATGCAGTGTGAAAAGAGCAGTGATCTGACGAGTTTGAAAATCATGCAGTCTGAACTTGGTATAAGCTGCATTTCAGCAATCTCCATTTGAGATTTTCTGCTTATCATTCAGTCGGTCTGTGTTCTGTCATGACTCACAAGCCTCTTGTGCTGTTTGTGCGACTAAATCTGCCATCAAACCTTCTCCGTGATGAACTCTAATAAATCCAAGATATCTCGACTATTGGTGATCGTGTTTGCTGAATAACTGCACTTTTTTTTTTTTTTTTTTTTTTTTGTTGTTTTATTAAAATAAAAAAATAAAAAACATTAAAGCTGCAGTCCGTAACTTTTTTGGGTTATAAATTATCCAAAATAAATTTGAGCAAGTGCATAACCAGCCAGTGTTCAACACTATCTGCTTACCTTAGCTCGATTTACAACGGTAAGCTTGTAATAATGTTTTTAATTCCAGTGGTACTGGTGGATTTCCATGGGAAATTCAAGCATATCTATGGTTCATTACGTCACATCTGTACAGATAAAGAAGGTGTCCCGGCTAGTAGGCTATATTGCGTGTGCGGATGTTGGAGGTGGAGATTTATAGCCTTTTCTCACAGCGCTTGATATAATTAAACTTATCAATTTGATGGCGGATCCAGAAAGGTTCAAATTACAATTTCACTCATTGTAAAATGCAAAAGTCTTCGGACTTCGCAGTAGGGTTGGGTACCGAAACACACCGGTACCTATATAACCGGTATGTACCGGACCGAATCAGAACGCAGATTTCGGTGCCTCATTTTGGTGCCACTTAAACTGAAACATGCTTTCGCGCTTTGACTGGCGCCATGCCAGAGACAGCGCTCGTCACATATCACAACTATTCAGTGTTTTCAACCACATCATTATTTTAGTTTTCAGACATTTAAATGCACACAAGTACTAGCAAAATACACATTTATAGTTTGTTAAATACACTTTTCTCTATGGAAGACAGTTATAATTTGAGTATGTGTCTTATTTATATCAAATACACATTATATAGTTAACTATATAGTTTACTCTGTTCTTCTCCCAGTTCACTGATCACTTACTTTCATGTATTTTGTGAGACGTGATGTAAATCCAACAGATCCGATTCTCTGAGGCGCAAACTAACATGGCGGCGCCCATCGTGCATTATAGATTAACTAACACACATTCACTTACACACATATTTGAAAATCAGAATATCAGATAGTTCATGACATAGTTAACAAGTATTGTATTATAGTAGTGAATAAGTAGTGTATTTAAAAAAAAAAAAAAAAAAAAAAAAAAACGGAATAAAACTGAGCCTACATCTGTGATACAGCGCTATTGTGGCTGCTGTGTCATGTGAGAAGCACGACGCGTCGCCATGGAAACAGTAAGGTGATGCATTCTAAAATATTTAATATGGTCATATTTCTGCAAAATAATGTTGAACCTTGAAGATGGTTTGTAGCATACCAAGAATACAGACTACTTTGTTGTTATTAGTACTGTTACTGTTATTTAGTGTTAAACTAGGCCTACTGTAGATGGTTTTACTGTGAATTTAAGTCAATTTGTTGTTTTGTATTTATTTATATTTATATATTCAAGTATACTTTAAAGTTAATGAATGTATATATAAAAAAAAAAAAAAACTTTTTAAATAAAAAGCCATTCTTTATTGTCATCCACCATCATTTTGTCATTCGACTAAAACTTGACTAAAAAGGACAAGGTTGACTAAATATGAATATGAAAAGCACATTTGACATAGCAATAAGACTGAGGCTAGATTAAAAAAATAGGTGACGATTGATATTGTGGTAACAATTTTTTTTTTTTTTTTTATTTTTTTTTCAAAATAACTATTAGTGTCTGATCTTTTTAGATTAAAATGTTTTCTCAGAGAGAGCACACACACCTTTCAGTGCTTCAGATCTTATCAGTGAGGGAAAGTGACATCATTTCCTGTATCTTACATAGTTGTAGGAGATAATTCCACCAATTTAAAGGCAAAGTATGATACGGTAACAGAATGATGCTAGATTTATGGACACATTTTTATAAGATAAAAGTTATTTTTAAACAATTTAAGGACAATTACTATTTAGGGCTTTTATAAACAAACTAAATGAAATATTACCAAAAGAAAAGTAAAACATAAAATAATAAAATACAATATTTTGATTACACAATGATACATGATGGAAAAAAATACACTGACAATATAGATAGTATAAGGGGTGTGAAGAGACGAGACAGTTTTTACACAGTATTTTTAAGAAATCCTGGAAAAATAGTCTGCAGGTGCATTTTGAAATTGACTAATCATCTTGGTATGAATGTCATTTCAGTTCTACTTTCTCCTTTCAGTTCTACTTTCTGAGTATGAATTATCATATGCATTGAAAGACAACAGTAAAAGCACCGTAAAAGGTTTTGCCACAAACTCAACTGACTGGCTTCTCTCCTGTATGATTTCTCTTCAGACCTTACTTTACATGAATTATGAGCTTCCAGAACTTTTGATTGAGCTGTGACCTCCTAACTGAACTCCTTTCCACAAATAAAAACGGTATAAATAACACAAATATTGTTTTTTCTTCTTAATCTTACTCTTTTTCTCCATTCATTCAAAATATCTACACGTTTCCTTCTTTCAGATTCACCAAATTAAAACTCCCCAGGCACTGCACTTCCCGCAGTGTCCATAAACAAACAGCAATACTGGAAATTAATATGAAATTGACTGTTTACTCTCTTAATACACTTTCCAGGTCTTATTGCGCATAATTCATCAGTGTGTGGTATTCTAAAGAAAAAAATGTTTGTCTTTCGTAATCTTTCTTAAAAATGTACTTATTTCACTTCTCAATGCTGATTCTTTTTGTGTGACATTACCAATCCTTTTCAAGCCATCCGCTCCAGCCACCTGGCTCCTTTCTGGTAAGTAATCCCACTTTTCATGATTCAATCAATTACAGACAGTTCCGCTCTATATTTTTTTCTTGAGTATCCTGTGCCACTCAGAAATATATCAGATTACAGGAGTACAATGAGTGTGCCAGGCCCTTTCATCTCCTCCAAATATTTTCCGTCAGTTTCTGGGAAAATGCATAATATATTAGAGATGCACCAATTGCAATTTTTCTTGGCTGATTATGATTTCCTATTTTTTTGTAAGTGTGACCTGCCGATACCGATTTTTGCAGATTGCGATTTTCTTTCTAAGAACTATAATTGATAGCGTATACAAACAAAAATCTACTTTTCTTTAACGCAAATTGTTTTTGTTTTTTTGTTGTTGTTTTTTTAAGATACAGAATAAGCATGGCTTTTCAGTTTTCAGGTGTCTCTAAAAGTAGGTTATTATTCAGGTAAGAAATACTACAGAAATTAATCAAATGTAAAATAACACTGGATAGTCTTCAGTGTAAAAATGAATACAGATTAATGCTTACAATTAAAGTTATAAAATGTATTTTGTTTTTCGATGAACATGACAGACAGCAGCAGGAATATTAGACTGCTGTCCCTTTAAGAGTTTATGCACAGAGCCAAAATACTGTTACATAACATCACAACTATATTTACTTTCTAAAACTGACTGTGTTTAACTAAATACTCGCCACGGTGAGCATTTTGATATAAGTTTGTATGTATTTGACAGTTTAAGCGCATGTAATTTAAGTGCGGAGAACGCTAATGTTATTGCCCAAAACAAATCTGGGTCATAAGAAAATCATAAGAAAAATCGTCTGATTCCAATCCCTGGTCGGTCAATCGATGCATCTCTATAATATATATTCACTGTCAGTAGGCATTCAATTGAACAGCTACAGTTTATATCTGTAGATCACTGATGTTTATTTATTTAACTCAGAGAAAAAAAACAAAAAAAAACACATTGCTACAATTTCAAGCACCTGAGGCTCTTGCACATATAGACATATATGGTTTCTTGTCCAATATTTTTAGCGTTGGTTTATATAGAGATCTAACAGGTTTGACAGTCAACTGAGAAACCTGACTCCAGACAGTCACACAATAAGATAAATGTGAGAAGACCATTGCATGCATGTGTAACTTAGCTGCCTTTAGGGATATGTACGGCAAGTTTGTTCTGATGGTTCTACACAACCTTTTTACATGCACATTACATTTCAATTGAGAATCTAAAATAACTATCTAAATATTTAAAATCATTAACTGTCTCTATTGCCTTTTGATTGATCTTAATTATAAAACCATTCATTTCCTTCCTTCTAATTGAAAAACACATTGAGACAGTTTTTGAACAATTCTAGGTCAAACAGTTGTTTTGCCGCCACTGTGACACACCAGTCATTTCATTTGTTAATAGATCTGCAGCTAAGCGTGGAGTTTGTGCTGATACATAAATGATTGTGTCATCTGCATATAACTGACATTTAGTTTCAGTACAACAATTTGGTAAATCATTGACATATAAGGAGAACAACAGTGGGCCTAAAATTGACCCTTGAGGGAGAGCCATCTCATTGTTTTGTAAAGATGATCTTGAATGATTTATCTGAACACTGATCTCGAGATTCTAAATATGATCTAAACCAATTGGTTGCCTGCTCAGAGAAACGAAACATATTTAATTTATGCAGTTGTATTTCATGATTCACAGTATCAAATGCCTTATTAAGGTCTAAAAATACTGCGCCTACCACATTACCACTATCTAAAGCTCCCTTAATAAAATCTGTGAGATAGCAGTTTGCCATTTCTGTTGAATACTTAGGCCTAAAACCAAACTGATTAGAGTGAAGTAGACCATTTTTTTCTAGATAGTTGATAAGTTTTGACAACTTTTCCAGAATTTTTGAAATTGCAGGGAGAGTAGAAATTGGTCTATAATTCTGAACTTCATCAACCGATCATGCCTTGAAAACTGGAGTTATAA
The DNA here is from genome assembly GCA_018749465.1 of Paracanthobrama guichenoti. NCBI lineage: Eukaryota > Metazoa > Chordata > Actinopteri > Cypriniformes > Gobionidae > Paracanthobrama > Paracanthobrama guichenoti. The sequence continues at coordinate 24,504,530 of CM031944.1, read as the reverse complement.
TAAAAGATTTCCATTCTGAGGGGAATTTACTTTCTCTAATAGATGAATTTATCACATTTACCAAGGGCTTTCGCAAACAAGCACTACAAGCACAAGTCCGTCTGACGTTTTTCTTTAAAATAAGGATTTTTGTCAGGCTCCTATGTATAAGTTTCTACCTAATACTGGTACTTCTGAATGGGCTGAGGCTGGGATTTAGTGGGTTTGAAGTGAAAGTATGTTATGAACGTATACTATATGCAGAGAGCATTCACTCAGTATCGTTATCAAATTTTTGACCAAAGTGGCTTTTAGAGGCTTTTGCATCTGAACTCTTCACATACATACATATGATATATGTGAGGGTGTCTTTTATTGCATATTGAGGCAAACAGGTTAAAAACATATAGCAAGTTCTTCCACAGACTGGATAAAATATATATTCAATTCATTAGCAATTGTGTTGCTATCAGTACCAAGTCTTCCATTTATATTCAGCTCTAATGGTTTTCTATACATCCCTTCTCATTTAGAAAGTACTGTCGTTTTGGCACTTCCAAAGAGTTAAGCTATTTCCCCATTTCTGCAATTAGTTGCTCAAAATAGGCAGTTTTCACCTTTCTCATTTCACTAACTACTTTATTTCTTGAAGATTTAAAGCTTAGAATATTTGTCTGTGTTTTTGTAAGCAATGACTTTTTCAAAGCAAAATCTCATCTTGATGGATGTCTGAATGTATCTATGTTGTCTACATTTTAACGGTTGCGTATACTTTTGAATAATGTTTTCAATGGTTCTCATCACTTCACAGTTTCTGTCCAGGTCACTAATTTGTAATGCATCATTCCATGTGTGTAAAGTGTTGCAATATTCCATCATATTTTCAACAATATCGACTAGATTTGTTATTAAATTATTGTACCCCTTCACTGATGAATCTGTAACCACAATCTGTATTAGAAAGCCAGCGCTGGCGGCACAGAGAGAATTCCTCCAAAACCCTCCCAAATGGAGCATCCGTGATGGCCACTCAGACTGTGTGGAGGCCAGAGCCATCTGTTGCTCAAGTGTTAGTAATTTCCTCACCAGGTCTGTCAGCTGGAGCACTGCCTTGATTGGGCAATTCTGATGCTCATGGTAAACCAGCAGAATGTCACTGCACCTGGGCTCTTTCTGCAAACAGACAATTATCATTTCAATCAAAGGGGTATTGGGCGCTTAGCGGGGTTCCTCTGTGGTGAAAGGGTTGCCTCAGATTCTTATATAATTAAGCCCTGGCATGAAATGTCAAATTTAAGCGTCAAACGTAATGTAGCCCAATGCTAATCAGTCTCATTTATGAATTTACATCTGTAATTGACTGTTCACACTAAATATTAAAATACCTTACAGACGGCAAACATTATGGCAAGGATATGAGAATCAAGCTGAAGTAATCTGGCAGTAACAATCAGTCAGTCTGTTCGGAACAGCCTCACGTGAATCCCTGCAGGGCGAAGAGACAGGGTGAGTCAGATCCACCGCTAATGCTGTGTTTCTGGAGAGGAAGAGGTCCTGTCAGCAGGATGCTACAGCGGTGCTGATAAATCGTGCTGCGTGACTGAAATTCACTAATAATAACAATCAGTCAAAATCTTCGACAGCTATTGCCAGGCGCCAAACACTCCTTTGTCTGTGCACACATAACCGAACGCCTCTTAATTTGCTAATCAATTGGCCATGTCTACTAAGCCTTGCGATTTATTATGCAAAGCCGCCACAACCTGTTGATGAGAAAAGCTCAGCGTCACTTGAGAGCATTCATTTCCATTTGGGCTCAATTTTTAAACTGGGCTCAATTTATATAAACTGATAAATCAAGATATATATATATATATATATATATATATATATATATATAAATATGTTGGACAGTAAGAATGATAGATGTAGGGTTCAAATTGGCATCATAAGGGGAATTCAAAGAGAATGAACTGCGCTGATGGCAGCGCTGTTTATTTGCGCGAATGCTCTCTACTTTGTTTTAATGTCCATTTCAATAGAGGTTAATCAGGAAATTAATTGAATGAAATTTGCATACATCTTGTACAGCGTTCTTGGATAAGGAAGATGCAGCAGACTACCATAATCTGGCATTCTTTGTGTGCACTGTACAGCACATATGGATTTTGCCAGTGAAAGAGGTTGTCAAAACAGGGTGCTAGGGGTCTGTGGAAAAGTTCAAAGGAAGTAATTATAAAAAGCATTTAAAAAATGTCAGAAAAAAACAAATATGAAATATAAACGTAGCATTATTATTGCGTATATCTATAAAATAATCATAATTATTTTATTTCATTGACATTCATCATTTTATATTCAGCTTCTTAAATTATACGTTTCAGATAATATTTTACTCTTTCTTTATACATGAAAATATATGCTATTATATGTGACCTGTGCTGGCAAAATGAGTCACAATGAGCGAAAAAAAAAGAAAAAACACTAGTTATTTTCACTATTTTAAAACACCTTCAAAATGAAGTATGATTTGTTTGAATCAGGAAAAAAAAAAAGACAGAGCTACACGTTTGAAGTTGATAAAGCCAGTTTTGAGAAAAAAATGAGTTATAGTTTTCTGAAGGTTCCAAAACAAAATCCCTGGTAATAATACCAAATTTGGCACACATCATGTCATATATACACTCACCTAAAGGATTATTAGGAACACCTGTTCAATTTCTCATTAATGCAATTATCTAATCAACCAATCACATGGCAGTTGCTTCAATGCATTTAGGGGTGTGGTCCTGGTCAAGACAATCTCCGGAACTCCAAACTGAATGTCAGAATGGGAAAGAAAGGGGATTTAAGCAATTTTGAGTGTGGCATGGTTGTTGGTGCCAGACGGGCCAGTCTGAGTATTTCACAATTGTTGTGGTTTAAATGATGCCGTTTTTCCTCTTCTTTGGAAATAACACTTCACTCAGTCTTTGATGCCAGAATATAGGTTTTATTCTTTCAAACAAAACCGAGTCGATCTGCAGAGCTCCTGATGACTCAGGGAAATCCTCCATTATATAGGCAGTTCCTACACATTCCAAACATACTACGTCATTGTTTATCTTTCCCCCACATGTCTTAACTTGGCTTGAGTCCAGCACTATGTCCATATATGGACTTAACACCCAACACTGTGAGGGGTGGTCTTCCAGTCTCCTGAAGACCCCTGCACTCCCTCAGCTGAATATCATCATACAGATGTAAATAATAGTGTATAATCATACAGTTAAATTGTAATAAAATACTTATTATTAATGCAATAAACACTTCAACACAATCTGCTCAGTTACTGGGATTTTCACGCACAATCATTTCTAAGGTTTACAAAGAATGGTGTGAAAAAGGAAAAACATCCAGTATGCGGCAGTCCTGTGGGCGAAAATGCCTTGTTGATGCTAGAGGTCAGAGGAGAATGGGCCGACTGATTCAAGCTGATAGAAGAGCAACTTTGACTGAAATAACCTCTTACAACCGAGGTATGCAGCAAAGCATTTGTGAAGCCACAACATGCACAACCTTGAGGCGGATGGGCTACAACAGCAGAAGACCCCACCGGGTACCACTCATCTCCACTACAAATATGAAAAAGAGGCTACAATTTGCACAAGCTCACCAAAATTGGACAGTTGAAGACTGGAAAAATGTTGCCTGTTCTGATGAGTCTCGATTTCTGTTGAGACATTCAGATGGTAGAGTCAGAATTTGGCGTAAACAGAATGAGAACATGGATTCATCATGCCTTGTTACCACTGTGCAGGCTGGTGGTGGTGGTGTAATCGTGTGGGGGATGTTTTCTTGGCACACTTTAGGCCCCTTAGTGCCAATTGGGCATTGTTTAAATGTCACAACCTACCTGAGCATTGTTTCTGACCATGTCCATCCCTTTATGACCACCATGTACCCATTCTCTGATGGCTACTTCCAGCAGGATAATGCACCATGTCACAAAGCTCAAATTCATTAAATCATTTCAAACTGGTTTCTTGAACATGACAATGAGTTCACTGTACTAAAATGGCCCCCACAGTCACCAGATCTCAACCCAATAGAGCATCTTTGGGATGTGGTGGAACGGGAGCTTCGTGCCCTGGATGTGCATCCCACAAATCTCCATCAACTGCAAGATGCTATCCTATCAATATGGGCCAACATTTCTAAAGAATGCTTTCAGCACCTTGTTGAATCAATGTCACATAGAATTAAGGCAGTTCTGAAGGTGAAAGGGGGTCAAACACAGTATTAGTATGGTGTTCCTAATAATCCTTTAGGTGAGTGTACATTGGACTGAACAAAAATATGCTCACAAAAAACAGTGAACTTAAAAAGAAAATTGCATCCTTCCTCTTCCTCTCTCTGCAACGTCTTCTATTGTTGTAAAAAAAAAAAAAAGACCTGTGGTCTTCTCATAGTGCTTACATCCTGATTGAAGTGTTAACCATTACAGTTTTTGCCCATTGCTTACACACTAAAACCGAATGCTTAGACCAAAGCCTCAATACCTAAACTTCTTGTAGCATACCTTTAACACAGTGTAACCACAGCTTAAACACATTGTCAACTTTGTACTTTGTTTGCAATTCTGTAACACACTTATTGCGAAATACTACACACTTTTCTTACATTAGACACTTTGTTCAAAAACGACATCACCTTTTATCATTGGGAAAAACACTCTGTTCAAAATGCAAAACTCATCTGGCAATTGTAGGCACTTACATACACACATGAAAACACTTGCACAGAAAACAGAACACCAATCGGTCTGAGCCTTAGCACTACAAATAGGCCTCAGGTAAGCCATTTTAAGAACTTTGCAAGCATGGAGGCAATGAGAGTGAGAGTAAGAGGAGGACAAAGACGAGGACCAGTGTGGAGACGTGTATCAGATGGCATCAGGGCTACTCTGGTGGACCATGTGATAAATTGTCCATGAGGGAGGCTGGGCAAAGAGTCCACCCTAACCTCAGTCGTTACACAGTAGCATTGATAATAAGGACATTTTTACTGGAGAACAGGTATATCTTTAAGTTCCTACTCCAGACTGTACATGTCACATGATTCTGTATCATATTACAGTATTACTGTACTAACTGTACTATACAAAAGTGGGTAGTGCTGTGAAGTATATGTAAAGGAATACCATTGTGATGTTACAGTACTGTGTACAATTTGAAAATACAGTATGTGAAGAAGAACCTAACCAATGACATCTTGTGGTGGCATTTTCTACAGAATGGGTGGACGACCTCCTCAAGGTGGAAGGGAACGGCTCTTCACTCAACAACAAGAGCTTGCCATCATTGAAATGCTGCAAGAAAATAATGCAATCTGACTTTGTGAGTTGCAACAGCACATAATTGCAAATAGAAATGTAATGCAATTCAACAATATCAACAGGGTCAGCATATTAAGTCGCATCCTACAGAAATATAACTTCAGAATGAAGCAGCTTTTTCCCCCCAATAGCAATTTATCCAGTAATTGTTTTGTTTTTTCCCCCTTTTGTTTTGTTGCTACATTTGATGATTTGTGATTCTAATTTTTCTTTATTTCTGTAAGAATGTTTGTTTTTTGTAAAAACTCTTGTTTGATTACTGCAGAAATTCTACCTTTGCATTTTACAGAAGACTGAGTCTGAGGAAATTACAATAAAAATAGAAACCCAAAGACTGCAGTGTTTTATATAAAGCCCATCAGTGTATTACTGGTGATATGAAATGGTGCTTGTGTGTATGGTTTTGTTGCAAGAATTTCATTTTTATAAAGGAGTGTTAAGTTTTGATTGCAGTGTTTCATTTTGGCATAGATGTGAGTTGTTACAGTTTTTCTCGATTGTTTGCACACATTTTCCGAAAGCATGCCTCATACCCTCAGAACTCTACACACAAATCAAAACACACACACACAATGGGCAAAACCCCTCAATTCTCCTGCAAAATGAAACTTTACATTCAAAACAATTTTATTTCTTCTCAAAATGGTATTTTGTTTTCAAATGACACACACAAACCATCATATGAATAGACATTTATAAGAACCAGTTGCACACTTATGTGCTCAATGGAAAACACTATGATGAATGGAAAGCACTGCTATGGTAGTCATTGGCTGCTGAGATCTGCTTGGTTACAAACATTCTTCCAAATATCTTCCTTTGTGTTCAGCAGAACAAAGAAATGTATACAAGTTTGGAACAACTTGAGCGTGACTAAATGATGACAGAATTTTCATTTTTGGGTGAACTATCCCTTTAATGAAACAGACAGCCTATATATTAAGACCTACTGTACCGCACAGATCTAAAATATTGCTACACATCAATGTTTTTCCCCAACAGTTAACCAAACGTTCACTTAAGATATATCAGATCATGTTTGCGTGAATACTCACCAAGACAGATATTTTGAAATGCAAATATATCGGGATTGCACACTGTTTGAGGCATCTTTGTGTGCATGCTTCAGATCTCTCAGTCAGCACAAGTAAGATTGTTTTACATTGACATGGCAAAAGTTGTCTCCTCTCAGAAAACGTACAAATGACAAATATATTTTATTTTTCCCACAAAAAAAATGTACACAGTGTACATTCAAACCAACACAAAGTTGCACATATAGTGGTCTACGTACAAAACAACAGAAGACTGTACTGTATACAGTTACAGTAAAAAAAAAACTATGCTGCTCCAAAACAAAAGAGCTCACCTGTTGCTCTTTTATGCTAAAGCGCTGTTTGCTAATTGTAAAACTGTGTGACAGGTGTTTGCCCATGTGATGAGTCAGTGTGCATATTTGAATGGCAGTGTGTTCCTTGTGAAAACAAGAGATTTTCAGCATGAAAATTGTGCCAAATGCAGAGAATTGTGTGTAGTGTTTAAAAAAAAAAAAAGTGTATTTTAGAACTGCAATTTGAGTGTAAAGCAGGAATTGTGCTTGTAGTTTAGCAGAATTGGTTCAGGCGTTGGTGGTCATTGTGTCTCAAGTACCAGTATTTGTGTGTAAACAATTGAGAAAAACTGTCTATGTTTTAACTGTCAGTGCTATGTCTGATTGGCTTGTGTGTACAGTTTTGACATAATGAGCCAAATTCTGCAAAAAGTGTGCAAGCAATAGGCAAAAACTGTAACCAATGAGGTGTTTGGCCAGGTGGCACATGTATTGGCCAATTAGCTCATGTAGTGTCATTTTGAATGGCAGTGTTTTGAAATGGCAAACATGTGACTTTACTTTATGTCAGATTGTTGTGTCTTATGCAGAGAACCGTGTTCAGTGCATTTAAAAAGTGCCATTTTGAATTGCAAAATGTGTGTAAAGCAGAAAATGTGTTTAGACTTTGGGAGACTTGAGTAGAGGTTTTGTTCTCTGTGTCAGTTTAAATAATTGTGCTGTGCATGTCATTTTAGTGTGTTAGCAATTGTAAAAAAACTGTACTGCATGGATTTGATGTAAACAATAGATCTACATAATATTCACATTTGCAGTTCAAATGAAATGTTACCTATATAAAATGTTATAGATTTAAATATTAACATAACATTTTAGGCCTCTCACAATTCTGACTTTTTCTTGCAATCGCACGTTATCACAATTCCTAGAGGGGAAAAGTCAGAATATATGGGGGATATAAACCTGCAATTCTGAGGGGAAAAAATAATCTCGAGTTTATATCTTGCAGTTCTGATATTTCTTCTCAGAATTGTGAAATATAGTGAAAATTGTTAGATATAAACTCGAAATGACCTTTTTGTTGCTTTATTACATGGCTTCCATTAAAGTGCTAATGCAGAACTGTCTTCTGCCACCAGGGATCCGCCCACAAAACACGTCATCGATGTCTGCAAACAACCAAAGGCCAGCAAACCCTCTTTTGGCGTTAAAAAAACTACAGGATTTACTAAAGACACACAGTGAAAAATTAGTGCTGAAAAGTCGTGGACAGTTATTTTTGAGGCTGACCTTATTGCTTATGCATTAGTAGGAGTTTCACGCAAGGTGATTAACAAAGGTTTGCACTCGTCAATTTACTGGTGTTTGCACCATTATTTACCGCCCAAAAAAAGCACGTCTTAAACCAGACGCTATTGCGTTGGTCATTATGGAAATGATCCAGATGCGTCTGTGTTCTTTAATTTGTGCGTCGTCAGTAGATCACGCGCAGAACTGTCCACTCCCATCGGCGCTTTTATGGAATTGCACTCTCACGCTAATTTGCCCTGTAGAGTAAATCTGGCCCCAAATGGTCTATAGGGAAGAAAAGACTAAATCACAACTTCTGTTACGATTTTAATTTTAATAGACAAAATATAAATATGCATCTCATTCAAGATAAAGCATTTTGTGATGCAATGGGTATTTAATTTTTTTTTTTTTTTTCTGTTATCTACAAAGTACATTCAGTACATTCAAGTACATATGTGCATGAAAAGAATTTAGTTTTGGAGTTTTACACACAAAATTAAGTGCTGACTTCACATTTCCACTGACAAAATGCATTTTGTCTTTCTGTGTTTGAAATGCATTAAAGTGCAATGATTAATTCAGTCCACAAAATTAGTCATGCACGTTACACTTTGCAACCCATAATTTAGTGCATTTGTCACAAAGTGTGCAAATATGCATTGGCCAGCACTCATATGAGGGAACAGTTTAAGGCAGTGTTAGTGAAGCTGTTTATGATTTTGCTTACAATATTGATGTGGTTACAATGACCACTGCAAAACACTGCAAAAGGAGCAAGAAACATGACAGAATGCTAATATTATTAACATACTGTATATACATGCATTGGCCTGACATGCTAACAGGTCCATGGGTGTGAAAAAACTGTCCATCTGCAATCATTAGTCTTGGCAGGAGAACTGGCCAAGAGTAATATAAGGGAAGGCACACAGGGAGAAAGCCAAGGAGGTGGAGGCGTGGTACTGTCAGGAGGAAAAGGAGAAGGCGTTGTATGAAATAACACATGCTACAACAATACAATATGCCAAGCACTAAAAGAAGGAGGGATCTAGTTATTAAGTTGCTTTTGCTACACATTTTGTCTTTACTTTGACTTTTAACTGTGACATTCAATCATTTTAGCAGTTGATGTTTTCACATTGCTATCTCTGTAATGGTGCCCAGACATGGGGTAAGGAGTTTGAATCCATTAACATTTCATTCACCATCCATCTGTCATCAGTTCTTGGTAGCGTGTTTCTGCGTCGACAGCACTTCCAAGAGAAAATGTGCTAGTTACATCAAACCAGAGCCGGGGATGATCTAGCTTAACTAAAAGTACCTAACTAAAACTTTTCAAAATGATGTAGCATTACCAGTAACAAGCTGTTTTTTCCACATGATTTTTTTTAAGTGCAAACCTAACCCCATAGCCACAAGTCCATAAAGTTCCACAGTTCATTAATAACCCGATTCACTGATTCACCTGTGTGCCATTACGGTAAATTTAAAAAAGTTTTAAATTTAAATAATTATACATTTAGATATAAACACTTTTTCTTAAATGTAGTTTTATATTTAAAACTAATTATTGATTATTGATCTTCAGATGTTTTTAGAATCCTGCAGTTGCAATGCATCACCAGACTGACTAGTTGTCCTCACATCTTATAAAAATGATTTATACTTCAGACTGCACTGAAAATAAAGTAGTTTCTGTAAGAGAAGACAACTATACACTAGTGATTTTGAGCTGATGTAAACAGGCAAGGCTCCCTGCAATGATATTTGAATAGGTAAATAAAAAAAATAAATAAAAGTACAGAAAATATACTGAACGGAGAACCTTTTTAAAATGCACTTTTTTTTTTCCTGGTGATACATGGCACCCATTAAGCACGTGTATAAATGTAATTTGTCAGTCAATGTCTCAATGAGAGTGTATTTGAAAGTGTGCATAACTTGAAAAGCATGTTTTAAGTCTCACATTTGTCTACAAATATCTAAAAAAAAATGTTTTCCATGAGCTTCATTTTTTCTCCATATCCAATATATCTCCACATAAGTTTATAATTTAGCTTTTCAAAATACCCTCTCTGTTATACCCTTTCTTTCCACCCTCTCTGCAACCTTTAGAACTGAAGGGACCTTTTTTGCTAAGATAATTTTAAGAGTCTTATGCACCACCCTCTTCATATTTGAAATGAGTAACAACACTTACTCACGGGGTTGCAGGTTTGCCGTTGGGACCAATAAACAGTAGCTGGCACTACTCCATCCTTTAGTACATTGAGGCAGGTCCACAATGCAGTCGGTGCTCAAATATGCTAGAAAACTGTTGTGGGTGGACTGAAATGATCAGGGATATTATAAAACATAAGCTGTATACACTACTACCACTCAAATGTTTGAGGTCAGTAAGTTGTTTTAAAGAAAATAATACTTTCATTTAGCAATGATGCATAAAAATTATCAAAAGTGACAATTAAGATTTTTACCACTTTAAACCCTAACACTCAAAATAATGAACTGGTTTGAGTAGCGAAAACTCAAATTAAACAAATTAGTTCAAACAAATGAACTTGTATGAGTATTTAGAACTTTCTTTTTCTTTTGAGTTCTCAAAACTGACACATTTTAAGTAATCTGAACTGTTTCATGGTTTTGAGTTTTATGAACTTGTTTCATTTAATTTAGACTATCTTAAATTTAACCGAAAATGGCTGGGATTTATATTTCCCAGCATGCTTTGCCATGGCACTCAAAAGGGACAGTAAATGCAGAAATTAAGTGTTATATTATGTTTGTTTTTGTTTTTTTTGTGAGCAAGATTAACAATAAGTGGGCGATTCAGAAGTGTTTAATGTTTTGTTATGCTAGTTAAGAAGAGTTTCTGTTATGTTGGTTTTTTTGGGGGGGTTACCATCATGGTGATGAGTGGAGCGTGAGCTTAGTTGATTATGTTAACTCTATTATAGACGGTTTCAGTGGCAACAACATAAACAAACGTTACTGCGCATGCACGCTTGTGCGGCCCAAACTTAACTTCCGGTAGACGTCTGCAAAGAATGAATAACAACAGAGGCTGTGTTATCTTTTTAATGCGTTATCATATTTAGTTTTAATTGTGCAACATTATCTTAATTTATATGTTTTAGCATGTTTATTATAAATAATCTCCCATTTCTGTCTGCAATATAGAGTGGGGGAAACCTTTTATTAATTACTCACCTTCATGTCGATTAGAGAAGAAAAATATATTCATCTTCAAGATGAACAAAGGTCTGACGGGTTTTGAACGACATGAGGATGAGTAATTAATGACAGAATGTTCATTTGTGGGTGAACTAACCCTTTAAAGACCGTGTAATGCCGTTTTCTGTACAGCATCCTATATAAATGCTTGCACGCTCGCCTTTAAATCATGCAATGCGTCGGAATAACGTGTTTCTTTGTTTCATAATATAATATTAATGTTGGGAAACAAACTTGTAGATAAAGTACCCTATTTGAGATTGAGTGTATATGAATGCATCACAGAAATCCCGTGCTCTATGGGCACTGCCATAATAGAGGATAAAGCGAAAGTTGTTTTACACAATTCGTGATAAAGGCCTATTACATACCCAATTTAAATATTCTGTGGGTACCATAAATCCGATCAGTTATCCAGATGGCGACCACTTGATGTGAGCAAATATAAACACGCTGTGTCCTGATCGAGCAATGAGCCGATCTGCTTGATCGGACACGGTGATCGCATGTTAATGCCAAGTGTAAATGCAGCCATTATAAGTTACCTCTAGAGTAGATTATTTCTGATAACAAGCAAAATAAGTAACAAGTAAATTACATTAGACAGACAGACACTGTCAGACAGTCCAAATGACATTAGACGCTGCTCTCGTATGCAGTCAGACTGGATATTTATGACGCTTTCAAGGCTTTTTGATGAGTCACACACACTGTTTTTGCGCTGGTGTCATATGCGGTCTGCTTGATTATTAATATTTATATCATGTTATCCAAGAATAGTACGTCAAAAATGTGTTTCTACTGAGTAGTGCGCCATACTACCCACTAGCCAGACCGATAAACAAACACAGACCGGAAGTTAACTTTGGGCCAGGCGCGTAACCGTGGCAACGCGCGTGCGTTCGATGAAACCATCTATATTTCTGTCCTCATTAACCAAGTGCTATGCTATGCTAATGCTACCAAAGCATTGTGTAACCAATTAACAAAGTGGCATTTATTGAATTAGCAAGTTAATGCTAGTCAAGTTTCCACTACAAAAGAAATTGAGATTACATGACATTTTTAAAGTTAAATGTATGAATTTGATTACTCAAATATTTCAAGTTCAGAGCAATTAAAATGTATGATTACAAAATAAAAAGTCCTGCTTACTTAAACTTTACATTTCATAACTTAAAAATGTGAGGTTTACAGTGTGGTCAAAAAATAAAAATAAAAATGTATCACCATTTCCACAAAAAATGAAAAATATTAAGCAGCATAACTGTTTTCAACAATAATATAAGAATCGATTCTTGAGCACCATATATAGCATATAAAGGGGCGGTCACACTGCACTTTTTGTTCCACTGACTTCCATTCAAACGCATGTGAATGCGTCAGACCGGAAACTCAAGCTCATGCGAAAAGTTTCACATTTTACTGCGTTCCAAAGTTCAAGTCTAGTGAACTCTGACCTGCAAACTCATATCACGTGAAGACCAGTAGAAGATCGTTACGTCACGGCGTGACCTTTTACCTGAATTAAAAGAACAATATTGTTTGCAGTAAAGTAGATTGTAGATTGTATATTTTTCACATTTTGAGTGTATTACTATTTGTTTTGTTGAATTCATGTTTATAAAAAAGACGCTTCAGAGCGTGACGTCATATCACCACTGTTGCAGCCAGTGTGCAAAGAAATTTTGCATGCTGACAGTGGCTTAAGAATGATTTCTGATGGATCATGTGACATCATAACCTTGAGACTACAACTGTGCAAGGATGTAGTGAAAGCATAGTATCAAATAATGTTGGTGAAGGATCTTTTGAATTGATGAATTAAATTTTTTTCTTGCTCAAGAAGCAGTTGATGTATGTCACAATAGGGAAGAAAAAACTAAATCGCAACTGGCGTTTCATGCCAATTTGAATAGACAAAATATGTATCTCATTGATACTACAACTGTGCATTGACATCGTGAAGGTATAGTATCAAATCTATTGAATTGATACAGTACTAGAATACGGTTAAATCAATTTACTAAAGCAAAGCAATAAAAATGGAGCAAGTTTCCATTTGAATCAGATCTATTAGATCAGTTACATTAGCATCCTTGAAGCACCTGTATTGTGGCAATTATATTTTATCTGCCCTCAAGAGCACACAAGGATCCTTAACTGTGTATAGAGTGAAACAGAAACATACATCCTATTATAAAAACATTGAGATCAAATTAAACTAATTATGATTACTTCACCCTTTTAGATTGGATTTAATATATATTCTGCTCAGCTCTGTTCAGCTGAAATACGAATACATTGAACTTTAAATTACGAGACTGTTAAAAAGTCAAAGCAAACGTTCATCTTGGCTCACATTACAAACTTATTTGTTTATTCTTTTGCAATAGACTGAATTTCTCCCAACATCTGTGCCGTAGGACAGGCACATCAGTGTGGTCTTTGATCCACCTCATATAGCACATCAAAGCAGGGCTCAAATGAAAAGCTTTATTTGCCATCCCCACCTTGGCTCTTTCTAGCTCAGAGACAGTCAGAATGTATTCAATGCACTCTCATCTCCACCACTTATCCACGGTGACACTTATCCTGAAACTGCATGCTATACATACAATAGAGGACTTGTATGTGAAATTTAAGCAATTTGGTTCTACAAAGAAAGTGAAACGTGGATCTGTATGAATTATACTGTGTGTAGTTGGAGAAAATCTATAGACGCACATATGTTTGATGCAACATTCTTTTAATCTTACATTCAGATTTTTCATATCACCTCAGTGTTAGATATTATCCTCCTAGTGTTATTGTAGAAATATACAGCTCAGATTGGATTCTATATTATATAATTACGCATATATGTACACAGTTGACATTTTGCAGTTATGCATTTGGCAGATGCTTTTATCCAAAGCACCTTACATTGCATTCAAGGAATAGATTTTTATCAGTTTATGCATTCCCTGGGAAAAAATCACCTAATGTTTGAGCTACAGGCTCGATTTCTTTATAACAGTTAAGAACATTCTAATAATATCTGCCTTTGCACCAGAATACCAATTTGTTTATTTATTTTTACATGACAATTCCCCACCCTTTGTACATATATAGTTGTATAATTGTAAAAGTTTAGGGTCAGTACGATTTTTGAATGTTGTTGAAAGTCTCTAAGAAGGCTGCATGTATGCCTTCTGAAGGATCATGTGACACTGAATACTGGAGTAATGGCTGATGAATATTTAGATTTGCATCACAGAAATAAATTATTTTAAAGTATGTTGTTATTATTAAAAGTGAATCTACTGTTATTATTGCTGGTGCCCTGCCATGAACCATGACTCCACAGCAAACAGAACCCAACCGAACCGTGGCTCCAAGACCGTGACATGAACCGAACCGTGGCATAGGTGTATCATTACACCCCTATTTAACAGCAATTAACTTTATCTTTATTAATTTTATACATGCAGTTAGCATACCTGAGTAAACTAAAATTAAATAAATGTATGCACTGTAGACTAGTCTGATATAATCTACTCATTTTACCATTTACCATAATGTAAAAAACCCCCCAAAAAACAAGCACATTCTTTTCATAAAAAACAATGACACACACAAGTAAATGTCCCACTTTAGCCTACTTAACAACACAAATTGTATGAATATGACTAATACTGTTGAATAATTATGCCTATAAGTTAAAGCTATTAAATAGCACTTTTTGTTAATACTGTAAAGTAGCAACCACACTAATTTAAAAATAAACTAAATAACAAAGTGAAAATAAAGTGGCATTTTGGGGTTATGGAAACAACCGTTACCATGGCGAATACACAATACTTCATGAACTAACTGTTAATAAACTGCTCCTGATAAACAGAATGAGCCTCATACCTGCATGCCTTCCCAGCTAACACACGTCGAACCCAGGGGCGGCGTTTACGCATGGCAGAGTGTGGCAGTTGCCATACCCTGGCATTCAGACAAGCAGGGGAAATAAACAGCTCATGATGCCGTTCGTTAGTTATAAAAGCACATTTAAAAACAGCCTGACCCTAACGCCGTGTCATAACCAGTGATGTCCAACGTGACAAGGTTTTCAACGGCAAACCAGACTCAATCCGAGACCAATCAATCAAAAATCACAGCCAATCAGAAGAGCGTGTGGGTGGGCTCTCTCTACAAGCGCACTGACTGAATTCGCAACGAAATTAAGTATACTATCGAATTCCTAAATCTTACACCATTTTAGCATGATTAAAAATACATACTGCGTGACAGATCACAGAATACTCTTGTTTGCTCACCTTGAGTTGACAGTTTGAACATAGTTGTTTTGTGTCATTTATTTTCAAGATCTGAGGTGAATTATCCATTGTGGCTTTCAGTAAGGCTGTCTATAAAAGGTCACAAAAATTGATATTCAAACTCACTTTAAATTATTGTTATATTAAATGAAGCACATAATCTGCACTTGTCATACTTTGTATGTTGTTCCAGCCACAACGCCACAGAAATAAAATATGTTTATTAAAATAGAATCGCCGTGAATCGCCATTGCGGCTGGTTAGTACAAAAAAACTCTGATTAACATGGAAAAGATAATTGTTCTCACATGGTTAGGCCACAGTGAATTATAGGACTGTTTCAGTATTTGCATTGATTTTGTATTATTGTTAAGTCTGTTGTTAAGTTCTTTTAGTGGATTTTTGTCCACATTTTGTTTAGATATAATGTGATTATTTGGGAATGTCATTGTTGTATGGCTAGAAGGACACATGCCATACCCCAGGTTTTACCCCACTAGTCGAACCAGTTACGTGATTTATTGGTACTTTACGTTGACAGGACAGGAAAACGGTTTTCTGGGGTAAGAGAGATTTTTTATTTACGAAAATGAGCCACGAAAATTACGATGTTGCTGGGATTCCAAGGTAGCATTTTGCCTACCTGGCTAAATGGTGAAACTGGCTTTCTTTGTCCTTCCACCATGCAGCTTGAGCGATCGCCCAAGTCACGTGACATGCACTTGGAAGACAAAAGTTAGTGTATAATTAGTAAATTATATTATTATAATAATATTTATTAAAATACAACTATTATTAGTTGTTAAATGTGTACTAATTACTATTTAATCAAATGTCAAGGAAGAAAAAAAATATTCTGTGGCATAAGGTGAAGTGAGAGCTGGGCTTGGGCAGCAGGGGCGGGGCATGTTCGGTACGACATGAGAGTATCGCGGTTCGAACCGTGGGTGGTGTATCGCGGTTTGTCAGTTCGGTTTGAATATTGTTACCCTAATATTAAAACATAAAACCGAAGAAAAATGTGGACATCTTCGTTCTGTTCAAAAGTGTTCACCCCCAGCTCTTAATGCATTGTGTTTCCTACTGGAGCATCAGTGAATGCCTGAACCTTTTTTAATGGTTGTGTCTAAGTCCCTCAATCGTCCTCAGTGTGAAAAGATGGATCTCAAAATCATATAGTCACTGCTGGAAAGGGTTCAAATATGCAAAAGATGCTGGAAAACGGAAGAATGAAGAACGAAGAACGTTGGGCAGTTTAACTGCTTAATGTAAAATATCTTATTCAGGACAGTTATAATTATATAATAATTATTAATATTTTCAGATTCTGAAAGGGGTTCACATACCATAGTATTTTTCTTGCAATATATATATATATATATATATATATATATATATATATATATATATATATATATATATATATATTTCTGCATTCTGAGTAATGTATTGAGCAGAAAAATATAAAATTGCGCTTATGTGTGCGATGAAAACAACTGCCCCTACAAAATGTTGTTAGGCTGATTTAGGATTTACCATTTTAAGCGTGTCACGGATATGCCTCGGGTTCCTGCCCTTTACCAATGTTTTATTCCAAGATTTAATTCTTGATGCCTGCTGTGTTAAACCCACTGTCCTCATTTCAATGCCCTGGTCTGTAGCCAACACTGGTTTCTCTCCCCTCGCTCCCTCCCCCCAGTCAAGTCCATCCCCAATCACAATCTTATGAATGGCAGCCAATCAGAGCTTGCTCCCCTCTGCAAACTGCATCCTTGTCCAGCAGAGCAGGAAAGAAAGGATAGAGCGAGGGCTTTGTGTGAGAGAGAGAGAGAGAGAGAGAGAGAGAGAGAGAGAGAGAGAGAGAGAGAGAGAGAGAGAGAGAGAGAGAGAGAGAGAGAGAGAGAGAGAGAGAGAGAGAGAGAGAGAGAGACAGCTGGAGTCTCACACACAACTGTAGTCAGTCTTGGAATCTGAGCGCTGCCAAGAGGCGAGCATAGAAGCCAGCGTCGTACTTTCAGGAGGATGACATGCTCTCAGAAGAGCACAGGAGGCTGTTTTGTTAAGGTAAGAGCCTTACGCTTTATACTCTTCAGATAACGGCAGCTAAAATAGCATGGAAAAAGCTATGTAATTTTATTACTAGTTCCAAATTGTTGCCGTGGAACTGACAACAGTCTAAACTCACAGCTAAACCAAAATACTTTGGAATCTGCATGGAATACATTTGTATTTTTTTCATTGTAACAACCTAATCATGAACTATATTTTTAATGTAATAGATTTGAATGGCTTTTGCCCTCTGTCATAATGCCACAGATTTGTCATATAATCTTACATAAAATGCCAGTCATCTGCCCCTTTGATTTGTGATCTATCTATCTATCTATCTATCTATCTATCTATCTATCTATCTATCTATCTATCTATCTATCTATCTCTATCTATCTATCTATCTATCTATCTATCTATCTATCTATCCATATCTATCTATTCATTTGTCAACTTGATTTGCATTAATTGGAATATATATGTATTAAAATAATGTAATATATATATATATATATATATATATATATATATATATATATATATATATATATATATATATATATATATATTTTTTTATTATAATTTTTTATAATATATATCATTATTTAAGTGTAAACAAAGTGTGACATTCTTCAAAACAATCCACATATAGTTTAACTTTACCACCCACAGGAGTCATCACTGCAGCTAAAGTTTCTAAAATCCTCCTCTATCCCTATGCGTTTAATCGCCCCGTTGCTTTTTACAAGGAGGTATGCACACGTGTTTAGAGGTCTGCATGCGTGTTTGATCCTTGACATAAAACATATCACAGCCGATGAAGGGAAATTGCTTTCATGCTCCACTGTCACTGTTTGTGATCCTTAACTCAGGGTTTTAGCGGTGCAGATTCTGGAGTATGTTGGCAAAGCTGTAACACTAAACCTGTATAAGCTGCGCTCTCGGTTTAAAATGTTCATGTAAGGATGGATAGCCATGAGCATGTTGCAGCTTTCATTTCTATTGTTTGTAACACTTGTGGAAGTCAAATGTAAGACTGTAGACAAATCACTCTGAGTGCAGTATTGCCAATAGGGATAGTTTCTTGTCTACATGTTATTACTTTAAAAAAATGCCCTTTTTTGCTCACATTGACTATGTACATCACTCTTGATAGACTTTAGTTTAGATCAGATTTTTCAGGTTTTGGTGCTCTTGAACTTAAGCCAGTATGCAAACTGTGATTTATACATCTGACGTGAACACATAATGGCACGACTGTTTCACACAAATTAAAGCGCACACTTCCTCTGAGCCAGTGTCACATGTATAATTGCCTTTCAACACAGAGATAAATCATGAGATAAAGCCCCACATGCTTCCACTCAGGGCATCTCTCTTTCTCTCTCTCCCTCTCCGTTTCTGTCTCCTGATATCATCTCCCTCTATTTCTTTCCGCCTCGAAATGCGAGGCAGTTTTCCTCATAATGAGGTGAAAGATCCAACCAATGTATTTCTTTTCAGGGAGGAACTGTAATAATATTTACGCCCTGACCTGAGGAAGTGACCTATAAAAAATTAAAAAATAAACATTTTAGGAGGTCAAGGACTGTTCTTCTAGTCTGAATACATCTTAATTGTAGTGGGGATGTCATAACAGTTAAACCTCTAGCACTGTTAGTGAGCATTTCTAGTATCCACAACTGTGTATTGAGCAGCCCTCCCTTCCTTTTTGCCCTTCTCTGACAACACACATAATTTCTTTAATCAGACAGGACCTCCGTCAGCTCCTGCTTTTGAATTCATTAGATTCCCAGAGCCACACGGAATCAGAGAAAGTGTTCTGTCTAATAACTCAGAGTATAAATGATTGCCTTGAATCTGTGAACCTGGCAGAATCAAAGCCGGTCCTCCAGGCAGGCAATCAACATGGTGCATATCTGATCTGTAACAAAGTTTCAAAACAAAGAAGACAGGCCATTAATATTGCAAGGGAGAGGCCAGCTGTGTGAGCCGTCCAGGATGAGGTATGGAGTGATGGGGAGATTCATACAGGGAAGAGAGGAGTGAAACAGGTCTTGGGCTCCCCCAAGTGGTAACTGTTGCATCTGTGGCTTGTTGTTGGTGTCAAATGTTAAAGTACTGGATAAGAGTGCCTTCAGTCCCTGTAAATGTAAATGTTTCTTACTAGTGCTTAAATATATGCAGTTATGTAGATGATTTAGGTTGCTGAACATATGGCAAGGACAGTCATGGGCATTAAAAATTGCATTAGATTTGCATATGCACCTGTATAGCACCAGAATTCAGGAAAAATGAAAAAAAAAAAGGGTATTATGTGCCATTAGGGAGCCTAGATTCAGTTCACGATAGCTTAGATACAAGGACTAAATGTACTTGACTCTGAGCTGCGGGCATTAATGCTAATTCTCTAATTAATAGGTGATATATGGCACGTCTCGAGAGTGTATCTAATGCCCATCTCTCTCTTTCCCAGGCCAATTCACTGACCACTTATACCTTAAAATTCATGAGATGTCAAAGGCTGCTTATTATGCAGCGCACATCTAGGATTAATATTCTAATAAGGTTCACGGAAAGAGTTTAAATTATAACTTCAGCATTTAATCATAATAATAATCAAAGTGGATTACATGTTACAAAACAGAAATGGTTTTTATGCCAGCCGGGGGCAAGACGGGGAATTAACAAGGAAATACACAGCGCTTCATTAAACGATATTAAACAGTCAAAAAGATGTTTACACACACAGCCATATAGCCTGTTGTCATGCTGAATGATGAGTATGAGATGTAATTTCAAGCGCTCTACAAAATGTTAAACTGGAAGGTATTTTATGGAAAATTCCTTTCATACTGACAGAAAATTGGCTGATCTGAAATTATGTACATATACAAAGGAAGTTGGAATGTGATGAATGTTCTAAGATTGTAGAAGTCAGAAATGAGGTGGGCACTCTGGTATACTTAATTCTGATTGATCAATCAAGGCATTCAGAGGATTGATATTTCCAGTGCAACATTTGGGTTCCAGAAGTAAAAATCCCATTCATTTTCAATATGAATATATAAGGGACTTGATTTTTAACAATAACCTATTGTGTCAGACCTATTGTGAGCTACAGTGTTGTTAATCATTGATTGTTAATCATCGCCACAGCTATATCACCCTGTAGCCTAAGACTGGTTGCCCACTGAAGCTAAGCAGGGTTCTGTCTGGTCAGTAACTGGATGGGAGACCTCCTGGGAAAACTAGGTTGCTGTTGGAAGAGGTGCT
This sequence comes from Paracanthobrama guichenoti, assembly GCA_018749465.1. NCBI lineage: Eukaryota > Metazoa > Chordata > Actinopteri > Cypriniformes > Gobionidae > Paracanthobrama > Paracanthobrama guichenoti. The sequence goes on along the minus strand of CM031944.1, from coordinate 24,483,682 downwards.
AGTGAGGCCCCAGTATTGTGTGGGTCCTAATGCCCCAGTTTTGTGATGGGGACACTATACTGTCTTTAACAAGCACCGTCCTTCGTATGAGATGTTAAACCAAGGTCCTGACTCACTGTGGTCATTAAAAATCCCACAGCACGTCACGTAAAAAGATTAGGGGTGTAACCCCGGGGTCCTGGCCACATTCCCTCCATGGCCCTTATTAATCATGGCCTCCTAATATTCCCCATCAACTGAATTGGCTCAATCTCTCGCTCTCTCTCTCTCTCTCTCTCTCTCTCTCTCCACCTATAGCCGGTGTGTGGTGAGCACACTGTGGCTGCCATGCCGTCGCATCATCCAAAGTGGATTATGCACACTGGTGGTGGCTGAGGAGAGATCCCCTGACATGATTGTAAAGTTCTTTGGGTGAATAGTAGTACATAGGAAATGCACTATATACATAACTCATTCATTCATTTTAACTTTTTATTTTTAAATCATGTTTGAAAAATTACATTAATCACTATTCTGCAAAGAAATGTCCACCAATCAGAGATTTGCCATAAGAAAATCACATCTAAAGAACTCTTTAGCACTCACCCACTCCCATGAAGCAATACAAATAACGTAATATTTGTTTGCTTTCAAGCTACTATATATATATATATATATATATATATATATATATATATATATATATATATATATACACAAAGCATATTTTTTCTTCATACATATGCAACATCTTTAAATCAACAGTTTTATATTTATCCATTTTTATTGTTATTATATTGTTCGCAGTGCTTCATGGGATTAGTTCTTTCCCTCATTAAAGCCATTGAGCACATAGTCTTGTACCTTGGTCTTTTTATCCGATTTGCAAAAAATTTGGTCCAATTTGGTCCAAATCAAAGTTTGCTATGCTGTGGTTCACCTTGTAGCTAGTTGGTTTTGGTTCATGCCTTATAACTCTTTCACAAAGAGTTTTTAATAATCTTTATTCAGATTATTGATTAAAGATTAAAGAATCTTTACTCTTCCCTCAAAATCGGGTCTCCATTAGGAACCTAAGCGATCCCATCGGCTCAAAGAATTATCTTCAGAGCCGATTACAATTCCTTCAAAATACAGACTTGTACTCTACAAACAATATGAACACAACTGGCGCCATTTTGCCTCAGTAATCGATTGTAGGACTTTATTATTAATGTTATTGTAATATTGTTGCTGTGTTTGTATTGTTTGTAGGCTGGTAAAATAAAATCAATATTTACTGTACACGTATTTATTTATTTATTTATTTGGTGTGTAGCCATGTAACTTGACAGTTAAACTGGCTTGCTGGCCATGTTGAACACTGATGTGTTTGCTTACAGCAGTTCAGAAGTGTAATAGTGGCGTTAAATCTCTCAGGACAGCCATTCAAACATTTAAGGACATTAAAACTCTGTTTGCCACATTTAAGGAGATGCTAGTGAAAAATCCTTGCTAAAAGGTGAAAAGAAGGTGAGTAATGTTTCACTTAGTCCCAGTTAATTGAATGTATCGCACATCGGCTGTCATGCTTAAACACTCAGCCAGAAAGCTCAGGAATAAACACAGCGGCAGGCCACTCTGCCAGCAGCAATCACTATTTGAGGCAGCGAGCAAGAGCTTTTAGGTCGTGTGACCAGCATTTGAATCCAACCCTAGTCATTCTGTGACATATAATCAAGGTCTGCTATTGATCCCGCTACGTACGTTGATTTCTTTTGGCTCTGATGTAGCTATAACACCCATACTATAGTACTCCCTCTTGAAATCGATTTGGATGTGGAACATATTAAGAGGACAAGGGAATAAGAAAATGACATTGGAATAAGATTCAATTTGTGAATAAAGGTTGTTACTTCATTCACTTGAAGACTTTGTTTAATCATTGTTTTTGACTGCCAAAAAAAAAAAAAAAAAAATCCACGAGATGTAAATGTTATCTCAATCAATAAGGATGCTGAGGTCCTCGACCGAGGTTGCACTGGAAATAATTAGTCACTGTCACCCTGAAAGATTTGGTGATAAAATGTCCATCATAACATCCCCCATCCTATTTAGTTTCTCATTAGCCTAATTATAAGTTTAGCATATTTACTAACTCATGGAAATATTTGATTTCATCATTTAATGTTGTGCATGCAGGAATACAGACAAGCTAGTCATCTATATACATTCACTACCAGCTGGCAAGACAGGATATTATCATTCATTTACATTTAAAGTTGGCATGAAACTGAAGTTGTGATGGTCTTTTCTTCCCTATTGTGACTTCTATATGAGAGAAATGGCTTTTAAGTTTCATGGCCCACAGAATATATTGTATGAATATCTGAACATGCAATATATCAAAAGAAAGAACAGAGTCTCTGTTTTACAGATTCATGCATTCTTTTTTATCAACACTTGAATGTGGGTACGTTTCATGAAAAAAAATCAACATTTTGAGGAAAATTGCGTTTTTAACAAAGACTAACTTACATACAGATGGGATTCAGATGATCAAAACACAGATGAAGTAACAGATGGAGTCCATCAACACCCCCAAAGCTTCACAGTCCTGAGTCGACATTTCATTCAATAACTTAGCCGTTTTGATTTATATGCTGCTTAATGTTGATGATCGCGTTATTTTACATATGCATCTTCTTATATGAGATCGAGCATTTCTGCTTCTTCCCCTGTGTTTTGATCAGGAGATAATGCACTCGTTCAGGAGATGTGTAATATTGCCCCCTACCATATAAAAAAAAAAAATAAAAATCACTCACTGCTCTTGACTGAATAACTTTAATAATGGTTAATCTATATTTATACAGTGAAGACTGTGAAATTATATTTTACATTTGATTACTATTTCTGTAGCCTACCTGAAAATCTAGTTTAGAACTATGAAAAACCTGAAAAGAACTGTTTGTTCTGTTGTATTTATGTACAATGTATGTATTATGTACATACTGTATTATATATACAGTACCAGTCAAAAGTTTGGACACCAATGGGAAAGTGTGTCTAAACTTTTGACTGGTACTGTAGTATAATATACACACATAAAAATATATCGTCCGATATATCGATATCAGAATTCTTTACTCCATAATATCGGCATCGCCCACAAAAAAACACATCAGTTGGGCTTTAGTTAATACGTATGTATTAATATGTAACTTTCAAAGACACAAAATGGAAGTTTTTGTACGTTTGGATAGGTGCTGAAATGTGAAATATGGATGTATTGACGACATTTAAACGTAGCATTATTAAGTTTTTTTTATTTCATAAAGATATCTGTATAATTTCCTTTTACCATTTTACAGATACATGTAAGATCCCCTGACTAACCTATATACCTATTTTATACAGACTATTAAAAGAATAAAACGTAATGGACAGAAATGTGTTGGAAAATGTCAATTTTAGTAACAATATAGCATTAAACGATATGTTGAGCTGCTAATCCTACACCTACCCATAACCATTTCTCAAAACTATGTACTGTTATAAATAAAAGCATAATGGACAGACAAGTGTAACCATAATAATTTTTTTTTTTTTTTGGCGAAAATGTCAAAAGCTCAACCAAAAGTAGTTCAGCTGATGATGTGTTGCAGTCCCATTTCCCATAGTTTTGTTAAGTTCAGAGCAGAATTTAAATTATTTAGTCCATGAAAATGTTAATTTGGCTTCTTTCCGTGAAGGCACCACATTTCCCATTTCAAATGTACATCGACTAAAACACAACATGTTGCAATCTGTGATGAAGCAGGCGAGAGCCAATGAGCATTCGATACCACTGCCGTCAAACATGCCGTAACGTTTATTGACAATTCCTCGCAAACATATGGATTCTACACTTTCTAACACAAAATGATGTGTTAAAAACAACCCAAGTTGAGCTGAAAATGGACTAATCCAGCAATTTGTTTTAACACAAAATGAACCCAGTGTTTGGGTCAAATGTTTGCTTAAAACAACCCAATTGCTGGGTTAGTCCATTTCAACCCAACTTGGGTTGTTTTTAACCCAGCATTTTTTAGAGTGTAAAGATTTGGATTACACCAAACAAATAAAATGTCTTTTGTGAATTTATGGTTTTGGTGTATTTTATGTATTGTCAGTCGCTGCATAGGATAAATATTGCAGTAAGTAGACGTGTAAACTGCATTTAATTAATGTGACTAAAAACATGTAATTGATATGACAATTAAATACAATATAATCAAAACATTAATGCCACAATTTTCATTTTTAATATTCATACATGGGAACTGCTACACATTCACACGCATACATACTGTCAGTACATCAATATTGTACATTATAGTGTGTAAAAAACGTAAGTAAATGTACGCGTGGTAGAACCACACTTTATGTAAAAATAGACATGTATTCTCATGAGATCATGTTGGAATACCAATAATATAGTGGTGTGGTTGCTTCACTTTTTATGACGTCATGAGCAATCCAGTTTTCTATTTAGATCAGACCTGAATGGGGGTTATGCGCAACAAACTTCCGTATTCTGTAAAACAGGTCTCATCGCTTCCGGTTTAGGTCTTTTGTATGTGCTTCATTAAATTATATTATACTGTATGTAGTCTTTTATTTTTATTTACCCGTCGTCAATGTCTTAAAAATTCCGTAAATAACAGAACATTCTTGGTTAACCCACGTTAACACTCTGACCTGTCCTTAAACCTTAAGACCTGGTGTAGAATGCCATCTTAGCCATGTTTACCGATGCAAGCATTTCTGTTAATTGCACGGGCATGTTAAATGCAAGGTTTTGTGTGAGGCTACATGTTTGATCTTCTGTGAAAAGAATATTGCATGAAGGCCCTGTGGGATATACTCCACAAACAACAAAGGGATTACAGTAGAAGAAACGGGTGTTGCATCTTGACAAGGGCTGCAGTGACCTCCAACACACTAACATTTTTGCTTTGATTATTTTTTATAGGGAATCAAAGGAGGATCAAAGGCGATTCTACAATGTCAGGGTTGCTGATGTTGCCATCTACATCGCTTTCAATTCAGCACTGCACACCCTACTTAGCTTATTCATAAGGACTTGCTGTCATCGTGACGATCGATTGGCTGCAATGATAATGAATCACTTCCTCTGGCTGCTTCCACTGGTCTTTCCGCATCTGAGCTCTCCAGTCATATTGCTAGAGAGGAATGATGGGAATCTCTTTCACACCTGGAACCATCTGATGAAAGGAGATAAAACGGTGCTGCACAGATCCAAAAGAGATTGGATGTGGAGGCAGTTCTTCCTGTCGGAGGAATACACAGGAAGTACCTATCAGTATGTCGGCAAGGTGAGAGTCCACGATAACACAAGCTCAGAACGAACGAGCCTCCTTGTGTAGCAAAACAGGGCTTGGAGGAGATGCAAATGCCTGATTTGTTGTATTCCTCTTTCCTGAGCTTTATATGGTTTGACACTGGATTTAAACACGTTGCTCTGTGGCAGGCACTTCGAAAAACTTGATACCATCATCAAAGAACATAAAGTAGCGCGAATATGAATTACACACTCACTGAGGCATGAATATTCACAGAGGCAGAGAGACAGAAAGCGAATGAGAGTGGGAGAGACTCGTTTCGAGACCGCTCTTATTTCCAGGACAAAGTGGCTCCGCAGAGACCTGACAGGAATCAACAATTATGGGCTATTTCACTCACTCTTTTTCACTCCCCCCCTGCCATTGACTTTCAACCCATCTGCAGTGGCTGTGTGAAGGAAGGGACTGCAATTCATCAAGCTGCAGTTTAGAGGCATGCTATATTTATGCCACATTAAACATGAAAGAGGAGTCCATACTGACATTCAGTGGCACAGTCCCTATTATTAAAACACTGTTGTAGTACAAACTTGGGGAAAATCTATAGAATATGACAAAATTTATTTATTTCAATATTTAATTATTGTTTAGCACATACCAATAATGCCAACATAAAATGTGTATACTTGTGCACGAGTGTAACGCGTCTACTTAAATTCAGGCACTTTGGATTAAGTGGACTTGATAGGGTAATTACTGTATTTGGCATCTCAAGGAGACATAAGATCTGAATCGGAGGGAGCATATAAATTCACGCCGACATAAATTGCAAATGACAAAGGTGATTGGAAACAAGTGAATATCCCTTGCCAGGGAAGTAAGGAGATATTTACCCACCAGTCAGTCACTGCAGTGTAAAGAAGTCAAGGGTCCAATGTTTGTATTCAGGTATTTATCGTGTGGTTTCCCTTTATTTGCTCACATGTATGGCCTATGAAGTAAAGTTAGGACATTTAGGTTATGACTCGATCAGATTCAGGGAGTCATGATTCGATTCTAGAATGACTTACTGATACATTTACTTCCTATTGATTAGTTTGCCGTTTAAATGCACTATTCTGTCAAAACCGAGTTCTGACTGCAATCAGGTGACAGATGTGGTTTGGCTGTAACTTTACTGACAGTACGCAAAATGCCACTCATCTGTGCACTGATTACGGATTCCCTTGCAAATTTATGTTTATCCTTCAGAGATTATTGACACCCTTTTTCGTTGTAGAGCTGGCATTGTGGTCTAGTCTGCTGGTTATACCAAACAAAAACAATCAATGACATTCTACGAATAAATAGCGAGTGGAATCTAATGATATATGAAACATGTAGTCTTTTAATAATTTTGTATCGTAAAGCCATGAAAAAATGGAATACTAAATAATCTGCATTTGTTCAAATCAAGCACATGAATCAACAAAAGATTCATAAAGGTTTAGAATTAATACAAATTGTGTGCATTTATTAATGCATTGTTTAATGAATAAATGCACTGCAACAGACAATTATTTCTACATTGAGGGGGATATGAAGTTATGTAGTGAACATGTGGGACCCTGTGAATCAGAACAGCTTTTATATTAGGGCAAATAAAAAGCTAACATTTTGCTTTGTGTTTTTTTATCTATGTCTTTCATTTGAAGTTTCTATCAGTTAGTGTGGATAATATAAAGTGTTTGTTATGAGATCCTGCTGAGTGTGTTTGAGGGGTCAGCTGGAATCAGACCACTGGCTCTTTCTAAAAACAGCCTTTAGAGCCCAGGATAAATGCATTAAATGGCCATGACTCTGGCCAGATGCTGGACCTGCATCTGCACTCATAAACGCATGAAACAACTGCTTATTTGATTTTTTTTTTTTTTTTTTTTTTTTTTTTTTTTATTCACTGAAGCCTGTTAGAACCCATAGTTTCATCCCACTGGTTAAAATTTAATTAAGCATCAGGTGGTGACAGTTGAACAGCTTTAGGGCAAATAAACTCATTTAAGGGAAACTGAATCACCCAACCACTGGGATGTACCAGGGTGATTCTTCAATTAGGGAACTTTTCCCCTATAAGATTTTAGAGGAAAAAAGAAAAAAAGTCTCTTCTTAATGACTTTTACTTAACATTTAAGAGTGTTAAAATCAAAACGTTCTAGTCTAGGCTTGTTCTTATACCCAGACTTTTAAACTTTCCTTCATAACAAAAAAATAAATAAAAAAAAAAATAAATTTTTTTCATTTTTTGTAACATATTTCCCAAAAACATATTTTACAAATATAGCATCTATTCACTGCTTGCTAACTTTTGTTATCCAAGTTATTGGTATTTGTTTTTTTAATTATTATTATTATTATTATTATTATTATTATTATTTTAAATCAAATAAAGTGTCATTATCACATAATTTCAAGTCAAATATTCTAAAACTGAATTTTATTTAAAGAATGGCTTAAACAAAAGTGTTGGCGGACTACAGAGCGTTATTGATTTGGTTTCTAACAACAATCAATTTTAATGTAATACTATATAGAGAACAGTGATGAGTTTGATTGTGTGAGTTTGGCATGACAGTGTGGGCAAAGATGGCAATTACAATTCTGATTACTGCTAAAATCATGGAAATCATTCATGTACTAAAAGGCCATTTCATATTTTTAGAAATGCAAATGGAAATGCAATAAAAACACAGTGATAAAAACGGACTAAAAGCTTCATTAGTATTTAATGGGATATGTTCTGAAGACTTGTACTTTTAAGACTCTGTGGCTTTTATGAGTTTCTATTGTCCCTAGAGAGCTTTCCCTTCAAAATATTCTTCTTCTAAGCTGCTAACCATGATTGAAAACAAGACTAACTGTAGTCCACTGGTTAATAAAACATGGCAGCATATCATATTAACATTTTGCTGAAGGAAGAACTTTATGCTGCTCTACTGGTGATTAGAGTGTTTGATTTAAAAATATCCACAAATTATGTGCCAAATTTTAAATCTGTGCATTGCGACATGGTCGAGTCACTGTCTGCTTTCTGTCCATGCAGCTTCGCTCAGACAAAGACATAGGGGATGGAACTGCCACATACGTTCTCTCCGGGGAAGGAGCAGGCACAGTTTTTCGTATCGATGAGAAGTCTGGGGATTTACATGCTACACAGAGACTGGACAGAGAGGAAAAGTCCTCTTACACACTGCAGGCCCAGGCTTTCAACAAGATCACGGGCCTCCCCCTGGAGCCTGCCACTGAATTCATTGTCAAGATACATGACATAAATGACAATGAGCCCAAATTTACCAGAGCTGTCTACACTGCCAGTGTACCTGAAATGTCAGATGTCGGTGAGTGAATGAAAATTACTTTTTCTCCCGTTGTTGTTATTTGAAGTGCATTTACTGTCATGCCGGAATACTGCACCAGGGTGTGATATTCCTGTCACTGCAGTGTTTTTAAGGTCAAGGATGGCTCAGTGCTATTGGTTTTTAGAGGGTTTAGAAGTCTTTGAAGCATGCACTGTTATGGAGTGTGGCATTTAAATAAGTGAGCTAAACTTCCATAACATTTTGTTTGGCTTTTATTTAAGTCTTTGACATATTACATACAAGGTGCACTATGTAAAAGATTTTCAGTAAAATATCCAAAAACCACTAGGCCAGTGTTATATATTGTGTTCAGTTGAGTACTTACAATATCCCAAATGTAATTTGATTTGTAAATCATGAGAAAATTGCTATTTTAACCAATGAACCGGGACGTGAGGGAGTCGGCTGTCAATTGCGTCATATCTGCGTTAACCTCGGTTTCCGGTTTTATTTTGCAGAAACGCTTTACTCTTACTGCAGTGTGCATCAAGTGTCATAGCAGCTGCCGAGCGAACGCACAGAGTAACGTCATAACATCATTTTCAACACACTCAGAAGTATCTAATATGATAAACAGAGCTGCGTTACCTCATACTCAACCGGAAAAGCGGAAATGGCGCTGGCGACTGTGGCATAAAAGTCCCTCTGCTCGCGAGGCGTGTGTTACGTTCAATCGCTCCAGCGGCCTTGCTCAGGTCCCACAACACTTGGTCCTGCTCTGCTTCATACTACAGTAACGTTAATAATCGTATCCATTAACATGATTTCTGCCCGAGTCCTATCCCGATTCTTTTCCACCGGCTGTGAGGTGAAGACCACATGTCCCAAGGTTCTGCGCTCAAACTTGACGTCATCAAGCTAGCTAGGCATTTTCTATTTAGTACTCTGTGTTTGTTGCACATAAGTAAGTCAAAATATGTATAGCAAATGAAACTAGTACCACGGTTCTGTTTATAATCAGAAATAACCATATTACCTAAACGTTTTTGTTTTGTTTTTTCCCTAGGAATGTACAGTTAACGATATGTACTGCAGGTAGTCAAATGCAAATATATGTAAACACTAAAAGCAGTGCCCGCAAGGCACTGCCTCTCTTGAGTCCTGATGTAGTGTCTGATGGAAGAGATTCTATTTGCTCATCTTATCACATTTTCTATTTACATCTAATTCCCATTCGCACATCATCTATCACCACTGTCTCACACAATCAGTGGCTCTGTGCTAGCAGTGACTCTGCACCATACATATTCACAGTGCATGAATATTCAGGAGATTCATGCTGCTTCTCAGTAATATCATAATAACCTCTGGTTATCCCGTTTCCAATCAAGTCAGTCCTCAAGCAGTGAAGCAGTCTGTTTGGCATCGTCTCCCCAAAGAAAATCTAATGATGTTCTTCCTTCTCTGATATGGGCTCTCATGTTCATCTAGAATCTAATATAAGGGACGGTACATCGTATTTATGAAATTATTGCCCTCAATCAAAGTGAAAGTGTCATCATATTATGAAGCACTCATTACCCTCTGACACACAACCCTAGGACAAAACCAATTCCATCAGTGTTTTCTAATTTAAGGAATGGTGGTAAATCTAGGTTAGAGGCACTTTGAACCAAATGAATGCTAATAATTCAGTTCTGAAAACAAAACAACAACGACCTAACTATTTCTTTTCTTTTCAAGACTGTTCCCCTTTTTTGAGAGCTTGGGTCTTCACATTTGAGAAATTTAATATTATATAAATATTGCCAAACACAACCCTTACCCCAAAAAAGGATCTCTAACCTGTTTAATCTTAATAGTAACGTGACTGTATCTTCTCCACTGCTACCCAAAGGAATATTTTATTTCTCAGAGGTTGGTCTTTCATAGTTCTACAGAGTTATGTTCTCAATTATGCTTGATGAAAATATTGACTTCTCAGATGTTTATAAATTCCTTAAAATGCCGTAATAAATATTGGCATGCAGTATGATGATGAAAAAATATTAAAGTTGAAGGTACTGATTTCTTGTATTTTGGCCAATCGGAGGACATTTTTAACATTTGGTGTCAGCATAACAGAGGTGCAGGGCACTTAATCAAGCATCTCCATTTGCTCTCATCTCCATTCTCAAAATTCATTTATGTTTTTTAAATATTTTTTTTTATTTATTTATAGGTACTTTTGTAATAGAAGTCAATGCCACTGATGCAGATGATGCCACATATGGAAACAGTGCTAAACTCGTGTACAGCATCCTGCAAGGGCAGCCCTACTTCTCTGTGGATCCTGAAACAGGTGAGTCTCCCAAACATCTTGTTGAAAACATAATCTCTGATGACATACTACTATGTTGTATGCCTGAGGCCAATTGACAAGGTGAGGCAGGGATGTGACTTTAGTTTTTATGTGGAATGTCTGAAGAGTGAAGATCACAAATTGCTGTGCCTGGTTACGAATCCAGCTAGAATATTTGCTCTACACAAAATGGAGTAAAACTTTGAAATGGAACAAATTACTATGCTAGGCTTGTATTATTGCTTTTTCTGAGAAGAATGCAAGTTAAGCTTGATAAATGTAGCAATATAAAGGTTACGGATGAAAAGATGAAGGTATTATCGCAAACCCAAGCAGTGTAAAATACTGGCTATAAATCAAATAAATAGTTACTGCAAAAATAGCTGTCCTGAATTAAACTGTGTGCTTGGAATGAAAAGTGAAAAGGCAGAATAAATAAAAGAATAAATTAAAAACTATATAGCCATTAGGCTACTTCAGTGTCACATGATCCTTCAGAAACCATTCTGATATGCTGGTTTGGTGCTCAAGAAACATTTCTTATTTTCAATGTTGAAAATAGTTGTGCTGCTTATTATTATTATTATTATTATTATTATTATTATTTTTTTTTTTTTGTTTTTTTGGAATTTGCAATACATAATTTTTTTCAGGATTCTTTGATTAATAGAAATGTCAAAAGAACAGAATTTATTTTAAATATAAATCCTTTGTAACATTTTAAATGTATTTTGCTCTGACTAATTTAATGTCATTGCTGTTAAAAAGTATACAATTTTATATAGATTAATATATTTTATATAATATAAATATACACTCACCTAAAGGATTATTAGGAACACCTGTTCAATTTCTCATTAATGCAATTATCTAATCAACCAATCACATGGCAGTTGCTTCAATGCATTTAGTGGTGTGGTCCTGGTCAAGACAATCTCCTGAACTCCAAACTGAATGTCAGAATGGGAAAGAAAGGTGATTTAAGCAATTTTGAGTGTGGCATGGTTGTTGGTGCCAGATGGGCCGGTCTGAGTATTTCACAATCTGCTCAGTTACTGGGATTTTCACGCACAACCATTTCTAGGGTTTACAAAGAATGGTGTGAAAAGGGAAAAACATCCAGTATGCGGCAGTCCTGTGGGCCAAAAATGCCTTGTTGATGCAAGAGGTCAGAACAGAATGGGCCGACTGATTCAAGCTGATAGAAGAGCAACTTTGACTGAAATAACCACTCGTTACAACTGAGGTATGCAGCAAAGCATTTGTGAAGCCACATCACGCACAACCTTGAGGTGGATAGGCTACAACAGCAGAAGACCCCACCGGGTACCACTCATCTCCACTACAAATAGGAAAAAGAGGCTACAATTTGCATGAGCTCACCAAAATTGGACAGTTGAAGACTGGAAAAATGTTGCCTGTTCTGATGAGTCTCAATTTCTGTTGAGACATTCAGATGGTAGAGTCAGAATTTGGCGTAAACAGAATGAGAACATGGATCCATCATGCCTTGTTACCACTGTGCAGGCTGGTGGTGGTGGTGTAATGGTGTGGGGGATGTTTTCTTGGCACACTTTAGGCCCTTAGTGCCAATTGGGACTCATTTAAATGCCATGGCCTACCTGAGCATTGTTTCTGACCATGCCCATCCCTTTATGAGCACCATGTACCCATTCTCTGATGGCTACTTCCAGCAGGATAATGCACCATGTCACAAAGCTCGAATCATTTCAAATTGGTTTCTTGAACATGACAATGAGTTCACTGTACTAAAATGACCCCCACAGTCACCAGATCTCAACCCAATAGAGCATCTTTGGGATGTGGTGGAACGGGAGCTTGGTGCCCTGGATGTGCCTCCCACAAATCTCCATCAACTGCAAGATGCTATCCTATCAATATGGGCCAACATTTCTAAAGAATGCTTTCAGCACCTTGTTGAATCAATGCCACATAGAATTAAGGCAGTTCTGAAAGCGAAAGGGGGTCAAACACAGTATTAGTATGGTGTTCCTAATAATCCTTTAGGTGAGTGTACATATTTTACATTTACATTGTGTTTATGCTTGATGGGTCAATCATTGCTTTTTCTGTGCAGGGATTGTCAGAATAGCACTTTCCAATATGGACCGGGAAGTTCGGAAGGAGTATCAGGTGGTTATTCAAGCCAAGGACATGGCAGGACAGATGGGTGGTCTGTCTGGAACCACTATGGTCAACGTTACCCTTACAGATGTTAATGACAGCCCGCCACGTTTCGCCTACAGTAAGATGTTTTATTTATATGATTGATTTATCATGATTTATATCCATCCATCCATCCATTATCTTCCGCTTATCCGGGGCCGGGTCGCGGGGGCAACAGTCTAAGCAGAGACGCTCAGACTTCCCTCTCCCTAGCCACTTCCTCCAGCTCTTCCGGGGGAACCCCGAGGCGTTCCCAGGCCAGCCGGAAGACATAATCCCTCCAGCGTGTCCTAGGTCTTCCGGGGGAACCCCGAGGCGTTCCCAGGCCAGCCGGAAGACATAATCCCTCCAGCGTGTCCTAGGTCTTCCCCGGGGCCTCCTCCCGGTGGGACATGCCCGAAACACCTCCCTGGGAAGGCGTCCAGGAGGCATCCGAAATAGATGCCCGAGCCACCTCAACTGGCTCCTCTCGATGTGGAGGAGCAACGGCTCTACTCTGAGCTCCTCCCGAGTAACTGAGCTTCTCACCCTATCTCTAAGGGAGCGCCCAGCAACCCTGCGGAGAAAGCTCATTTCGGCCGCCTGTATCCGGGATCTTGTCCTTTCGGTCATGACCCACAGTTCATGACCATAGGTGAGAGTAGGAACGTAGATTGACCGGTAAATCGAGAGCTTCGCCTTACAGCTCAGCTCCTTCTTCACCACGACAGACCGGTACATCGACCGCATTACTGCAGAAGCTGCACCGATCCGTCTGTCAATCTCCCGTTCCATCCTTCCCTCACTCGTGAACAAGACCCCAAGATACCTGAACTCCTCCACCTGAGGCAAAATCTCTCCACCAACCTGAAGTGGGCAAGCCACCCTTTTCCGACTGAGAACCATGGCCTCGGATTTGGAGGTGCTGATTCTCATCCCGGCCGCTTCACACTCAGCTGCAAACCGCCCCAGTGCACGCTGAAGGTCCTGGTTTGAGGAGGCCAACATGACAACGTCATCCGCAAAAAGCAGCGACAAAATCATGTGGTTCCCAAACCAGACACCCTCCGGCCCTTGGCTGCGCCTAGAAATTCTGTCCATAAAAATTATGAACAGAACCGGTGACAAAGGGCAGCCCTGCCGGAGTCCAACATGCACCGGGAACAAGTCCGACTTGCTGCGGGCAATGCGGACCAAGCTCCTGCTCTGGTTGTACAGGGACCAAACAGCCCTAAGCAAGGGGCCCCGGACCCCATACTCCCAGAGCACCCTCCACAGGACACCACGAGGGACACAGTCGAATGCCTTCTCCAAATCCACAAAACACATGTGGATTGGTTGGGCAAACTCCCATGAACCCTCCAGCACCCTGGAAAGGGTATAGAGCTGGTCCAGTGTTCCACGACCGGGACGAAAACCACACTGTTCCTCCTGAATCCGAGGTTCCACTATCGGCCGAATTCTCCTCTCCAGTACCCTGGCATAGACTTTCCCGGGGAGGCTGAGAAGTGTGATCCCCCTGTAGTTGGAACACACTCTCCGGTCCCCCTTCTTGAAAAGAGGGACCACCACCCCCGGTCTGCCAGTCCAGAGGCACTGTCCCCAACCGCCACGCGATGTTGCAGAGGCGTGTCAGCCAAGACAGCCCCACAACATCCAGAGATTTGAGGTACTCAGGGCGGATCTCATCGACCCCTGGTGCCTTGCCACCGAGGAGCTTTTTAACTACCTCGATGACTTCAGCCCGGGTGATGGATGAATCCACCTCTGAGCCCTCAGCCACTGCTTCCTCAATGGAAGACGTGATGGTGGCATTGAGGAGATCCTCAAAGTATTCCTTCCACCGTCCGACGATATCCCCAGTTGAGGTCAACAGCTGCCCATCTCCACTGTAAACAGTGTTGGTAGGGCACTGCTTCCCCCTCCTGAGGCGGCGAGCGGTTTGCCAGAATCTCTTCAAGGCCAACCGATAGTCTTTCTCCATGGCCTCACCGAACTCCTCCCAGGCCCGATTTTTTGCCTCCACAACTATCCGGGCTGCAGTCCGCTTGGTCTGCCTGTACCCGTCAGCTGCCTCAGGAGTCCCACAAGCCAACCAGGCCCGATAGGACTCCTTCTTCAGCTTGACGGCATCCTTTACTTCCGGTGTCCACCACCGGGTTCGGGGATTTCCGCCTCGACAGGCACCAGAGACCTTACAGCCACAGCTCCGAGCAGCCGCGTCAACAAGGGAGGTGGAGAACATGGTCCACTCGGACTCAATATCTCCAGACTCCCTCGGGATCTGGTCGAAGCTCCGTCGGAGGTGGGAGTTGAAGATCTCTCTGACAGGGGGCTCGGCCAAACGTTCCCAACAGATCCTCACAGTACGTTTGGGTCTCCCGAGTCTGTCTAGCTTCCTCCCCCACCATCGGATCCAACTCACCACCAGGTGGTGATCAGTTGACAGCTCCGCACCTCTCTTCACCCGAGTGTCCAAGACATACGGCCGGAGGTCAGATGAGACGACCACAAAGTCGATCATCGACCTCCGTCTAGGTGTCCTGGTGCCACGTGCACTGATGGACACCCTTATGCTTGAACATGGTGTTCGTTATGGATAAGCCGTGGCTATCACAGAAATCCAATAACAGAACACCACTCGGGTTCAGATCAGGGGGGCCGTTCCTCCCAATCACGCCCCTCCAGGTATCACTGTCACTGCCCACGTGTGTGTTGAAGTCCCCAGTAGAATGATGGAGTCTCCAGTTGGAGCACTTTCCAGCACCCTCCCAGAGACCCTATTAGGGCCGGGTACTCCGCACTGCCGCTTTGGCCCGTGAGGCACATACGACAGTGAGAGACCTATCCCCTACCCGGCGCAGGGAAGCGACCCTCTCATTCACCGGGTTGAACTCCAACACACGGCAGCTGAGCTGGGGGGCTATAAGCAAACCCACTCCAGCCCGCCGCCTCTCACCATGGGCAACTCCAGAGTGGTAGAGAGTCCAGCCTCTCTCAAGAAGTGTGGTTCCAGAGCCCAAGCTGTGCGTGGAAGTGAGCCCGACTATCTCTAGCCGGTAGCTCTCAACCTCCCGCACAAGCTCAGGCTCCTTCCCGCCAGCGAGGTGACATTCCATGTCCCTAAAGCCAGTTTCCGTGTCCAGAGATCGGGTCGCCGGGGCCTAGCCTTCGACTGTTGCCCGATCCACTATGCACCGGCCCCATATGATCCCTCCCCGCAGGTGGTGAGCCCACGGGAGGGTGGCCCCACGTCGCTCATTCGGGCTGAGCCCGCCGGGCCCCATGGGGCAGGCCCGCCACCAGGCGCTCGATACGAGCCCCAACCCCGGGCCTGGCTCCAGGGTGGGGCCCCGGCTGCGCCATGCCGGGCGACGTCTCGGTCCTTGTTTTAATTAGACTCATACTGGGTTTTGTGAACTGCTCTTAGTCTGGCCCGTCACCAAGGACCTTGGGAGACCCTACCAGGGGCATATAGCCCCAGACAACATAGCTCCCAGGGTCATTCGGGTACTCAAACCCCTCCACCACGATAAGGTGACAGTTCAAGGAGAGGATGATTTATATGTACTTAAAAAAAAAAAAAAAAAAAAAAAGGTTGCAACCTATCTACTGTTTGAATTCTGATGTATTGTACTTCTTGAACTGTGAATTGTATTTCTAACATATTTCCAAGTAAGACAGTATATTTACCGGGTGGGACTGGTTGTGAAATTTGCACATTAAATAGCATAATGGAATGTCAGTTCCAGAATGTCAGTTTTTTTTTTTTTTTAATTGATTGAATTTCACCAAAAGTATTGAAAAAGAGAGTAAAAATACAAAATTCATTTCAGAGGAAGAACAAGTTATTAGAAGCTGATTAAAATATAAGGAGGATCATTTTTGTCGTGACACTGAATGCATGAAGTAGTTAAATAGGGACAATGTTGACTTTAAAGGCCACAAAAGCCTAGAATTAAGAATAAAATGTGCAAAAAATACTGCATATGGTTGAAATTAATAGAACCTCTTTCCTTTTCAAGGTTCTTACCACCTAAGCACTTATGAGTCAGCAGAAATCGGAACAACTGTGGGCCGAATCAAAGCCAATGATGGTGACGAGGGAGAAAATGCTGAAATGAAATACAGAATTGTAGATGGAGACGGCAAAGAATATCTTGATATAATAACAGATGACATATCCCAAGAGGGTGTTATTGTTGTCAAAAAGGTAAAAACCTGCATCAATATTTATGAATGTGTTATGATTCATAACGCTGTGAAAATATGTACAACCACTCTTCATCCAGAAACTGGACTATGAAAGCAAGCGTGTGTACACTGTGAAAGTGGAGGTGACTAACACACACCAGGACCCCAACTTCTTTCATCTGGGCCCATTCTCAGACACAGCCATCGTCAAGGTCACAGCCAAAGATGTGGATGAGCCTCCTATCTTCAGCAGGCCTCAGTATGTCTTTGAGGTCAATGAGGACACACCAAAAGGAACAGCAATTGGAACTATTACAGCCTGGGACCCCGATGCCACAGATTACCCAATCCAGTGAGCAA
The DNA here is from genome assembly GCA_018749465.1 of Paracanthobrama guichenoti. Lineage (NCBI taxonomy): Eukaryota > Metazoa > Chordata > Actinopteri > Cypriniformes > Gobionidae > Paracanthobrama > Paracanthobrama guichenoti. The sequence continues at coordinate 24,465,983 of CM031944.1, read as the reverse complement.
TTGAAATATTTAATAATTCAACACTTACTGCAGGGAATTCACCAAAGTGGTTTGCACCTGCTGGCAGTAGTTTATTTGTGCACACTGTCTACACAGCACACATAAATAAATTATGCATATCAGATAAAGCCACAAACACACCCTAAAAAATTTGTTGAATGCAATTTGCATGCTGCAATTCCCAGTCTTGCAGGCAGATTCAGTACAGCACATTACCGGAATCTGATATACTTCACTGGAGCTGCATTGCTCCAGTGCCTGAATCGACTCTTTAAAATCGACTGCAAAACTTCAAAAAATATATCCAAACAATGTATTTGTATATATGCCCAGTTTATGCTCTTCTTCTTCATTTGATTATCATTTGCCAATATATTTGATGATGGTGTATAAGGCACAATCTGTATTTAGCCTAATTTACATAGAAAAGATTTGTGTGCAGTGAAACGAATGACAATTTAAGTACACATGCCACAGTACTAAACATGCAGATAGTGCAAAGTGAAACTGGATTGTGGGTGGTTAGCAAATGAGATGAAGGTTTTTGCACTGAAATATAATGCAAAATGTGGTGCAACTGTTTGGTGAATTTGCCCCAGTGAGTTTAATTTAGTTTTTAATATACAGTATAGTTTAATTACTATGTACGAACAGTACAGGATAGTGTTGGAGCAATGCCCACTATTGGTTCTGAAAACTTAAAAATACTTAAAACAGAATTACAGTTTACGATAAAATTGTGAACATTGTGAGATGAAAAGTTACAATTGTTATTGGAAATCACCATGATGAGAAACTGAGATGTACATGATGTGTGGTTTGTTAGGATGGGACAGTATTTGGCAGAGATAAAATTATTTGAAAATCTGGAATCTGAGGGTGCAAAAAATCTAAATATTGAGAAAATCACCTTTAAAGTTGTCCAAATGAAGTCCTTAGCAATGCATATTACAACTAATAATAATGTTTTTTTATATATTTATGGTAAAAAAATTACAAAATATCTTCATGGAACATCTTTACTTATTATAATATAATTTTGACCAATACAATGTATTGTTGGCTATTGCCACAAATATGCCCATTAGACTTATGACTGGTTTTGTGGTCCAGGGTCACAAATCTACGAAGCCCCACACATGACGTGCAAGAAAAAAAAAGTAAATCGTGCTCACGATTTACTAATTTGTTCCCTCAATTTATAGATTGTGCTCACTATTTACTAATTAATTCCCTTGATTTATAAATCATGCGCACAATTTAACAAATCGAGGGAATGAATTAGTAAATCGTGTGCACGATTTAGCTTTATGACATGTGCAGGGCTCCGTACAAATGAGGTGGAAATTGTGAAATATAAAGTCATAGTGTATATAGGTACACATTTATGTAAAGTTGAAGAATTACAGAAAATTAAGTTTCAGTTATGAGATATAAAGTTTCAAATATGTTTTTTAGTTTTTTTTAAGTTGCAGTCATTTATTTATTTTTATTTTATTTTATTAAAAAATCTCATTTACAACTATTTCCTGGCAGCTGGCTGATCCAGTTTATAACAACTGCTATGCAATGCTTCAAACTTTAGGAAATGTCATTGACTATTCAACTTATTTTTATTTCTTTCTTAAACCTGCCCATAGATATGCAATAGATCACCACACAGACCCAGAGAGACTCTACCACATCGACCCCAAGAATGGATCCATCACGATTCTTAAATCTCTTGACAGGGAAGTGTCAAAGTGGCACAACATCTCAGTCCTGGCCAGTGAGATGAGTGAGTAAATACATACATAATGAAATAGCGTTGCATGGTGACACATCGCATATATATGATGTGTCACCAGGCAAAGCTATTTTTTAAACCTAAATAAGTATGAGAATGAAAATATCTTTCCTGGCTATTTTACACTGTGATACTCTCATCAGATAACCCTCATCAAAGAAGCCGTGTTCCTGTCTTGATAAAAGTTTTGGATGTGAATGACAATGCGCCAGAGTTTGCCATGATTTATGAGACATTTGTGTGTGAGAATGTCAAAGCTGGGCAGGTATTTATACTTCATATTTGCCTTTGACTATGACCATGAAGGCTTCATAAAATTATGAATGCTTTCTATATAAAATAAAATAATTGGAAACCACGTATTATTCTGCATATTCAAAAACATGTCTACCATTCCAGCTCATACAGACTATCAGTGCCATCGACACAGACGATCCTCTTGTGGGTCACAAATTTGTATTCAGCTTGAGTTCGTTGAATCCAAACTTCACCATCTTTGATAATGAAGGTGAATAAATCTTTCCTTTGACGTTTAAACCTCGAAGCTTATGGAAAAAGCATGTTTAATCGTTTTTTTTTTTTTTTTCTATTTTGGCACTAACAAAAACAGCTTTATTTTTCCTGTTGTCTGACTCAGCATGAGATAATATCTCCAGCTCTGACTGTTTGAATGTTCTCTTAACCCCCACCTCTCCCAAAGATAACACAGCCAGAATCCTGACCAGAAGAAGTGGATTTAACAGGCGTGAAATGAGTGTCTACTATCTGCCAGTGGTTATCTCCGACAGCGACTACCCCATCCAGAGCAGCACCAGCACGTTGACCATTCGTGTGTGCAGCTGTGACGCCACCGGCAACATGCGTTCCTGCAGTGTCGATGCGTTGCTGCTCTCTGCTGGCCTCAGCACTGGGGCGCTAGTGGCGATACTTCTCTGCATCCTTATCCTTCTTAGTGAGTTCATACCCACTGACCTTACTGTATCCTTCTTAGCAAAGTCCTAGTTTTTTTTTTTTTATTATTATTCACATTGCAACCCATGGCAACCTTTTATAGTTTAGATCCTTTTTCACCATTAGTTTTAAGTTTTTCAGTATTTTGGTTGTAGTATTTTACAGCTGCCAAAGAAACTAACTGGTATCATTTAAAAATGCTTACTCACCCCCATCTCATCCAAGATCATGTCTTTCTTTCTTCAGTCAAAAAGAAATTTAAATTTGTTGAGGAAAACATTCCAGGATTTTTCTCCCCATCACAGACTTCCATGGCAACCAAAATGTTGAAGGTCCAAATCAGTGCAGTTTCAAAGCGCTTTAAAGGGCTTCAGAGGCTCTGTGTGATCCCGGACGAGGAATAGGGTCTTATCTAGCGGTCATTTAAAAAAAAAAAATTAAATGAATATACTTGCACTGCATCAGCAGCAAAAAAAAAACAAAAAAAAACCCTTGGTTATTAAAGTGAGATGAAATACGTAAAGTTTATTTGTATATAACATATTTAATTATTACAGGTTTTCGTAATATTCTGAGTTTGCATTTCACTGTTTTATTAATTTTGTGGAATACTGAATCTGTTTTTGTCAAGTGAGATGAGTAAATGCATGTTCACATTAAGTCTAGAACAGGGGTGTCCAAACCTGTTCCTGGAGGGCCACTGTCCTGCAGAGTTTAGCTTGAACCCTAATTAAATACCTGAATCAGCTAATCAAGGTCTTCAGGATTACCAGAATCTTCCAGGTAAGTTTGTTGGAGTTTTTTACGGTCTATGATTGGAGCTTGTTGAGGCTAAAATCTGCAGGATGTTGGCACTCTAGGAGCAGGTTTTTATACGCCTGGTCTAGATCTACAATAACCATCAAGTTTGCACAGCGTTTACTCTGATATTTAGATATTTGGTTGTACACTTAAAAGTAATGCGTTCCTTTACTAGTTACTTGAAAAAAGTAATCTGACTATGAAAGTCACGTTACTTGTGCATTACCCACAACAATGGTAACGGAAGTTGTGACAGATCTTTGTTTCTGTATTGTGACGTACGTCTGAGTGTTCATTGGTTGTTGATTGGACGGAGGCAGATTGAATGTGAGCTTGCAGTTAATTGAACGTTATGATTTGTTCTGCATGCATCACCAGAGAAAAGTCTGTCATTTCTCCAGACAACCCAGTTATGACTAAATAAAAAAAAAAAAAAATACATGGATGAATCATTCACAATAAGATAACATGTATTTAGAAAAAAAAGATTTTTATCTCGGAGAATTTTTATTTCATGCCAAATTTAACAATAATAACACTAACCAAGGCATATCTGTTCACTCCTTTCCAGTGATTGTGGTGCTGTTCTCAGCTTTAAAGAAGCAGAGGAGGAAGGAACCGCTGATCATCTCTAAAGAGGATGTCAGGGATAACGTAGTCAGCTACAACGATGAGGGGGGCGGCGAGGAGGACACTCAAGCTTTTGACATTGGCACACTGCGCCACCCAGAGGTGATCGAAAGCAACAAACTGCGGCGCGACATCATTCCTGAGATGCTGTTTCCCTATCACAGACCTTCACCCATGAAGGAGTGCGCGGATGTCAGAGACTTCATTATTAGCAGACTGCAGGAAAATGACACAGACCCTTTCGCACCTCCCTATGACTCTCTCGCAACTTATGCTTATGAGGGCAATGGATCAATCGCTGAGTCACTGAGCTCTCTGGAGTCCTCCGTGACTGAGGGAGACCATGAATATGATTACCTCTCTAACTGGGGGCCGCAGTTTAAAAAACTTGCTGACATGTACATTGGAAAGGATACGGGAGTTGCCAACTAGGCTGCAATTTAATGACATTCATATTCTCTGAAAGAAAAACATAAAGATACTTCAGATATGAAGTCTTTTTTCTTTTGTTTTCTACTGACACATGCTGAATTTCACTTTTATGATGGATTTTTTTTTTTTGTGGCCAGTGTTGTGGTAAGGTGATTTTGTGTTAATAAGAGAAGTGATGGTGATTTTGTTTTTTGTTTGCTAGCAACAAAAAAAAAAAAAAAAAAAAAAAAAAAAACTTGACGGAGGAGCAAAAAAAAAGGTTGATTTTGTGACTTTAAAAACATGGACAGCGATAAGACTGCCTTCGTCTTATGACAGATTGTAAAGGACTCTTCCCTGTTTCTCTTTGGCCCTGTCCCAAATGGAACCCTAAGCCCTTGCGATCTTCCTCCAAGTTACACCTTCATGACGTAATGCTGCTTTGTCTGTTGGGTAGACTAGCTTGCTTCGGGCCTGTCCCAAATGGCACCCTAAACACTCGCAGTGTTCCTACGAGTCCGCATTTTTTGTGACGTAACGTTGCTTTGACTGTCTGGAAGAAGTCTGCTGCGGAGCTTGCTCCAGTGCAGGTTCAGCAAAAGTGTGCATCGAGGGCACATATCGACTGCAAAGGTAAAAAACCTTCTGAAACCTAAAATGACAAATGGGACACCTTAATGGATACATGCACATGGCCGCCATTGTAAGTCCACAAGACCGAAAGTGCATATGAAGTGTGCCATTTTGGTCAGGGCCTTTAGTGCGGGCTCAGCAAAAGTGTGCATTGAGAGCGCAAATCCGCAAGGGAGACGCTCTCAAACACCCTTCTGAAACCTAAAATGACAAACAGGACTCTTGTGGACTTAACGGACATGCGTATGCAGCATCTATTGTAAGTCCACAAGAGCGCAAGTGCACATGAAGTGTGGCATTTGGGACTGGGCCATCCATTGACGATGGTGGCGTATCCAGGAATTCAGCATCACAAATCACTTTGTGCTACAATGCCATGTTTCATAGTTCCATGACATTGTGACAGAAGTAACTGGCGAAAAAACGAAATGGATATATTGAAGTTCTACAAATGCATTTCTTTTTCAGTTTGATGTTTTTAAAGGATTAGTTTAATCATTTACCATCATGGCTTACATTCTTTGTTAGAACAGAATGAGAAAATGTGATTCTCTTTTTTATTCAGTTAAAAATAACAGGAACTAAAGCTTTCAAGCTTCAAAAAAGATGCAAAACATTATTAAAATATAAAAGTGCTCCATACAACTCGTGCCCTGTATTCCATGTCTTATGAAATCATTTGTATGAGGATAATGAGAATCAGTCTTTAAGAATTAAAATCAGTCAATCGGATCTTTTCAATGAATTGGTTGATTAAATTTACATTGGTTTTAAATTATTCATTCACAAATTGGGTTGATCAGTTCCCCACAATCTACACTGGCTCAATGAGGGAACGATTATTAGCTAATAATCTTTACATGTTGGTGTATATTTCACACAAAGCTATTCTATGACTTCAGAAGCCTTGGACTATCGCACACAAGTTGTATGGATTCTTTTATGGTGTTTTTGCTTACTTTTTTAAACCTTGAAATCTTCAGTTCTCATTCACTGTGATTGTACGGAATAGAACAATCAAGGCAGTCTTAAGAATTTGTTTTCTACAAAAGAAAGTCACTCATACAGGTTTTGAACGATGTAAGGGTGAGTAAATGATGACAGAATGTTCATTTTTAGGTGAACTGTTTATTTAACAGGACTTTACATAGAGGGATTTCAGTTATATTGGCTACATATGAATGTGAGAGGAGAAATCACAGACTCGGCCTCTCTACACATCTTGTGAAGTGCTCCCTTGTTGAAACAATTGCAGCATTATCATTACAGCACTGAAAGCTTACAGAGGAACAGGGGAGTATTTCTATATCTGTATGAGATGTAGTTCAATTCAACTTAATTTGCTTGTGTGAAGTTTGCTTAATTTGCAAAACTGCAGATTACACTGAAATCAAATAGAAGTGTCACAAAGAATGCTGCAGCACACTGAGCTTGTGTGAATGAATGTTGTCAAAGTGTTTTATATCCACATTTTTTAAGTATATATTTTAATAAAAAATATGAATGCACTTCTGGTCGCCTAACTTTCTTTTCTACAACTTTTTGTTTAGGTTGATATCTCTATCACTCACAAAAGCCAAGAACAGATTAACAGATAATAGAGCTTTCTGCTGGGAAATAGACAACCAGGGTTCACTGTTGGGGTTCTTCTGAAAAATCTTTTCCATTGTGGCCTGCCAAAGTCAAGTTAGGCTTGAACTGGATCTTAGCTGTGAGAATTCATTTTAATTTTTTCCAGTGGAAGCTTAACAGTTTCTGCATTGTCTAGACGACTTACTATATGTTCAATGCAGAATTTGTGCTAATTTGTAATGCCAAATGCTGTTGTTGTGTAATAATTCCTTTGTCAACTTTGGCTTCACAAATGCTTTTGTTCTGTGTCTACAGCCAACTTAGAACACAGTGAGATCTCTTTTTATCAAATATTATTTCATATTATCTGAAATATTCTTATGGTTTGTCAAAGAACCATCATGCACAATATCATTTTATTTCAATAATCAAACTTCATTTTGAGGTAGAATTATGCATACTTTAAATAATTACATTTCTGCAAGTAGTTACATTGCTATGGTAAATTTAACTTTCTAGGACATCCAGAAAACATAGGATGTCCTCTAGGATATCCTCTTATAGATCTGGTGTGCGTTTCCCATACACCAACGTAATACTACTTATATACTAATGCTTTGTTTGAGAAATTAACTAAATCGTGTTTCCTGAAAAACATATAACTGTAGCTGTGGCTCATTTCGAAGGCTGCACTTTGTGGAGGTCGCATTTGTCAGCCTCATATGTCATTTAAGAAAAGTAACCATTATAAAATTGCCTGTTATTCTGCATTATTGTCATTTCTTTTTAACTTTTCAATGTAATGTTACTTCTCTTAAATGAGGCAGTCTCAATGACATCTGCAGCCAACAAACGCAACCTCCAGACATAGTAGTCTTTGAAATGAGACACAACTTTGCACATCCGTGGTTTGCAATAGTATAATCCTGCGATACCGGAGGTTGAAGTTTCAGGAGCCAGTTTTTTTTTATGGGAAGTAACCTAGTGAGTGAGAGGAGATGGGGTGGTGGAGGGATTCTGAAGACTGTAGAGAATCCTTAGGTGAGTTTGACTGGGATTATATATGTCTTGCCTTCATGCTGATTGGGTAGATATGTTGATTACTGAATGTAGACAGTTGGTGACGCTTGAGTAGCTTATTTTGACATGTTCCTCCCGAGCTACATTAATAAAACATAATTTCTGCTCTATCAGTTATTTATCTGTGCAAAAGCAGTTCATTATACTGCTTGATTTTGCAAACTGGTATTTATTATCACATTATAATTTATAGAATTCATAAACATTAAAGACTGTAGCACAAACACTGTTTACTGCACTTTGTTAAGCCAGTCGCACACCAGACGAGAAGCACCACAACGTTCTGTGGCTAATGAAAACAAGTCTTACACATACACAGAAAGTATACCCAGAAAATACTCAGAATATAGGGCTCATATATTGAAACATATTAGGTAAAAAATTCAAGAGGGTTATCAAGTTATGTTTAGGTTAGGGGTTGGTTAAGACAATATCAATTAAATGTAAATAATTCAAACTTTAAATCTTAAATCTTATAGTATCTCTACTCAATAATAAACAAGAGGCCATGATAATAGAAAACCACAGTAATTCACTTCATCAGTTCATGCCCCTTTTCCAGGATATTAACCTATAGGACCTCAGGTTAACATGTCTATAGTCTAAAGCAGTGTTCACATTGGCATCGATCTGCAGCAACAAAGCGACTAGAACTCGTTAACTTTCAATGAGACCTGATGCTTTCCAGCAGCAAAAGCATCAGTGACAGGATGGTGCTGTTTCCGACAACACAACAAAGAAGATAAAAGATTCACTTTATGCAAATGAGCTGCTACTCAATGCAGTGAATACCAACAGGAATGTAGGCAGTATATAGCACTCCAGTGATCCATCACTTGTGAGACACCAGTAGAGTGTCAGCAAGATGGAGAAGATAAGGTTACGGTGTGTGATTTCACTGTTCTATATGATTTGTTCTATATGAAAGCCCGTTGTGCTTTCACACTGCACACGCAAGCAGTGCGGTAGCAGTGCGGTGCAGCGCAGAAGCTGTGCGTATGAAGAGCGGGAGCAGCGCGTGCGCCCGTTGTGCTTTCACACTGCACACGCAAGCAGTGCGGTGCAGCACAGAAGCTGTGCGTATGGAGAGCGGGAGCAGCGCACGTGCCCGTTGTGCTTTCACACTGCGCACGCAAGCAGTGCGGTAGCAGTGCGGTGCAGCGCAGAAGCTGTGTGTATGGAGAGCGGGAGCAGCGCACGCGCCCGTTGTGCTTTCACACTGCGCACGCAAGCAGTGCGGTAGCAGTGCGGTGCAGCGCAGAAGCTGTGTGTATGGAGAGCGGGAGCAGCGCACGCGCCCGTTGTGCTTTCACACTGGCAGCGTTTGTCTCGCGCAGCTGAACCATGGCTTGTGTATTGAAAATACAGACGAATATTGTCAATTCTGTCATCTTTTCCGGTGTTCTCCTCCGACCCCTGTCTGTCTCGGGCTTTGATTTATGATGGGCAGCATATATCTGCTGCAAATGCCACCGTGTTCCCCTCTGTCCAAAACACATATGCATATAACATGATGTATATAGATAGTTTACATGATAAAAGTAACCTTAAAGTTAAGATATGCCTCTAGTTTTAATAATTTATATGGGTCTTTGATGTTTGAGCAAAATCTTCTGCCAGTGATATGTTTACGTGTATTTTTATTTTATTTATTTATTTTTTTCACAGCACTGGATGTCATATGGTGATGGTGAAACACACGGAACACTTCACTACATGATTTCATGGTGATTTTTTTATTTTATTTTTCATGTTAATCAGGCCAATTTTGATCAAGAACAATTCACTGTGGCCTTAATTCAGTGTGAGCAGCACAGCAAAAATAGACTTGGCGAAGAAACGATCGTGGCACTGCTGCTTCTGCTCTGCAGAAGAACAATTCCTAATGGTTGCACCGTATTGGCCCAACTCACGCTGATGGCATTGACTCCTCACTGGCTGATTCCCCTGAGGAAGGACCTTCTTTCTCAGGGGTAGGGCACAATCTGGCATCCACACCCAGATCTCTGGAACCTTCATGTCTTGGTCCCAGAATGGGATGAGGAGGAATTCAGAAGCAACATATGTAAGGCAACATATGTGTTATTACTTTATCTGACGAAAAAAAAAAAAAAAAAAAAACTGTGACAGTCAACAGGCAGCTTGCATAACACTTATATAAAGCTTGAATGATCGAGATCGGTATCAGCCGATCATTATGACAAGATATCAGTAGTCATATCAGCCGCAAAAATCCGGATCGGAGCATCCCTAACCTCCAGCAATCATTTGCTGTCTGTGTGAACAAGGCATCATGTATAAATGATAAAAAAGTACTTGATTCACTGAACTGAACTCACAAGCAATACTGTCTTTGTTCTTTATGGTCTGCACAGTACAGAAGGTGGATCAGCCTACAATATTGGTCAGCTAAACTGATCAACAGGCCCACACAGAATCTGCGCCCACAGAACTCAGCAGAGAGTTGAACAGATTTCTGAAAAACACCCAACACAAAGTTCTACATATTATCCACCATTTGCATGTTCATCCCACAGATTTTGCCCAAAAATAGCACTTATGTGAAAGGTGGAGATAAAGTCTATAGATTCAGTCTGGGCCTGCTGATCATTCTTTAATATCCACAGGTCACAGGTCACATGGCCTCAGCACATATAAAATATCCCTCTCCCACTTTTCTCTATTTTAGTAAGCACAGATTATACGTAGCTTGTAAGCAAAACCATAAAAGAATAATACGAACATTTTATCTCACTTTCAACATTTGATATGTTATCTATATTATATTGTGAATAAAATATAAGTTTATGAGATTTGTAAATTATTGCATACCTTTTTTATTCACATTTATTTGGAATCGGGTTTGTAATAATAGCACAATTAGCAATTAAATGTCTCATAAATCTCATGTGCCACATAAATAGCAGTTTTGTAGAGGAATATTACATTTTTGACTATTCTGTGTGGCAGATCATTTTTATTTTATTTTTATAAATAGTACTGTATATATAAATACTGTACACACATATAGATAATATAAGTAATAATACTGTATAAATACACACAAACACACACACACACAATATATGTTTTAATTTACACTATAGAGTGGTCAAGTGGTTGCTTTGATGGAAATGTCATCTCTTTAATGAATTATAGATTATAATGTATTGTTGTGTGATATGTTATTACATGGTTTACATGTAATGGTTTTAAAAAGAAAAACTAGACTAGAAGTCTACTGTACAAAGACACAGAACATGTTGCGTAATCTCCATTAATGGATTACACAAATATACTGTACCACTACAACTGATTATATGGAGTACCATATTGTGTGTTGCTCTTGAAATCCAAAAGACCACTTCAAAACAACGCAACATTTGGCAAAACCTTTTAGAGTAGGATCATTTATAATATCTGTGGATGAGAGTTGTGTTGTACAGCATGTAGGCAGGGCATTTCAGAAAAATGCAATAATTGAAATGCTGTAGGAGGGATGGACCTCACTCTCTTTCAAACGATGCTCCATAAATAAAACACTTCAGCTTGCTGTATGAAGTGTCCTTCACAAACTTTCAATATAAGCTGCACCTATACCAGCACAATGCTATAATCATGTACCTTAGATCAGGGCAAAAATTCCCCTGAATTTTTGTCTAAGGCCTGTATGATATGACATGTTAAGCAATATCACATGAGCGCTGTTTTTATCCTGCATAGCACGAGTGTGAATGGGATATTGATTTTACACAACAGTTTAACAAATAATAAGTTAATATTGTGTCATTTTCATGTAAATTGTAAAAAAGTGCAAAACAGAAAAGAGTGAGTTTTTTTAAGAGTGAGTGTTGCACCTTTTTTCCAATTTACATGATTTTGTTATTCCTCTTTTGTTGATAGCGCCGCTTTAAAAAAAAAAAAAAAAAAAAAAATAAATTTTGGATACCCATTCATACCATTTACTTCATTTGACTGACAACTACTCATTTAGACATTTACCACCACCTATGGGCAGTTTTAGTTCCATCAGTCAGTCACGTTCAATGTTACATCTGAACTGATGAATTAGATCTTGCCTGAGAGCCCAATCACCTTCAAATAGTAACAGAACAAGCCAATGGACATCAGCAAGTAAGATTTGCATCGCAAATCACTCCCCGTGTCATTGGTATACAAGGAAGCAAGTAGGACTCACTCACTTAAGCTTTTGAGCCGTGCGTTTCTGAGCAAAGATTCTGCTCTGCAATTCATCTATCATGTGGTATAGAGAACCAGGAAGAAGTTTCCCTTGTGCACTTCAGCCGAAAGAGCTTCTTTCCCTAAAAGAGTAACACAGGTGTGATGTTGCATCTTTTTCAAGATGTCATTCCACCCATGTATTTCTGGATGCCCATCTGGGGCTTTGCGTCAACTAGGAATAGAGCAAACTCTCCTCCATGCAGAGTATCTCTTTTCTCTGTATGGTATTGGACTCAGTCAGTATGACAGCACATCTCACAAGTGCTCAGTCAGTGCTGAACTACTTGAATTTGTTCAAGGGCAGGAATACTTTGTTGAAGCACCTTTGGCACCAATTACAGCCTCAAGTCTTGTTGAGTATGATGCTACAAGCTTGGCACACCTCTTTTAGGGCAGTTTGTCCCATTCTTCTTTGCATTCTTCTTGGACCTCTCAAGCTCCATCAGGTTGGAAGGGGAGTGTCGGTGCACAGCCATTTTCAGATCTCTCCAGAGATGTTCAATCAGGTTCAAGTCTGGGCTCTGGCTGGGCCACTCAAGGACATTCACAGAGTTGTCCCATAGCCACTCTGTTATTTTGGCTGTGTGCTTAGGGTCATTGTCCTGTTGGAAGAGGAACCTTCATCCTAGTCTGAGGTCCAGAGTGCTCTGGAGCAGGTTTTCATCAAGAATGTCTCTGTACATTGCTGCATTCATCTTTACCTCAATCCTGACTAGTTTCCCAGTTCCTGCCGCTGAAAAACATCCCCACAGCATGATGCTGCCATGCTTGACTTCGCTGCAGAGATGGTTGTTCTTCTAGAAGATCCTCCTCTCTCCACAGAGAAATGCTGGAGCTCTGTCAGAGTGACCATCGGGTTCTTGGTCTCATCGGGGCCCTTCTCCCCCGAGCACTCAGTTTGGCCGGGCGACCAGCTCTAGAAAGAGTCCTGGATTCAAGATTCAAGAGATTCAAGATTCAAGATTCAAGAGTTTTATTTGTCACATACACAGTTATATACAGAATATACAACCGGCAGTGAAATGTAAACAGGTAAACAGTGAAATGTGGTGGTTCCAAACTTCTTCCATTTATGGATGATGGAGGCCACTGTGCTCATTGGGACCTCCAGTGCTTCAGGATTTTTTCTGTACCCTTCCCCAGATTTGTGCCTTGAGTCTTCTTGAGAATTCCTTGGACTTCATGGCTTAGTTTGTGCTGACATGCACTGTTAACTGTGGGACCTTATATAGACCAAATCATGTCCAATCAACTGAATTTACCACAGGTGGACTCCAATCAAGTTGTAGAAACATCTCAAGGATGATCAGTGAAAACAGGATGAACCTGAGCTCAATTTTGAGCATCATGGCAAAAACTGTGAATATTTATGTACAAGTTTTTTTTTTTTTTCTCGTATTGTCATTATAGGGTATTGTTTGTAGAATTTTGAGGAAAAATAATGAATTTAATCCATCTTGGAATAAGGCTGTAATATAACACCAGCCGCCAGGCAGCAGCCATATCACCCTGTAGCCCAAGACTGGTTTCCCACTATAGCGTATGGACGGTGCTCATAAATGATCAATGGACCAATACTTTGATTATTTATAATGACTCAAGCGCCGTGAAGTCTACAGACTGACAGGTTAACGGCCCTAAAAGAACACAAAACAGCCTCCTCCAGAACAGAGACTATTATAAATAACAGCCCCCACCCTCACACATACCAAAGGACATCCGAATAGATTATATGACTTTTAACTGAGTTATTTTTCATTTTAGGTGTGTTGTGGTCCCTGTATGTATGCATGCTTTTTGTTATAACCATTTTAGATGTGTTTGATAGGTTAGAAACTTATAGCCAGTGAATGCTTAAGGAAGAATGACGTCAATCCTCGCCGCTCCTTTATTTCTTAAAGTTAAATTCCCCATGCTTGGTCTCGAAATCTTTGTGTCGCAATTTGTAGGCCGGCTAGGTGTGTTGTGTGGTACTACGATGCACCGAACTCTTTCTTTTATGCCAAAACCCCAAAGTCTGCATACCAAAACCCCAAAGTCTGCTTATCTAAGAAAGCCATGAATATGTTAATGAAGCGAGACCCAAGACAAAGGGAGATTTCCCGCTTCTGAGTTCCTTCGCTCTGATTGGCTGTTCCGACAAAAGAGCTTCTGTCTCTTCTCCTTGCTCTTCTTCTTGCCCTCTCTTCTTCTTCTTGCCCTCTTCACCATCTTCCAAGGGACATTAATTTGAACTACCCGCGGATCCCAACGGATCTGCCCTGCAAGATTCAAAATACGGACCGAATCGCGGAATTCCCCCACACGAACGAATTCGCGAGCTGCCACGCAGGAAACATATGCAAGTATCCCTTAAGCTGTCGTTATAAAGTCTTGATCTTATACCAATAAGTTGGACTGATTTCTTGCTAGTGCTCAATAGGTTGTATCGATAGTATCACCGTTGCCTCTCTCTTTACCGTTACCGTCGCTCTCTCTCTCCCTCTCTCTCTCTCTCTCTCCTTCCTTCTTTCAGTTAATTTGTGTATGTTTGTTTATTGTTTGTTGATTTATTAAAATATATATATTCACACGTGATTGCGCTTGAGTTGCTCACCCATAGGTCCCTTTTACGTTGAACCGACCCTGTTACAAATTAAAAGAAAGATATTTCTCTTGGCCAGAGAAACGTTGTTTAAGAGTTATTAAAAGGGAGGTATTTGGTGGACAATTATCCGTCCTTTGAACTCAATTCTAGAATCAAAGAAATTTCTAAAAGTTGAATCAAGCCCTAGATATTAATAGTTGTTATAATCTGTTATAATCAACTGTTAATATCCAAATTCCCCTCTGTGCGGATCTGTGCATATTTGATCGTAACACGATTAAACGCATGCATAAATCCCGCACCATTTCCCCTGGGGCTCGATCTCGCTACACCGCTGAAGCTAAGCAGGGCTGAGCCTGGTCAGTACCTGGAAGGGAAACCAACTGGGAAAACTAGGTTGCTGCTGGTAGAGGTGTTAGTAAGGCCAGCAGGGGGTGCTCACCCTGTGGTCTGTGTGGGTCCTAACACCCAGTATAGTGATGGGGACACTATACTATAACAAACACTGAGGTTAAACCGAGGTCCTGACTCTCTGTGGTCATTAAAAATCCCAGGATGTCCTTCAGAAAAAGAGTAGGGTGTAACCTGGCATCCTGGCCAAATTTGCCCATTGGCCTCTGTCCATCATGGCCATCATGGCTTCATCACTCTGTCTCCTCTCCACCAATCTGCTGGTGTGTGGTGGGCGTTCTGGCACAATATGGCTGCCGTCGCATCATCCAGGTGGATGCTGCACATTGGTGGTGGTTGAGGAGATTCTCCCCTTCCATGTAAAGCACTTTGAGTGCCTTGAAAAGCACTATATAAATGCAACAGATTATTATTATTATTGTTATATTATTATTATTATTATTAACAAAATGTGGAAAATGTGAAGGGCTGTGGATACTTTCCGGATACACACACACACACACACACACACACACACACACACACACACACACACACACACACACACACACACACACACACACACACACACACACACACACACACACACATATAGATGTATGCTAGCTAGGCATCATACTTGCTAGGCATTATATCCGTAATGATACCCAGACTCAGAGAGAACAACAGATGCAAGTTAGCAATAATATTTGAGCAGCAGTGAGCAAATCGAGCAGGCAATTATTGAGATACATCAATGCAATGGAGAACAGTAACTTGAGTAGACACAGTTGTTTTTTTTGTTTTGTTTTTTTTCTTCTGTTCTGCAGGATATATGTACAGTAGATATCGGGATGGCTGGATGGAATGATGGATGAAACATACCTCAGTTGCCAGTGAGACCTACACTGGTTTGAGGATTGTGATGAGGGAGAGAATCGCTGGAGACAGGAACTGAAGAGGAGACCTGGAGACCTTGGAACAAAGGAGCAGGAATGACACTCTTCACAGGTAAGTAGAGCACAGGTAAGTAGTCATGTATCCGCATTGGAGACAATGACTGAAGCCGAGGTGTGTGCTTAAATAGTCCGTTGATAGGTGTGCTGATGGGCAGGTGCAGGTGATCAGTATTCTGGTGACAGGGATCATTGTGAGGGAGTGAAGGTGGAACCTGGAGTATCCATGACAATAACTTGTTTAATTATTTTATTAATTCAAATATGGAAATTAAATGCAAATGAAAATGTAAATGAAATGACAGTGAAACTATGGAATGCAAATATATAATCCAGAACTCAGTGGAATGGATATTTCACAAGAGGAAACCCCTGCAGTTCAATGAAGGATGAAAAAGGATTAAAAAAAAATTCTAAAAATAAAAAATCTTGCACAGTGTTTTCCAGAGCTTCCCATGACAGCTCAATGTTGTTGATATGCAGTGATTTGGAAGTTCATGGAAGGTTCATGGAAGGCACAGTACCTGGCAGTGTTTGTTTGTTTGTTTGTTTATAATTATTTCATTATTTCAATTTGTTATATTATTTAAAGTTATCCTTTAATTTCAACATTCTTTTGAATGACTAAACTAATAAAATAAAATCAATTAAAAACAAACAATAACAACAACTAAAGTCTAAAGTCATATCAGAGCAACAAGTAACATGCTGCTATTCTTAACAAATTATTCAATTACAAACA
This sequence comes from Paracanthobrama guichenoti, assembly GCA_018749465.1. Taxonomy (NCBI): domain Eukaryota; kingdom Metazoa; phylum Chordata; class Actinopteri; order Cypriniformes; family Gobionidae; genus Paracanthobrama; species Paracanthobrama guichenoti. Next base: position 24,449,202 of record CM031944.1, on the reverse strand, counting down.
TAACTAAAACATATATCAAATATTCCTGGTTTCACATAAAGTACTGTACATAACATTTTATATGACAAATTATGTAAAAAGGCATCATAAGCACAGATGAACTCTGGGTGGCAGTATTACCTCACAAGTATTACAAGAATTTTTTTTTTTTTTAAACATTCTAAATCTGTGCTGAATAACAAAAAATTTTCTGTCGAGTGCCATACTGTAATACAGTAATTAAAAGCAATAGACATATAAGTGCTGTATGTTTGATCTTCCATTTTTAAGTTATAACCAAACAGCATAACACTCTTTAAGCTGAATCACAGCTAAGCATTTACATATATATATTTTTTTTGTGGGAAAAAAATTCACCCAATACCTCTTGATGGGTTCAGCAGGGTTGAGCCTGATCAGACCTGGATGGAAGACCCCATGGTTACCAGTGTTTGAGGGTCCAGCAGGGGGTGCTCTCCCTCCAGTCTGCATCAACGGTCCAGGTCTGACAGGAACACTGTATAAAACATGTGTATAAAAAGCTACTGTCCTTCAGATGAGAAGTTAAACTGAGGTCCTAACAGTGCCCATTAAAATCCTAGCAAGCGAGTACCTCCAGCCAAATTACCCTCATTAGTTTCTATTCATCACGGCTTTCTGATAATACACACATCTATTGCATTATGGATGCTGTTCACCCTTGTTGTGCTTGAGGAGATTCCCCTCTTGCTGTAAAACACTTTGAATAGAAGTATAAGGTGAAGTTTTATACATGCAACTAATTCTAATGTGAACATGTTGTTTTGGTTATTTAGCTTGGCCAACACAATCTCATGGCATTTTGTGTCTTTGTACACCAATTTGTACTCTCATTCGTACCATCTGCTTACACCCAAGTGACGGTTATGTTCTGAGTTGGTGTTAGCGGTGGACATTCATGCTTACCTTTTTTTTTTTTCTTCTTCTTCTTCTAAAAACCTTGTTTCCAGTTGATTCATGTTGTTGAAATTCATATGAAATCCTCACCTTGTAAAATAGTTTTATCATCACCTCATTTTAAGTCAAATTGAATGTTTCAGTTTGAAATGAAAGATTTCCCCCAAATGGATGCACTGCTTTTTTAAATAGGATTTCTTTTTTTTTCTTTTTTTTTCTTCCATGAATAAACTACTCACTATATGGATTGATTATAGTGGAAGACTATGGCATAAGTGTCAAGATGAAGATGAGACATTAATGTGAGGCTTTCATTTGAGGACAGGAACAACAGCTCAGCTAAAGCTTTACTGCTAATTAGAGCTGGCTTCTGCCTCATGGTGACATATTGATGGACATGGATGGGAATCTCTGGAATAAAAGTATGCTGTGAAAATGTGCTTCCTGAAGTGAGAACATTGATTGATTCAGGGTATGCACCAATGAAGCAGGCCTGCAGGATATAAACACTGTAGCTTAATTGAAATGAGCATGGATTTGTGCAAACAAGCTCTGTTTTAGAAAGTCACATTATTGGCAGATGATCTACTGCACTGACAAGATCAAAGTTGCAGTGAATTTTGTGTCGGATGTTCAAAGAAACTTCTCTTTAAAGCAGTGGTGGGTCTCTAAGAAATATAGATGCTGAACTAAGGGACAGCCCTGTCTAAGAAAATTAAGATAATTTAACATAGACATGATTTAGATGGAACTGTTCTATAAGTCTTACATAGAGTCAATGTTGTCCTTTTCCATAAGTTGCTGGTTTGTTGTCTTAATGTGAAATATAAAAATGCCTTAAACAGTATTCTGTCAGGAACACTATCATTTGCATACAGTTTGGATTGGTGGTATGGTTCTGTTTGGGGCAAGAACTCCCTGCCCATTCATGTAGCCTAGCATGGATAAGAGCAGGGAGAGCGGTAATAACACCCTTAGGGTTCAGATATCATTAATGTTCTTAATGACAATAATTTAATGTAACAACATAATTCAAGAAAAATGAGTCTGATTAGAAGAGAAATATCAGAGGCCAAGTCCTGACTGACGAGAGGAGAAGCTGGGGATGGAGGAGGGTAATTAGCTGAGAAACGTGATAAAACTTCTGATAATATTGAATGGACCTTACATATAGGGATGCTGTGATGGATGTCATTCCTAGGTATTCATAGGTAGATGTGCATCAGCTCAGATTCAGCTGATGCAAGCTTGACTAACGTGACCTGCCAAAACTGCTACGCTTGATTTGTCATAAATAGTGGGAAGACTATAGGAAATTAACAAAGAAGCCTGTCAGTTCTCAATCTTTCCACTGGCCAAGTAGTATTTTTAATTGCTTTAAATAAATCAGATTAATGCAGTTTTGCCTGTAAGGTAAACATATATTTAGGATGTTTATATATTTTTAATGGAAACTGATTTAAAATGAACCTTCAGCCGTCAAGCTGAAGAAGGAGTCCTATCGGGCTTGGTTGGCTTGTGGGACTCCTGAGGCAGCTGACAGGTACTGGCAGACCAAGCAGACTGCAGTTGTGGAGGCAAAAAATCGGGCCTGGGAGGAGTTCGGTGAGGCCATGGAGAAAGACTGTCGGTTGGCCTTGAAGAGATTCTGGCAAACCGTTCGCCGCCTCAGGACGGGGAAGCAGTGCCCTACCAACACTTTACAGTGGAGATGGGCAGCTGTTGACCTCAACTGGGGATATTGTCAGACGGTGGAAGGAATATTTCGAGGATCTCCTCAATGCCACCATTACGTCTTCCATTGAGGAAGCAGTGGCTGAGGGCTCAGAGGTGGACTCGTCCATCAATCGGGCTGAAGTCATTGAGGTAGTTAAAAAACTCCTCGGTGGCAAGGCACCGGGGGTCGATGAGATCCGCCCTGAGTACCTCAAGTCTCTGGATGTTGTGGGGCTGTCTTGGCTGACACGCCTCTGCAACATCGCGTGGCATTTGGGGACAGTGCCTCTGGACTGGCAGACCGGGGTGGTGGTCCCTCTTTTCAATAAGGGGGACCGGAGAGTGTGTTCCAACTACAGGGGGATCACACTTCTCAGCGTCCCCGGGAAAGTCTATGCCAGGGTACTGGAGAGGAGAATTCGGCCGATAGTGGAACCTCGGATTCAGGAGGAACAGTGTGGTTTTCGTCCCAGAGTCAGCAAGTCAGACTTGCTCCCGGTGCATGTTAGACTCTGGCAGGGCTGCCCTTTGTCACCGGTTCTGTTCATAATTTTTATGGACAGAATTTCTAGGCGCAGCCAAGGGCTGGAGAGTGTCCGGTTTGGGGACCACATGATTTCGTTGCTGCTTTTTGCGGATGACGTTGTCGTGTTGGCCTCCTCAGACCAGGACCTTCAGCGTGCACTGGGACGGTTTGCAGCCGAGTGTGAAGCGGCCGGGATGAGAATCAGCACCTCCAAATCCAAGGCCATGGTTCTCAGTCGGAAAAGGGTGGCTTGCCCACTTCAGGTTGGTGGAGAGTTTCTGACTCAGGTGGAGGAGTTCAGGTATCTTGGGGTCTTGTTCACGAGTGAGGGAAGGATGGAACGGGAGATTGACAGAAGGATCGGTGCAGCTTCTGCAGGAATGCGGTCAATGTACCGGTCTGTCATGGTGAAGAAGGAGCTGAGCTGTAAGGCGAAGTCATTTACCAGTCAATCTACGTTCCTACTCTCACCTATGGTCATGAGCTGTGGGTCATGACCGAAAGGACAAGATCCTGGATACAGGCGGCCAAAATGAGCTTTCTCCGCAGGGTGACTGGGTGCTCCCTTAGAGATAGGGTGAGAAGCTCAGTTACTCGGGAGGAGCTCAGAGTAGAGCTGTTGCTCCTCCACATCGAGAGGAGCCAGTTGAGGTGGCTTGGGCATCTATTTTGGATGCCTCCTGGACGCCTTCCCGGGGAGGTGTTCCGGGCATGTCCCACCGGGAGGAGGCCCCGGGGAAGACCTAGGACACGCTGGAGGGATTATGTCTCCCGGCTGGCCTGGGAATGCCTCGGGGTTCCCCCGGAAGAGCTGGAAGAAGTGGCTAGGGAGAGGGAAGTCTGGGCGTCTCTGCTTAGACTGTTGCCCCCACGACCCGGCCCCGGATAAGCGGAAGATAATGGATGGATGGATGGATGGATGGATGGATGGATGGATGGATGATGGATGGATGGATGGATGGATGGATGGATGGATGGATGGATGGATGGATGGATGGATGGATGGATGGATGGATGGATGGATGATTTAAACTTAATTGTCTGACTCAGCACATCCAGTACAAATATTTATTTTTAAATTAATATAAAACATTTTGTAACTTCTGGATAATATGTTTCAGTGCTTAAGTCCATTAATGAGAGTGGCATATTTAATCTAAATGTGTATATAAGATGTAAAGCAGAATTTAAATCTAAATTCTAATTCTAATTCTAATTCTTAAATTTAAATTCTCTTCATTTACTTCATTACTTTGCTCACTCCAGTAAAAGAGTGTGTACGCACTTTCTAGAGTGTCCGTACGGTACGCACATATTTATGCCTAGTTTATTTTTTATAATACCGATTATAAATTTTATAATACCGATATGTGCATGGGAAAATGTGTATGCACATTTCAATGTCTTTTGTGTGTACACAACGTTTATACATCAGGCCAAAGGCCTGGACTTTTACATTATGTTTTGTTTATGTTTGTGTGCGGCAGTCATCTGTGAGGGACTGCTGTCTTTAACTTTCATTTTTGTTTATTTGAATATGAAAGTGTTGAAAGTTCGCCGGTTCCTGCCTCCTTCTTCTCATAACAACATACCTTGTTACATTGGTGCCGAAATCCAGGAGGAAGGAGGGACATGCTGTCGGAGAGCCCTCGCTGCTGAGGGGGATTGCGTTGCTGAGGAAGTCGGGCAGTGTGGAAGAGTGAAGACCGTGAGTGGCTGCCCTCAGTGGGAGGAGCCATCGCCAGCCGCCAGGGGGCGGAGGAGGATCGAGCTGTCCACCAAGGAGCGTCTAGTACCATTGTATGGCACCCGGACCAAGATTTTATTTTTCCTCCTCTCTCTCATCTCTGTCGCTCCTTGTGCTTCTGTCTCCTTTTCTTTCGTCTCATCTGTCCTTACCCCCAGGTGTTGCGACTGCCAAGACTGGCCTGTTGGTACTGTTTTACGCAGTATATTATAAGCATATTATCTACTCTACTAGCATTTTAAGACATGATATTCAAGTTTATTTGCTACAAATACACAATAAATATAACAAAAATATTATTTAAAAAATACAATCACTTGTATCATCAGTTAATTACATTTGTATTACATATTTACATAAGCATATATGGATTATTTATTTATATATATATATATATATATATATATATATATATATATATATATATATATATATATATATATATATATATATATATAAATCTATTAAATCTATAACATTAACAAAAATCTATTATAGAATGCTGCACTGTAAATATTATAAAATTTTTCATGCAATTAGACAGGAGCTCTTATTGACCACTGCAGTATTGTGACTGATGTTATTCTTTTGCTAAGATACTAATCTATTAAATATAGATTAATCCTTATTAAAGCTACAAAAGTGATTCAGTCAAGGGCAGTGAGTGATTTTCTCTTTGTCTTTTGTTCTTAGATTAACATTAATGACAGACATCACAGCAGCAGGTTTATTAGGCTGCTGTCACTTTAAGATCTGACGCACATGACACGGATCTGACAAACATCAGTGGAACAGTCTAAAATTTGTTCAATAAAATCTTAAATGACTGTGAGGACAACTCATTTAAGACTGTGCTTACGAGTATACTCAACAAAGCAGGAATTTTGGCATACTTTTGTGTGTTTTTGTCTGTACAAGCGCAAAAGTTTGTACTCGATGTCTGCACACGAGTTGTGTGTGTGTGTCTGTCACACAGACAGGAGATTCACAGACAGCACGCCTGGACCGCACTCATTTCACTTCTCTTTTGAGTTGTCGTGCTTGAATGGTTTAATAGCGCTTGAATGAATTATAGCGTGATAATGTAATGGAACAAAGTCACTTTGAACAAAAGCGTAGGGCTGTGTAAATGTAAAATATGTAGCACTTATGTTTAACTATAGGAACCATTCTGTCATTAAAGGTACACTTATTTATTTTTGCTAATTAAAAAAATTACCCCTAAAGAAATGGTTAGTCATATTAAGAAATAGTAATTAAAATGATGTAGAGTGACATGACATCTCAGCATGTGTGCAATCCGCAGTGCAAACAGACTGAAATGCCCTACTGCTCAGTCCCTACAGAGCTATAGGACAAAAGCAACTATGACGTGCAAACGCCTCTGTGGCCGTAAAGGAGGCAGCTTGAGGCTGTCCGGTGACGCTGCAATGCAGTAGCCAGCTGCGTAACAGCATGAACCACCAACAACATGCACAAATGAGTTGGGATTAACTCTAAAAATATCCATTTTATAGATGTATGTAACATAAGGAGAAAAAGGAGAAGTTTAAAAAGTGTAAGAAGAGCATGCAAACCGAAAACAAGAGCTTACACTAATGAATATGTGACGTTACCTAGAATTAACAAACAATATACTGCACATAGATGACCGAAATGTTTCTCTCAGGCCCAGTTGCTATAATAGTGTATCACACGAACCATTGCACACTATTACCTTACTACTTTAAGATCAGAGGCCTAACCTGTTAGTGGAGTGATGAAAGGAGCACACAGTCATGCAGCCTTTGCATAAACCGTTCAATCGACTCTCTCACTGTGCAAATTACCAAATATATCTATAAAATGACAAGTGAACCTGAGAGAATTTCATGACAAGTGAACTTCAAATAGCCTAATTTGTTCTGCTTCAGCAGCTCTTCTCTCTCTCACACAGTGCGTTTCTCACGCTTTAATATATAACCAATCCAAAAAGCATATTTGTGAATCAACATTTCATTCATTGCCTGTAGAGACGGGTGTTTTTTTTGTTTTTTTTACCCTTCCCCCTCCAAAATGGCTTTATGGTCACTACTGGTGTTGTTACCATAAAGACTGAAGCCATTCCAAGTCATCTTTAAAATACTGTGTATGGAGCTCCTCAAAACACCCTCAAGGAGCAGTTCACTTAAATGTGAATGGGGTCCATTGCTGTTTAATATTACATACTAAGTTTTTTTAACAGTCCACTTTAGACTATAAGTAACTTTGCATCTACATGTCAACTACCTCTCATTAATGCTGGCTTCACATGCAATCAGAAATTTGATAATTCCCACAAAAAAATTCTGATTACGAGCTCATCAAAATGAGAGGCCGTTCATGTGCAATTTTTACCTATAGTAATCTTGTATTTACAGCAATTGTAAAAAAACTACAAACATGTCAATTAACTCTCCGAGTATTAGTAGACTATAGGGTTAGGGTTAGTAGAATAAGTTAACAGACAAATAGACAAACAAAACAGCAAATGACTGACGGCATCCAAACTTAAATGGGTGGCATATTGCCAACATGTTCTAAATTTTTTTTTTTTTTTCATGTTGCATTAGCTGTCACATCCCAGTTCTGTGTCTGTGTATTTAAGGTCTTGGTTTTCAATCACGTTTTTCCAGTCGTTAAATGTAGGTATCTGGATGTTCTGATGTGTTTGCGTTTGTTTTATGCTGTTCTCTGTTATGGATCGTGTTTGTGTTCTGGATCTGATGTCCCTGTACTGTGGAACTACTGTGGAGTGTTGTAATTAAAGCGTTCATGCAAGTGAATTCTCTCTCAGCCTCTTCCCTCAGTGATCCGTTACAGAGAACAGCATAAAACAAACGCTAACACATCAGAACATCCAGATACCTACATTTAACGACTAGAAAAACGTGATTGAAAACCAAGACCTTAAATACACAGACACAGAACTGGGATGTGACATTAGCAGCATCACATACCCAATAATACGTTTTCAGTTACAGATTCAGTTAGATTTCAGATTAGCCAGTATGATTAATTAAAGTGAAATTGTCAGATAAAAGGGGGATACCCAGATAAAATTTGTAATATTCAGCTGGTCATTTGATCTCAAATAGCAACTCACATGAGGCAACCCGCTCCATTTAAAATGAATCCGCTTTTAATAGGCTACTCATTGGTGTCTTCACCTCATGCGAGTCTACATGATTTTATTTTATTTATTTATTTATTTATTTGAAAAAAGCTCCAGGGGTAAAACTTGTTTAATGAGAAAATAATTACAGAGTGCACCTTTAAAAATGTGAGGAACAAAGAATGAAGATAAAAACACTGAGCGTTTGTGGATGAATTATTGATGTAGCAGCGTTCTTATTAGGCCTCTAATTTCTTTAATAAACAAGTGTATTTAACTTAATTTAAATATTATTATAAGTATTTAAAAGTCAGATCCCCAGAAGTCCTTACTAATTCCTGTTGGTAACTTGGTAAATCTAACATAGTTTAAACAAAAACTTTCACTTTTTTTTTTTTTTTTTGATTGAATTTTCTTTTAAAATCTACTTTATCCTCTCCAGCTCTTCAGTTTCAGTGTCGGTATGATATGAAAGTGAGGACACTCACTCAACTTTAATAATGCTGGAGGTGCATCACTCAGACAGTCTGTCTGTGTGAATAATACTTGTGTCATTGATAATACTAGAGGTTATTGCAATGCTTGACCGCAAGTTTAAATTACCTGCCTCCCTGCCTGAGACTTATCTAAAAAGAGCAAGGGTGTTATAAGTCATACTTTTTCTTGGTGATATTTGGCCCTCTACTGACTTGATAGACCTTCACCTTCTAGGCAGCGTTGACAGTGCTCAGTATCATTTTCAAATGGGGAATTTTCACAGGCAGATTGTGCAAGACATTCACATGTTTAATCCTAACCGTTAATTATTAATTATTATTAAGTATAAGAATATATGTTTAAAAGTATTCTGTAGCCAATTAGCTGTATAAAAAGTCCTTTTGAATTCTGTCTGTAATGCAAGCAGGTAAAATAGCACCAAATATGTCAATATGATTTCAAATATTTAAGTCTGAGATTGTGTCTTTGTCATAATTGTAAGTATCCACATCAAATCCAGTGAGTAAACTGTGTCCAACATAATCACAATGTCTGGTAGGAAACCAAAACATGTCTGTGGACTGTTAAGCAGCATACTTGTGCACTCTGATATGAGTTACACGTAATCTGTCTTGAAGTCTAAAACTTCCAACAGGGAGGCTGAAATTACCAGCATGAAATATGCATAAGATACTTTAATATGTTCTGGCTTGTTTTCAAAGTTAGGTAAAAAAATATCAACTCAAGTCAGGTGGGAGTCAATATTTCATGAGAGTAGCCCAGAATGACCTGGCATCCCTGGTATGTTGTATAACAAGCACCTGGTGGGATGAATTCAAAAGAGAAAAAGAGAAATGGAAATACAACCCCTCCGGAAAACATTGCAATGTTCTAAAGCCCTGTTATGGTACTTTCTCTTTTTATCCTGGAAAATGGCTTAGGTAGATCTGAGCACTAGGGAACTTTCCAGGCTAAAGCATACATGGCATCCATTTTGGCTTGTGAAATCATGTTTATTTGGGTTATGAATTTGTTAGGGTTTAACACCTTTGCTCTATTCTAAAACCTACTGAGCTTCATGACAGACTCAACTCACAAGTTCTCCAAAGCTGTTCACCAAACTTACGGTTAAATTTCATATTTGAAATCATCAATGACATTTTTTTTTTAAATGCATTTGTTTCAGGCTAGCCAATGAAAGAACACTCAGAACACTGAGGCATTCTTAATCGCTTGCTTATTGAATAAGTAATTATGTCAAACACTAAAAAAGTACATTCTATATAGTATGAATATGTATAGGATAAATGTAATCCAGACATACCACATTCACCATGTTATCATTATCATGTGACCAGCGTCAATTACAAAATTACAAAATTCTAAAGATGGCTGCATGCTTGTTTCTCTGGCGCATAAGGTCTGTAGCAACCAGAGTTTCCAAAGGCAGCTGCAGTGATGCAATGACTTTACCAATTGGCAACTACCTCTTTTATTCAAAAGGCGAGACTTATTTAGACATACTGCGTGTTGCCCTTTCTCCCATTCATAGTTATATGAGTCAAAGTCCCTTTAAGCTAAGTAATTTCACTCGGCAGCCATCTTTGAAACACCTCTCAGGCAGTTATATCTGTCCTGCAAGTACAGCTCCTATCTCTATGAGGAAACATCACATTCTTCAGAGCTGTTCACCAAGCTTAAAGATCCCATATTTCCTGGATTTTTTCATGATAACTGAAGTCTTGGGGGGGACAGTCAATCCACAGTCAAACGCACACAGCCTGCATAAAGTAACTGTGCCTTTTCACAAGCCATTGGGACTTCCGTAAAAATGTGATGTCAGAACTACCGCCTTCAGTCACCACGCTGAGCACATGCACACCGTCCCGCCTGCTTCATCGCATCGTTGTCTCCGCCCACTGCTGTTCAGTCGATGAGAAGCGAGGGGATCTAAAGTAGTAGTTTACAAGATTGTGATAATAACAAGATTGTGATGCTGTTCCTGGCTGTGGAAAAACAACATCTTTGCATAAGCTGCCGCCGGAAAAATGGATTCAGTTTATTTTTACATTTCATTAGATTATTTGGTAATTCAGTCGCAATGTCAGCACCGGCTTTACAAATACAGACTTTTACGATATGGATTCGACAGCACCGCCACAAACATGTAAGTAACAGTGTTCATTCTAATGCCTGATCTGTGATCAGTGATTTCTGATATGTGGCTAATTCAAGTTCAGACAGATTTTCTTTCTAAATCCTTTTAATTGCGGATACTGTTTATGCATCAGTGAATCAAGCCAATGACTAAATGATCACCTTCACATTGTTTCTCTTAGTAGCATGAAAAAAAAAATCTGTTATTTAAATTGTGATTAAACTACAGAAAGTGATCAAAGAATGCTCCCCTTAAAATGGCTGAAGCTGTCAATCACACAGCGTGAGTTTATCTGGACACTTGCCAAAACTGCCATTATAATGAATGATGCTGTTATGCTGCACAACAAAGCTCTTACTGTATTCATATCGATATTGTGTTTTCTGTTAGTTATGGTGAAAGTATTTTGTGAGAGAAAACACGTTGCAATGACGAGATCACTGCATTCACGCGATCAACACACTGTCTGTCATCTACTCAATGCTTGCCACTGCAATCTTTCATGTGATGGGAAAATATCAAAAAAATAATGCTATAATCAGAATTTTTCCTTTTTGTTAATCTCAACAGCTTTAATAGTAATAAAAAAAATTATAATAAAAAAATAAAATAAATAAAAACGTATTTAAAATGCAAAGATGTCAGCCAATCACAGCGGTGGGCATTTACACTGAAGTCTCACAGCAAACATGCCCTTCAAACAGACTTTTTAAGCCAAAGGGCTAAAATCAGGATATAAAAATGCCTCTAAATTATGACATTTTATGATGTAAAAATCATACTAACAATATAAGTGCACCTCAGGGAACATTATAAAATAATGTTTAAAAAATCCACAATATTGGACCTTTAAGATTGGAATGTTTTTAAGGCTGCTACCACCGACATGGATGAGCTCACGGATTCTGTAACATCATATATCAGATTCTGTGAGGATATGTGCATCCCTACCAGGACTAATTTAACTTACAACAATGACAAACTGTGGTTCACTGCAAAACTCATCAAATTTGATCAGGCCAAAGAAGATGCCTACAGGAACGGAGACAGGGTCTTGTTTAAACAGTCCAAATAAACACTGTAAAAGGAGATAAGAGTGGCTAAGAGGAACTAGAGATTTTTGTATGCACAAGGAGTCTGACAACAGCTGGTTATGCTCCACACGGAAATCTGATCTCAATATTATATAGTCTGTCTGTGATTACATGAAGAAACAGAAAAAAAAACTGATAGACTAAATCCAGAAGAACTGTGGCAATGCTTCCAAGATGCTTGAAGAAACCTGCCTGCAAAGCTTCGCAAATGGAATGTTTGGAAATGCAAACTGAAATTTCCTACTGACATAAAACTGACTTAAAACTATTTATTTATTTTTTTTCTAGTGAAAATACTATCCTGTCGCCGGTTCGCTACTGATCCTTCCTTGAACCACTTTTGATAGATACTGAACACAGCAAATCGGGAACACCCCACAAGAGCTGCAGTTTTGGAGCATTTGCTGGGCATCAAAGGGGCCAGTAAAAAAAGCCTGACGTCGGCCACGGAGGCAGCAGAAGTTGCTTCAAGATGGCTATAGATCAGGAGAGGAGAGCTGAGGTTGGGATAGTACTACCTCGACATGGGGCTTGATCAACCCTGACTGGGTCGCCTGGGCAAGGCTGTCTGATTGTTGAAAAACCCAAAACACCCGATGACCCCAGGAAACATCACTGTGTCCAGGTGCATCACATGATGATGTATGCTAAAATTAAGTTTTAGTTATTTTGTTGTACGTTTTTGTCACTTTTATTAGTTTTTGTTTTAACTTTAATTTTAGTACTTCAACCTACAATTATTTAACAGTTAGTTGGCATTTATTATATTCATTAAAGTTTTTAATCCAATATTATATTTCAAATTTATTTCAAATAACAAACACATTTTAAATTGTTTTAGTTAACATTAACAACACTGCATAACACACAAATATTGGGTAAAATAGTCAATTTTAACTAAATGTAGCTATTTTATGTTATTTGGTACTGGATGACATAATAGTTATAAATAATACATTTATATTTATATTCAATTACCTTGTCTGTCATTTAGTGGATTTTTCACTGATCTTGTTGCAGTGCATTCTGGGATTGTCTTAAACATAAGGGACATATATGATTATGCCCAAACAAAATATCTTAAAAGAGGGAATAATATGCTGCTTACATTTTGGAACACGGGGAGCTTGCCTATGATGTCTTAAAATGCTGTCAAAGCAGGCAGCTCACTAGATTTTGGAACAGAGCTCTTATGTCCCTGGTTTAATTCAGCTTGCATGCTTATGGAGTATATATAATGCATACTAAAAATAAATTAGGTCAGTTGAAAAAATTGGTTCAGCTCTCACCGCCTGCAAATAAACCGAACATGTGCTGTTCCAATGGCTTTTAGAAGACCCAGTAACAACCCAATTTATCTCAATCTGTCCTATAAGGTCAGTCACCTTCAAAATGTTGTCAGTTTCCCATGACATTTCTTGCAATATCATTTGCAATTTAGAAGACAGATAAAATCTTTCTCTTTTTTGAGAAATTAAATTGGAGTGAGTCAAATTAACAATTTGAAGTCAAAAATAACAATTCAGTATGAGCTTCCTCCTGTTAAAAGTTGCCATGGGAACATTGATTCATCAAAGGTCATATCTATTCGTACATGGTTATATCTATTCATCATGAGAAACTACTGGAAATTAATAACTGTTAGGGATGATAAAGGTCATAGTGTAGTAGTTTCATAAAAATGGGCAAACTGAATGCTACCTGATTAAACCGTGCCGCAGCACAGCTGGATCGTCTCACGCACAGCACTGACAAACTCGTTCTGCGCTTTCACCACTCTACAGAAGTGATAACGAGCGCCAGGCAGTTGCTTTATTTTTAATTTTTTAAGTAGCTAAACTAAACATTTCATATTTGACAGCTGTTTTAGGATAGAAATGTTAAACAACTGACAAAAATAATCAGGCAAACTAATGACATTTTGTCTAATTTCGCCATTTTGAATTAAAAAAGGACATTGGTTTCATCAGATTAGGCATACAATAATGAATGTGTGTGTACATACTGTGAATGAATTTAATCAACTCATTTACCTATCCTTCATTCGTAGCCTTCAGTGAATTAACTTGTCTAAGAAAATGCTTAATAAAATATAGGCTAAACATCAGTTGACCCTGTGTCACTGCACTGACACAGATGAAAATGTAAAGACTATCTGTCAAAGCCCAGCTTTAGGAGGGGAAAGGACAGGACAAGAGAAGGAGACTGAGAGAAAAAGAAAGAGTGAAAGAGTGGTGGAAATAAGTGAGTGATGAAATGAGGAAAGAACAGGTATGACAGATAATCTACTGTCTACTACCATCGTTTTGAAAGCTATTTATTAATCTTTTGTTTTAGCATTCAAACATCTTAAAATGCACATGTAGATCAGAGAAATTTTCTCCCCTAAAAGAAACCCCCTAAATAGCTCAAATTTGGGACCTCGCTGGTTTTAAAACTCCTCAAGACAGTTGTATGCTCACAAGTTGTTGCTGTTTCTGGAAACCTGTTTGCTTTGACCTCATATCTGGAGTTAATTTGTTGCAGCCTGGAATATTTATATATAGGCCTACTTAATATTACAATATAATATTCAGACAGGATATACTCATTGTATAAGATTTTTAAAAATACGAATTATTTATGTGGTAGAAAACGTTGTGGCACCAAGGTCGGCTACTACATGGGGGCCCTTGGGTTTGTTATAGCCCCAGGGCCCTACGTGTTCTTAATCCGGGCCTGTGCGCAGCTTCTGGTTGTAAAAAACAAAGATTTAAATTCCCAAATAAATGGGATAACCTTTCAGAGGTGAGAATGTGCTGGTTTGTGTTTTTATTAGTGCTGTGAAAATTTGTGCATTAATGCATGCAATTATTTTTTTTAATACAATTTAATGTTTTTTTGGGGTTGTGTTTTTTTTTCTGCCATCATTATATGATCACACTCTTATTCATGCAAATGCTTTTAAACCATTAAATGTGACGTGTTGTGTATTTCCTACATGACAGTTAGGTAGGCCACAGGTAAATATGACATTTATGATTAAGGGTTTATGTGTAGATTAAGTTCACTTAAATTAAAAGAAAGCCTAAAAATGTTGTAATTGATAATATTGAATGTCAATCCTTAATGTTTAAAAAAATAAAAAAAAAAAAAAATAGATTTAATTTCAGACATCAGTACCAGTATTAGCATGATACTGGTGTTCATTCATAAAAATATGCCATTACAACAAATATTTCAAATATACTGTCTTATACTATCTTAAAGTTTTTTCTACATTAAGTTGGAGAGTAACTGTGAAAGTATTACAATACAAAAATATTAAAAACTGTATATCAATTGATAGCACTAGTTTTGGTCCCACTTTATATTAGGTGGCCTTAACTACTGTGTACTTCCATAAAAAAAAAAATAAAATAATAATAATAAATAAGTACAATGCACTTATTGTGTTCATATATTGAGGTGGGACACGGGTAAAGTTAGAGACAGGTGTGGTGGGATGGGTAAGTTTAAGGGTAAAGTTAGGGACAGGTGTGGTGGTGTGAGTAAGTTTAAGGGTAAAGTTAGGGACAGGTGTGGTGGTGTGGGTGAGTTTAAGGGTAAGTTAGGGACAGGTGTGTGTGGTGTGGGTGAGTTTAAGGGTAAAGTTAGGGACAGGTGTGGTGGTGTGGGTGAGTTTAAGGGTAAAGTTAGGGACAGGTGTGGTGAGATGGGTGAGTTTAAGGGTAAAGTTAGGGACAGGTGTGGTGTTATTGGTAAGGGTTTAAGGGTAAAGTTAGGGACAGGTGTGGTGGGATGGGTAAGTTTAAGGGGTAAAGTTAGGGACAGGTGTGGTGGTGTGGGTAAGTTTAAGGGTAAAGTTAGGGACAGGTGTGGTGGTGTGGGTAAGTTTAAGGGCAAAGTTAGGGACAGGTGTGGTGGTGTGGGTGAGTTTAAGGGTAAAGTTAGGGACAGGTGTGGTGGTGTGGGTAAGTTTAAGGGTAAAGTTAGGGACAGGTGTGGTGGTGTGGGTAAGTTTAAGGGTAAAGTTAGGGACAGGTGTGGTGGTGTGGGTGAGTTTAAGGGTAAAGTTAGGGACAGGTGTGGTGGTGTGGGTGAGTTTAAGGATAAAGTTAGGGACAGGTGTGGTGAGATGGGTAAGTTTAAGGGTAAAGTTAGGGACAGGTGTGGTGAGATGGGTAAGTTTACAGGTGAGATGGGTAAGTTTAAGGGTAAAGTTAGGGACAGGTGTGGTGGTGTGGGTAAGTTTAAGGGTAAAGTTAGGGACAGGTGTGGTGGTGTGGGTGAGTTTAAGGGTAGGGAAGTTAGGGACAGGTGTGGTGGTGTGGGTGAGTTTAAGGGTAAAGTTAGGGACAGGTGTGGTGGTGTGGGTAAGTTTAAGGGTAAAGTTAGGGACAGGTGTGGTGGTGTGGGTAAGTTTAAGGGTAGGGTTAGGGACAGGTGTGGTGGGATGGGTAAGTTTAAGGGTAGGGTTAGGGACAGGTGTGGTGGGATGGGTTAGTTTAAGGGTAGGGTTAGGGACAGGTGTGGTGGGATGGGTAAGTTTAAGGGTAGGGTTATGTGTAAGGGACAACAGTGTAATTATAAATTTAACTACAGAAATTAATAACATGTAATTAGATGCAGGTAATACTTAAAATGTAAGTACAATGTAAAAATATGTATGTACACAATAAGTGCATTGTATCAAATGATTAATTTAAATGTTAGTACATGGTAGTTAAGGCCACCTGATATAAAGTGGGTCCTTTTTTTATTAGCTCAATATTACAGGGTTTTAAACTATGGTAACGTTTTAATGTCATGTTAGCTGATGCCTTCATCTTGTTGTATTGTGTTAGTTTAGCAAAATCATCTGCTAAAGTCTATTGCAGATACAGCTATTCATACATGTGTCTAACTACGGTTGCAGATGCTCAGTCAACTTGCTCCACGCTGTAAAAAAATATTGTTGGTTTAACTTAAAAAAGTAAGTAACCTGGTTGCCTTAAAATGTTGAGTTCATTGAAATTAAAAATTTGAGTTAATACAATGAAGGAAATGGGTTTAATAAATAGAAACTCAAAATATTATTGTATCTGAACCACATAAATAACACAATTACACAATATGCTTACAAAATATTTTAATACTATTTGAATAAAGGGTGATGTCAATTCTCAAAAATGTTCATTGTATTAACTCATTTTTTTAATTTCAATGAACTCAAAATTTTAAGGCAACCAGGTAACTTACTTTTTAAATATTTATTTTTTACAGTGCATGATTAGATTTAATCAAAACTAGAATGTCCGGTCCCCTTATACCACATGCAACCAACTAGCTAGGGGAGACCGGGCATGGTTGTAACACTTTTTTCTTCAGCACCTAAAACTACCCCCTTTTTTTTTTAGCTACACGTCTGAAACTTTTAGGCAAAGTACCCACATTTGTCTACTACAAATGGCAACTATTTAAATGTCTTCAACTATATCACAGACTTAGTGAGATGATGACAAATATTAATTGGTCTTTTTGGGGGGGTAAGTTGTAACAGGTAGACAAATGCACAAAAACTAAGGGTACTCCAAGTGATGCCACAAAAACAGTTTTATTTTAAATGAATGGCTGCAACAATAAAATATGTGTGAATATGGGGAGTGTATGTGCATATTGTGTGCTTGAGCATGTCTGTGCATGCACATTCATATGGTGTGTGTGTGTGTGTGTGTGTGTGTGTGTGTGTGTGTGTGTGTGTGTGTGTGTGTGAGCAAGAGCAAATTAACCTAAACATAGGCATTCTGTAGAATTATTAAAATCACAATGTTCTTAGTTGTATGTAAGTGGATGGTTGTTTCAAAACACGTGTTACAACTTACCTCACCACTGTCACCCATTGTTTAGCTAACGTTAGCTGTATTAGCATGGTGCTTTGAAATTAGCAGGCGGTTGATACACCATTCTTTACTAGAGAAACTACACTTTGACCTGATATAACTCATACAACATTATCTACAGCGGTACTAAACAAAATATTATCTTGTTATTTTATTTATTTATTTACTTTCTTACCTTAGAATTAGATTTTCTGCTGTAGCTTCAGGAGAGATAGCAACACAGACTGGAAAACCTCCAGATGTGGGATCGTAAAAGGAAGTCAGAGGAAACTGAAACTGTCATATTCTTCATAAGCATTCTTGGTGTAGGATTGAGCAGTTGACTACTTGAGTTCTCCATATATATATCTATATTATATATATATATATATATATATATATATATATATATATATATATATATATATATATATATATATATATATATATATATATATATATATATATATATATTATTCTTAACACATACATTTAAACATTATCTATGATAATGAATAAAAATTTGATTCTGAGCCATTTTCTCTTTGTCATAGCAAATATTCATAAGAATACAGAGTTCAGTGTCTAGCGTTAATGAGGAGGAATGGTTTTTAAAATTTGTAACCCTATACTGAGCCTCAAGGGACTTAGTTAATCGCAAAAAGTGCTGGCAGCAGGATATCTTATATTCCCACTGGACAGTCACAACATCCCACCTTAAACCACTTCCAGCTGTTAGAAAAAAATGAATTAGACGTGACGTCATCATATAGGAGCTCCACTAAGTCACACGCCACAAAACTCTTGTGTAAAATGCTCTGATATTCCCAGGCCGCCCACGACTGGCCTCATAAATATTCATGTGGAGATGTGACATCTCATCAGCTTGCTGCTGAGGAACTGAATCTAGCTCTCATCTCTCTCAAATGCCCAGTTGCTGGTGGCTGGCAACTACAGCGCTTTTCAGATGCTAATACTGGATATATTTTGCTCACATTACAGACGGGTTGCTTCTGCATGTCAATCCACAAGCAATTTTAGGAGTAAATTGTTTTGATTATGGGAGCCAGTGCCATTTATCTGGTAGTTCTCTTTTAAGCCTGGGACATATTATAGAGAAAACACAGCTTGATGTCACTGTTATTATGCTAAGGTTATTACACCATAATTCTTTTTTTTTTTTTTTTTTTTTTGCATTCTACTCAAAAAATTATATATTGCCTGAAATTGACTAATTAAAAACTTTTAATTAACAACTAATTTTGTAAGTTGTTTTGTTGTTCATTAATAATAATAATAATAATAATAATAATAATAATAATAATAATAATACATTAAAAACAATACATTATTTGAGATGTGGCAAAAATGTAGGGGAGACGGTCTCAGTCCCCAGACGTTTGCAGACTGTTATAAAAAGAAGAGGGACGCCACACAGTGGGAAACATGGCCTTGTCCCAACTTTTTTGAGATGTGTTGATGCCATGAAATTTAAAATCAACTTATTTTTCCCTTAAAATTATACATTTTCTCAGTTTAAACATTTGATATGTCATCTATGTTGTATTCTGAATAAAATATTGAAATTTGAAACTTCCACATCATTGCATTCTGTTTTTATTCACAATTTGTACAGTGTCCCAACTTTTTTAGAATCGGGTTTGTAGCATATTTTGCACAAATATTTAGTTCTTAAAAATACAGCTGCTGCTACTACTGCTAATAATAATCTCATCACCATAATAATAAACTAGATTATCACAAATACATAGGTCTTAATAAATAAATAAAAAATAAAAAACTATCATCATCATCACCATAATAATAAACAATATTTTCTTGAATATTTTGTATTAATACCTAGGTCATTTCAAGTTCAGTTTTGCAGTGACTTTGAAACACAAGACAATCTCAGACTGAAACGAATTAAACAGAAAATGTGATTTGTCTCAAGAAGCAGGGAGAATGTTTAAAGACAAGCATTAAATCTAAACCTCATGCCTGGCACTTTTCCTGCAATGCCCGGCCCACGAATACACCCTTCCAGCAGGTAGAGAGATAAGCAGAAGCATTTGCCCATATGAAGCAAATAGGCTAGTTGAGAAAATCGATACTGGATGCATTTGAATCTGTCTATTCTGCGGTGGTGTTTTCATCAAGCCGCTTTGATGAAAGCAAAAGGACCAAATGAGAAAGAGGTCCTTGAAATGTATTTCCTCTTCCAGAGAGGCAGGCTAATACAATGTCAGCTAGTTCTTTTAATTTCAAGCAATTGTACCCCAAGAAAATTGTAGCTTATAAAATTGTAGTGTTAAACAGCAAAAAGCTGTAGAACATCTACGCAAAATACTGAAAAAGTTGGTAGATAGGGGTTAGGGGTATCGTCTGTTACAATACGACACTGATGATGATGTGAATCGAAAATGTGTGTCTCTATATTGAGCCTGTATAAAATGTTGGATTTTGTAAGAAATCTTTACTATTATGTCTACGAGCTCTCCTTGTTGAACTTTGATAAAAAAATTATTTGACCACTTTTTTCAAACTAGTATTGGCCATATAAATATTAACTGAAATCATCATAAAAAAATTAAATAAAAAAAATCTACAATCTAATCTTTGTAATTATAGAAAAACAGCATATTATCTCTAAAAATTCTATACAATTGTATAAATATTCAAGTTTTCAAGTAATTCAAGTGTTAGATGGTTAGACAAGCACATATTTTGTGCCATATATAAGACAAATCAATAAATCGCTCTCTATTATAATGAGCTGAAGTAATGATATGTAAAAGAAAAAATGCAAACCATTAGAACATTATATATGCATACTGTGAACAGACTGTTCATGTTTGCAAATGAAGCCTTCATGACATATATAAGACCTCATGGTATATCATGAAAGATTGGCAACGAGAATAAACACCCCGATATTATAATCCCATTTAAAATGCTAAGTAGATCTATTTAAACCATTTGCCTGTGCTGACAAATCATATCCTTTACAAATTCATATGTATAAATATTTTAAGCACGGCAGCAGGCGATGATTACTGCTACAGCTTTAATGCAGTGCAATTGCATTTGGTTCGTAAGCGGCGCTTCTTGAATATGTGGGGGTAGAATGAGAGGAGTTCCTGACCTTGGTGGATGTGCTTTGTGTCCATCAGTATTCCATTATGTTTGTGCTCCTATTTTTATGGTGATTGGAGCACATCAATCACATTTAAAATTCTAACAGTCTTGCCCACCACTGTGAGAACAAATGAAATGTCACAGGAATCTCGTAGATCTCGATCTTCTCGGGAATGTTGAGGCCAATGGATTCAGGGTAATGTGAAGTACTATATATATATACTGTATATATGGCCCGATACTCAGATGATACAGGAGCCTTTACGTGGTCTTGCGCCTTTACCAGTTGAATGTGAATGTGGAAAGAATCATTGTCATCAAACATCCTCTGTTCTGCCCATATTGGCACATACAGCAAATTATATCAGTCTTTTGAATGGCCCAGTGTATATAAGGCACCAATGCATTACATAGAGATCATTGAATATGCTTTAAAGTTTGAGGGCATATTCATGTACATACACAAACATGTAATGTTGACGGATGAGATGACCCTATAAGATGACATTTCATCATTTACATGGCATCAGTAATTCAAAAGGGGACTTTTCCCAATGCGGACAGAATATCAAAAATAGTTTAACTGTATGCACTAAGGTCACCTTGTGTTTTGGCATTGACCAGTGCCAGTTTCGGTCTCTATTTTGGGTGAGACGTTGCTCTACAGGGCAATTATCATTCCTGAAGTGTGCAGTTTAAGCTTTCAGAGATCCCCAGCTCATTTTGATTTCAGCCCCTTTGTTTAGCATGTACGAGGAAACATCTTCAATGCTGCTGCGACAGTCAGGCTGGTGTTTGTCTTTCTGAGTGTTTTCGTCAGCTCGTTATTTCTCTGCATCGACTGGTGATGGCCAGCCATAGGTGAATTGAATGTGCACAAGGCCTGGTTCCTGGGCGGTAGGCTGAAAGACAGTTGGATATGTTTTTAGAAGATGGACTACGACTCAGACATGGCAGGTGAGCTCATGCTTAGCAGCAGACATTTCCCAATGCTGAATGGCTCACAGATCTGCCTAAGGCTACTTGAATACAAATGGCATCTGCATCCTCTACTTTCCACAGTGATTCCATAGTCCACAATATTTGATTTATTAGACTTTATGCAAAAATTACCTGTGCAAAAAAAAAAAAAAAAATGGATTGGATTGGATTAGGCTACTAAACTTCAGCTTTAAGCTACTAATAATTTTAAGTTGTCAAACTACTCTTTTAAAAAGTACAGTAATATGCTTTTATTAAGTAGCTAACTGCAAGATATGTTTGGGAATCTTATTATTTTAAATGATAAAAATCAGATTATAGGTTCTGTATTTTATTACAGATTTCAAGTAGAGATTCCTCGCCGTCTAGCCGTGCATGGTGAATGAGTCAGGCTGTGTTGCTGGTCTTTGACTGAGGGAGATCCTTGAATCAGAATGTTGCTCTGGGCTGCGTCTCTAAGGTCTTATTAGATGGACTTTGTGAGAGGTTTACTGTGCTGCAAAACCCTGAATCCAATAGTATCAACAGTCCAATACATGTTTATGCGGATACAGAAACATTGCTTTAGGACAGGAGCACATACATTGACTACAGCATGCCAAAACTATGGTGGCCAAGAGAGCTCAACATGCTGTGAAAGAGCTTAACATGCTGTAACTGAAGAAAACATGCAAATAGAAAAAAAAAAAAAAAAAAAAAAAAAAAAAAACCGCAACATCTTCATCAGGTTGACAAAACATGTGTTGCAAATACTCATAATGCAACCAAATACAGAAACGCACTGCAAATATCACAGACCACAACGGAAATGTTCAAGGGGACCCCAACAAGTGACGAACATGGCTGGGACATTCAGTGTCTATTATTCAATGTCTACTCGTCAGTGGTGTTGTCGATGACCTGAGAGGTTTTAAAAAAAAAAAAAAAATGTTATCCTGATCGTATGTCTGTTGTGAGTATTTGCAGTGTGTTTCTGTATTTGCAGTGCAAACTGATGAAGATGTTTTCTTAATTAGCTGGTGTTTTGTTTCTGTTTGCATGTATTTTCTTAAGCCGCAGTGCGTTAAGCTCTTTCACAGTGTGTTAAGCTCTCTTGACCTCTGTACAATCACTAAGACCAATCACTCTGTAAGTCACTAAGACCACTGGACAGGAGTAATAAATGGGGGAGGAGTTTGTTGTCCCCAAACTCGATGCCATGGGGTAATAAAAACAACATGCAGAGGATACTAATAATGTCTATGTACATTAATAATAATAATATTAATGTGTGTCTCTAACAGTAACTCCATAGAAGGGTTGAATGGCAGTATTGGCTCTGGTGATGATGGTTTTAGTCACTCTGATGGGTATTTGGACCAAAGCACTAACTCCTACAGCTATGATCCTGGCTCTCCTCTCCCACCTCCAATGCAAGAGGACTTCCCACCACCACCACCTCCAGACATGCCGTGAGTGTCTTAAAATAGCCTACGATTTCCCTGTTCGCAGGTTCATTTCTGAGCTGATGAACGCTTGTTCTCTTCCAGGTATAACGATGCTGGTGGTGCGCCTCCAAAGCGTGGCAGTTACAGTCATCCTCCTCCAGCTCCACCATCCATGGTTTCTTCTCCAGGCCGTCCAACTGTGGCTCATCCTCTGGTGCCACCACCACCTCCACCTCCCGGTGGCATAATCCCACCTCCACCACCGCTAGGTTTTGATTCGCCCCCCTCTCCTCCTCCATTCACCAACAATTCTGCTATCCCACCTCCACCACCTATGGAAGCCTGTATTCCGGCTCCTCCTCCGCCACCCATGGGTGGTGGACCACCCCCTCCTCCCCCTCCTCCCCCTCTCCCTCCTCCTCCTCCTCCAGGCCCTCCTCCACCCTCCGCTCCAGCCCCGCCTCCCTCCGCAGGAGGTCATGCTCCCGCTGCACCCAAAGCCCAGCCTGCTCCAGCCGAGGGTGATGCTCGCAGTGACCTTCTTTCAGCCATCCGTCAAGGTAACATATTAAATAATTAGATGGTAAAATTATTAATTTCATGTAACCGCTTTAAGGTGCATCACATTTACAGTTGCTCAGCAATAGAAATCCTCTCGATCCTGAGTTTCGGGTGAGGGTGAGGGCGAAAAAGTTCCCCATGCAGATTTAGCTTATGTTTGTCATGCAAATTCATTGCGTTTTGATCTGGCTGAAATTGTATCGCTCTGTTTTTTTGCGAAGTCATACTAACAGACCTAGATAATGCAATTGTAGCACGTCTTCACCCAGCATGTATACACATTAATCAGACTAATTGTCCTTGGCATTGTGTGCATGAGAGCGGTTTCTGCGCGGAGCGCTGTGATGAGATTAACAACGTTCTCCGCATGGATCATATAGATACAGAGCGGAGCGAGCGCGTTTAAGTTTCTTATGGAAACTATTTCTATTCCTATTTCATATACTCTAATGCTCTAAACAGGAAATAGCGTGTATCTAGCGTGCTTCTATACGGTGTCTTTTTGCATAGATTCATACACATGGTCACTAATATACACATTTAACATAGAAATAGTGCAGAATCTCAGGTCTAAATAGAATAAATTAAAAGAGCAATAATGTTTCGCCAATCATTATTACATATCCAGGTCTTTAGCGATCCAGATCTATATCTAACACGGATGGATCTCTACCTGTCGCGAAAATATAAACCTCTCCTGATATTATGTAATAATTATAATAATACTAAATAATAATTACATATTTTGTTCAGTTCAGTTCAGTTTGTGCAGATGCTTTAAACCATCATCACTGTCCTTGTCAGAGCTCATTTCCCAGTACATTCAGCATCTGGCTCATATTTGCGATCTCGAACGTATTCTCAAAACTAACATTTTCAACATCTTCAAAATCAATATTTTGATTGCTAACAGCTTCACCAGATTTACCATCAAGTGACAGTGACACTAATATTCGATTGCATTCATTACTTGCTCTGCAGTAAATCGCTGAGCCATTTCAATTTTGCTGATGATACTTCCTTTTCTTTTGTTTTCTGCCTGTGGTAACTATGAGTGAAACGTCACTTAATCATTGTGTGTTCCACCTTTTGGAATAAAGGTGTACTTCACTTATTCAGTCATCAATGATTCAATTATTGTTGTGCAGAAAGAATATACTTACACTGTTATGCACCTCAACCCCATAGAATATTTACAAAAAAATAATGGGAAAACAAGCATTCTTTTATAATTATAATTTTTTTTTTCTCATTATATTGTGAATTGATTGAGGAATACTAAAAAGGCTGATGCCTAACTTTAAAAAAAATGAATGAGGAGGATAGTAGTAAATGACATTCCGGGTCACTAAAGACCCGAGGTATGTGTTTAAGGGTTAATGGCATGGCACCCGTGGGCACTAACAAGGACACTAAAGACTGCAGCCTCTAGTGTCAGTTGCTAGTGTGCCTCTTGAGGCCAGGGGAGTGAGATTTACCTGCACAACTGAGATTTACCTTTACTAGCTGGCCGCCGTAACACTCACCCCCCTAAATCTCACTCCCATCTGGATCACAGCACCAATGTAACTGGTCCTTCTCGTACCCACGATGAGCGGGATTTGAACCGGCGTTATCGGGATGGGAGGTGGGTCAGTCACTTGTGTCGTGTGCCTCTTGAGGCCAGGGGAGTGAGGTTTACCTGCACAGTCACTCACCCCCTAAACCTCACTCCCATCTAGGTCACAACATCAATGTAACTGGTCCTACTCACACCCGTGCCAAGCGGTATTCAAACTGGCGTTACCGACATGGGAGGTGGGCACGCTACACTCTAAAAAATGCTGGGTTATTAAAAACAACCCAAATCTGGTTGAAAATGGACAAACCCAGCAATTAGGTTGTTTTAACCCAGCGATTGGATTGTTTTAAGCAAACATTTAACCCAACCGCTGGGTTACCTTTGGAGCTACTCCTTTTTACCGCGCTACAGCTGAATAATCATAGTTTACTCAAATGTGCAGTAAAATCGAATGTGTTAAGGAAAAAAGTACCATGAAAAAAATTATGGTTGGAAATAATGGTGTGCTTGTAGGCTGCATGCAATAAGAATACACTGCAACCGGTGACTCTGAAGACTGGAGTTATGGCTGCTGAAGATTCAGTTTTCTGATCACAGGAAAACAAAAAAAAAAAGTTTAAAATATATTAAAATAGAAAGAAGTTATTTTAAATTGTAACAATATTTCACAATATTTTATATAAAATTTGCGAGGGTCTCTTCAGTTGTCATTCTGTTTGATGTTCCCTGCTTCATTACTAGTGCAATTTCTAACAGCAGAGAATCAGGCCAGTCCAAATCTACAGCTAATAATTGGGACTCAACTCTAGCCAGATGTGGCATTACCCCACTGAATGAACTGTTTCTAATGCTTCATTGCTTTTCTGAGACATTCTTTTTGATGAAACCATCGGAACAACCATTGTGCACAGATGCCTACAACAAACGGGTTCAGAGTAATTTTATTTCAATGGCAATAAGGTTCATTTTGCTGTGGAAAGATGCTGTGTGGATAGCACTGAACGAAAGTAGAGCTCTGCCCTGCATTTTGAATCTTTTGACTGTTTACAACAGTCAGCAGTCAGGACTGATATGTCCACAAAGTTTATTCCAGTACTCAGTGTAAGGTACACAATGTAAGCCCAGTACACAATGTAAGGTAATCTAATGTGTGAAGCACAGTAGCAAAAGGGTGACAAGATGGCTGATTTAATTGTGTAGTCACTGCAATGTCCCCCTGCAGTATTTGACGTGTCCTTATTCTGTATCCAGCTAAAGGCAATTATCTAAGCTTAGCCTCGTGCTTACAATTTGCCCTCTTGGCATGTGCTGTTCCACTGCTTGTTCAATGTTCTCTAACAGTCGCAGAGAATTGCTGTGCAAATACTTTGGCACTATGTGCTGGTGATTTTGTTGTTATGTGCCGTCTCATCGCTGGCATGGCTGATTGTGATGCATGCTAAATGCATCAACTGAAAGAGGTGGTTTGTCTCTACTGTTTCTCTGGTCAGCCCTGATTGCTGTGCTCTGTGAGTAAGAAGTATTGTACCATTACCAACCTGCCATCCCACCCCTGCAGGACACGCACTCATGCACCCACCCAGCTGCTGCTGAAAATTAATACATGTCTACCTGTTTTTGCAGTTGTTGTCTCAAAAGTAAATTATGCTTTGAATGTAGGGCTGAACTGACTTCAGCTGAACAAAAGCCAAACTGCATCATTTTCCAGCTATCACTGTAAATCTGCTTTGAAACAATCTGTATTGTATAAAGCACTATATAAATAAAGGTGACTTAACTTGAAAAAATATAGTAAAAATATAGTTTTCTGATTAATTGTGAGTGGGACTGTTGATCTATGCCACTACAGCTGAATAATCATAGTTTACTCAAATGTGCAGTAAAATCGAATGTGTTAGGAGAAAATGTACCATGAAAAAAATAATGGTTGGAAATAATGGTGTGCTTGTAGGCTGCATGCAATAAGAATACACTGCAACCGGTGAAGTCCAGTTCACAAACAAACGACTGACTCATTTTAGTGAATCAAACACATACAGCACAATCAGTGTAGGCAAATTTGTGAATTAATCACTCTTTTAAGATGGTTCTTTGTAGTAAATCAAAAACATACAGTGCAACCAAGCGGCAACCCCCCCCAAGTTTCTCTTGAAGCCAATACGGAAGTGATTTAAACTGCAATTAATCGACTGGCCACTAGTGACAGGCTTCAAAAGGGAGCAGAATCTCATTGAGCCCCATGTAAAAACTTTACAGCAGAAAAAAAAACTTTTACAGCCTGGTACAAATTGCGGTTTTGGTCTATACGGCTAATTTTGCCCTTCATGACATCTGTGAGGGGAGTGAACTCATTCGTTTACATTATATAAAGCCTTAAGGTTCTGCATAATTATTAAGGGTGTGGCGACTTTGAGTGACAGGTGGATTGTGATTTGTCTGTCTGTCAGTCGTCACGTCACCTCAGCTCCACCCATGCCCCGCCTCTTTGCCCCTTTTCTGTTACCAATTTGGCAACGGCTGACTTTGAGGCTTCAAAACTGCTCTTCAGAAACCTATGGTTGACGTCATGGACACTACACTTTTTTTACAGTCTATGAGTGCAGCCAGTTTAGTCTGATTCATAACAGGTTACATAACAAATGGCTTTTTTAAATTGATTGATTTTAGTAAATCTAAAACAAACAGCTTGTGAATTAGAATACTAATTCACTTCCCATACAATTCTATATCGATACCCAGACTTAGAATGCATAATCATTTGTTTCCAATGTCGGATTATTTTCATTGTTTATTCATAAAGAAAGAAAGAAAGAAAGAAAGAAAGAAAGAAAGAAAGAAAGAAAGAAAGAAAGAAAGAAAGAATAGAAAGAAAGAAAGATCTAGCTGATACAGCGAGTAATGTAAATAGAAATGGCGGTCTCACTCAGGGGTGTGTCTATGCTTAACCTTGTAAAAGTGAATTTTGCTTAATATGTCCCCTTTAATTTTTTTTATTTAAATTATTTTTTATTTAGTTTTTATATCACAAAATAGCCAAGCTTACTGCCCAAACCACAAACACAGGTTAACTCTCAGTAATCCTCTACTTTATTGTTTTGCCTAATGCTGCAGGCGCTTCATATGTTTCAAAGAAAGATTATGTCATGAAGCTTTTGCCTCAGAGTGGTTTGCTTTCTATTCTTGGTGTAAATCAAGTCACATCCCAGCAGTCTGAATCACCAGGTCTCATCAGTTTAACACCTAGTACAATATCGTGCAATCCATTAGGGAACTTTTTGAAGTTGCTTTTGCTGGCCTTTTCCGAAACTGTTATATTAGTTTCGCAAAGAGGAAAGTGAAGCCATATGCTGATTTCCATTTACCTCGTCCCAGTAAATGGCAGACGTCAACACATTAACATTCTCACATGCAGACAGAGTCTATAAAAATAGCTCATTCTGACAACAGATGCCTGCGTTTCCCCTGCACTTGCCCTAACTTTTCTTCAGCCCCATAAACACATCAGAGAACATTTAATACATGTGCTTTCAAGTATCGCAGAGTTTCCTCTCAGGTGAGCGTCATGTAAAATAATACTGGATGAAGCTCAGGGGATTTCAGACCCCCGATCTAATCGCATAAGCCAAGTGTATGACCAGAAATGAGGTCAGGTGAAATCTCTTCCTCTACAAAAACCAATTTACAGTGTTTGAGTGGATAGAACACACCAAGAGCCATGGAGTTCCAGCAAATCGACTCTCACGAGCAGGTCTCTCACCTTACTCAGAAAGACCACGGTCAAGTGCTGTGGTCGTGTATCTAATGAAACTGAAAAGAACCAGGCTGACTGTGTGTGAAGTGACGAGGCCGAAACAAATTAAAAAGCTCTCAATGTAAAGAGAGTGAAGGGAAATAGTCTGGCAGAGAAATAGGCTTCTCTCATGCATTCCAATGATGGCACCTCAGCAGTCAAATTATCAGACTGGATGCAGACCGCTCCGCACACACGGCAGGGTTGATGGGGTCTGAAGGTGGTCTCCTCTGCTCCCCCTGTGGCTCTCAGATACTGCATTTGGACTCAGAGCCCTTTCTTCTCACAAAGGAACTGAACTGCAGTGAGCTCCACATGGATCTCCACTCACCAACGAAATGAACCATCGCTGTCAGGTGCCATCTGATGGAAGGAGCACAGGGGAAATCTTAAAATTATTGTGTTTTTCCCTCTCCTGTCTGATAAATTATATGTGTTTTTTCATCAGCGATGCAACGGATTGTCTTTCAAATACCCTTATTGAGATGATATCCCTACCCATCTGTCACAACTTTATGCTGAATCCCCCACTGCGGTATGGTGGAACAGTTTTGACATTGAAGTCTTTGCTGCACAATAAAGCATTTAATAATGTTCATTAATAAGTGAATGGATGAGGATAACTGCCAAACAACCTGTTACTGTGGTAGAGCTCAGAGTCCCATGCTATTCCCTAAGCAAAACTATCACACATTTGTTTTCCTATGGTGATGATTTTCAATGACTTTCTTTTTATTAATGAGATAATTATATTTTGTATCTACTATCCAGCAGGGGGGGGGAAAGGTGATTAAGTAGCTTCCTTTCAATTCATTTGAATTACTGATTGAATTCAATAAGAATTAAGTTGAAGTTGAATATACTGAATTACATTTGAAAGAAAATTCAACGGTCAATGGCATTCTGGGAATAAAACATGTTATTCAGGCTTGATCCATAAAGTTAATATGATCCATAAAGTTTATGAAATATAAGGAAGTATATGAATTCAAAATGTTGGATGCTATACAATCTTTTCGAAAACAGTCTCTTCTCACTCAAAAATACAGTAAAAACAGCAATATTGAGAAATATGATTATATTTTAAAATATCTGTCATCTATTTGAACATTTTATTATGTAATTTATTTCTGTAATGGAAAGAAGGCTGAATTTTCAGCAGCTATTACTCCAGTCTTCAGTGTCACATGATCCTTCAGAAACTATTTTAATAAATTTAATAAACACATATTTGATTAAAAACAGGTGTGCTGCTTTATAATATTTGTGGAAACTGTCTGTGATATGTTTTTTTTTTTTTTTTTTTTTCAGCCCGGAAAGTACTGCGTAAATAAAACAAATTTACAGCGTCATTTTTGGTAATTAGTATAGTGTAACTATAAAGTATGTATGTGTACGTCAAGCTTTTATGACATTCTAATATAATAGCAATGTGAAAGCAAGACAGGAAGATAGAGACGCCAGAAACTCACACAAGAGCTGCCGTCTCTGTCTTCCTGTCCTGTTTGTTTCTCATTGTTATTATCATATATTATTGTATTGTTTGTATATTGTTGTGATTGATTAATACAAAAATAAAATAAAAACTGACGGCATACAGCATCCGACATCCGCGTGACCAGAGTTTCTCGGCGCGCTTCAAGTTTCGTCAAGCGTGAACTCAACCCTCTCATGCATGCACAGATGATGTTGCTCGGAAGGGATAGTCTACAGTTTAAAACATTTAAAATATTGGTATTTTTCTTACAAACACTTTTTCACTTCAGAAGACATTGACATTTCTGGGTGTACTATTTTCTTTAAATACATAATACAGAATAGCTAGAGACAGAGGATTCCTTCGTAAGATTCATCTGTGGCAAGAACAAAAAAGAAGATGAACAAGAGGAGGACGAATCCAAGCAAGAGAAATTAATACAAAGTGATGTAAATCTGTTTTGGGAGTTGTTTTTCAAATAAAAGTTTCAGAGTGATATCAGATTGCGTATATGTTTTTTTTAAACAATTTTTTATTGTACTTACCCTGTAACTACATGAAACAAGAGGGTAACAAACACCACTTTAATTTACAGACCGCAGATTCACACTTACCCTGTAACTACATGAAACAAGAGGGGAAAAAACACCACTTT
The DNA here is from genome assembly GCA_018749465.1 of Paracanthobrama guichenoti. Classification (NCBI taxonomy): domain Eukaryota; kingdom Metazoa; phylum Chordata; class Actinopteri; order Cypriniformes; family Gobionidae; genus Paracanthobrama; species Paracanthobrama guichenoti. The sequence continues at coordinate 24,418,006 of CM031944.1, read as the reverse complement.
AATTTACAGCCGTAAATTCACACTTACCCTCTAACTACATGAAACAAGAGGGGAACAAACACCACTTTAATTTACAGCCCGTAGATTCACACTTACCCCGTAACTACATGAAACAAGAGGGGACAAACACCACTTTAATTTACAGCCACAGATTCACACTTACCCTGTAACTACATGAAACAAGAGGGGAACAAACACCACTTTAATTTACAGCCAGTACATTCACACTTACCCTGTAACTACATGAAACAAGAGGGGAACAAACACCACTTTAATTTACAGCCGTAGATTCACACTTACCCTGTAACTACATGAAACAAGAGGGGAACAAACACCACTTTAATTTACAGCCGTAGATTCACACTTACCCTGTAACTACATGAAACAAGAGGGGAACAAACACCACTTTAATTTACAGCCCGTAGATTCACACTTACCCTGTAACTACACGAAACAAGAGGGGAACAAACACCACTTTAATTTACAGCCACAGATTCACACTTACCCTGTAACTACATGAAACAAGAGGGGAACAAACACCACTTTAATTTACAGCCAGTACATTCACACTTACCCTGTAACTACATGAAACAAGAGGGGAACAAACACCACTTTAATTTACAGCCAGTACATTCACACTTACCCTGTAACTACATGAAACACGAGGGGAACAAACACCACTTTTATTTACAGCCGTAGATTCACACTTACCCTGTAAGTACATGAAACAAGAGGGGAACAAACACCACTTTAATTTACAGCCCGTAGATTCACACTTACCCTGTAACTACATGAAACAAGAGGGGAACAAACACCACTTTAATTTACAGCCAGTACATTCACACTTACCCTGTAACTACATGAAACATGAGGGGAACAAACACCACTTTAATTTACAGACCACAGATTCACACTTACCCTGTAACTACATGAAACAAGAGGGGAACAAACACCACTTTAATTTACAGCCTCAGATTCACACTTACCCTGTAACTACATGAAACATGAGGGGAACAAACACCACTTTAATTTACAGACCACAGATTCACACTTACCCTGTAACTACATGAAACAAGAGGGGAACAAACACCACTTTAATTTACAGCCTCAGATTCACACTTACCCTGTAACTACATGAAACAAGAGGGGAACAAACACCACTTTAATTTACAGCCACAGATTCACACTTACCCTGTAACTACATGAAACAAGAGGGGAACAAACACTACTTTAATTTACAGCCACAGATTCACACTTACCCTGTAACTACATGAAACAAGAGAGGAACAAACACCACTTTAATTTACAGCCAGTACATTCACACTTACCCTGTAACTACATGAAACAAGAGGGGAACAAACACCACTTTAATTTACAGCCCATAGATTCACACTTACCCTGTAACTACATGAAACAAGAGGGGAACAAACACTACTTTAATTTACAGCCACAGATTCACACTTACCCTGTAACTACATGAAACAAGAGAGGAACAAACACCACTTTAATTTACAGCCAGTACATTCACACTTACCCTGTAACTACATGAAACAAGAGGGGAACAAACACCACTTTAATTTACAGCCCATAGATTCACACTTACCCTGTAACTACACAGATAATTACCCCTAATTAAAAAAATAGGTACAGCATAAATAATTTGTTAATTTTCCTGGTAGTTACCCCTTTATTCCCCAAATATTACATATTGTTCCCTTATACCTACATATACATACCTTTTAGTTACACTATAATTACCAAAACTTACGCTGTAAATGTGTTTTACTTTCCAGGCTGTAATCCATAGCGTTACCTTTTTTTTCTCAGAATTCTTTGATGAATAGAAAGTTCAAAAGAACAGCATTCATTTAAAATATAGAAATCAATTGTAACATAAATGTCCTTATTGTCACTTTTGAGTATTGTCATGTGCCCTTGCTAAATAAAAGTAATAAAATCTTAATGGGCCCAAACTTTAGTAGTGTAGAAATCAAGTACACATTTTTATAGGTATTTCAAACAGATCTATCAGTTGGTTTATCTGTCTGCAAGGCCTATAAATAAAATATCAGACAAAGACAATGATCAACAATTTTTATAGAGTGGTGCAGGTATGACATCACTTTGTAGGCCAATTGGCCGTTAGCATTGCATTGGTTCCCTCAACAAAAATCCAATAGGATTTTCCGATTGGTGTTACATGTCTAGTCTGTTTTGCTTGTCTTTGAGTTTGTTCCTTTGTTCAGTTTTCCCGCCACTCCTGTGTTCCCATGGTCACCGTCATTATGACGAGTTTATGATACTTACACGTTTTGTCCATCAAGATAATTATCACAGATGAACATAACTTTTATTAATTTTGAAGCCTAATTGCAGTCCCCAGAAAAGGCTACATCACTGCCCCACAAATTCAACGTCACCATCACTAAGCTTCTGACAACTCAGTTTTTATCTCAAAACATTTTCCCAGAGTGCAGGAGTGAGAATAATTTATAAGAGCACAATTATGAGTATAATAAGGCTGTATAAGCGGACTGAGTTTATGTTTTCGGCGTGATGATGTTTAATCTCCTCGACAGCCTCTGTAGTCCCATTTAGCCACTTGTTAGCAACCGCTTTTATTCAAGACACGTAACCGCTTCAAAAAATCATGAGTGGTGTAATACTGATTTATTTTATGTCATAGAATAAAACGTGAAACTGTCCTGAGCTTCTGTTCACCACAGACCTTATTTCAGCCATTTCACCAAAATCTCATAAAAAAAAAAATAAATAAATAAAAACATTGACTAAAAGGGAACAGGAAGTGCTAAGATGCTAACTCGCTTCCTTCCGCGTTGTGATGTCATACCCTCAACACTCTATTTGGATTCAAATTGCAATTCAACATCCTGTTTGCAATCTCAATTCAAATTCAGGATATTAACTTGAATTTAAGAATTATCTTAAATAACAATTAAGAATTTTCTAACATCATTAAAAATGATGTAACTGAAGTTATGACCCATCTTAGAGAAGAAAATTAAAGCTATAGGGTAGGCAATGTTTTTCATATACACTTTTCGTTTTATTTGTTGAAACTCTCTCTTTATATCCTATTATTACACATCTCTGTGAAATACTTGATTCTGATTGGTCAATTGCGCATTCCAGTGGTATGTTATTCCAAGATAACAACCGCCAAAGTGAATAACACACCGTTCATCCGGGTACTACGAGTTATCTTGACCGGTACTACTTATATGCTTAACGTGTCACTGCACTGTCGTTGACTGTCTGGGGCTTAATAAAGGCCTTCAGAAGCGAATTGATGAGTTTGTATAAGAAAAAATATCCATATTTAAAACTTTATAAAGTACATTTTTCGGCCGATCGCCTTCCGTATTCAATTTATGGGAAAAGTGTTGAAAGTGCCTCTGCAGTTCAAAAGGCTTACTCTACCAGTTACAGTCATCAGACGTCGCATAAGCATCTTGAACTGTTAGAAGGCACTTTCAACACTTTTTTTCCACAGAAGGCGATCAGCTGGAACTTTACTTTATAAAGTTGTATGGATTAAATATGGATATTTTTCTTACACAAACTCATCGATTCACTTCAGAAGGCCTTTATTAACCCCCCAGAGCCATGTGAAGCCTGTTATTTGATGGACAAATGCATTTTTTATGGACTTCAAAAACAGAGCTACAATTACTGCCATTATAATGCTTGGATTAGCCAGGACTTTTTAAATATAACTCAGATTTTATTCGTCTGAAAGAAGAATGTCATATACACCTAGGATGACTTGAGGGTGAGTAAATCATGGGATAATTTTCATTTTTGGGTGAACTATCCCTTCAGCATTAATTTCAACATATATGGTAAACAACAAATCTTTTCAGCAATAGATAAAGGCTTAAAGCAGTTTTTCTTCGTGGAAGCTTTGCGTAAGAGATAATAAAATATTTAAACTCAAAACAATATTTTGTGTCTAATTTACTTGAGACAAGTAGCTGTGTAATCAGCAAGATAATGTACACCCAGCCGGTTGTTATCACAGAATAAACAGAATTTATTCTGCGATAACAACCGGCTGGGTGTACATTATCCTTACATAGCAATCAATAATAGAAGTGGTCTAAATATTTATATTTAGACATTTTTCACCACAATTTAGGCTGTACCAGGGCCACATGCGCACACACACACACACACACACACACACACATGTTGGTGCACCTATCATTATGAGGACATTCCATAGATGTAATGGTTTTTATACTGTACAAACCGTATATTCTATCCCCCTACACAGCCCCTACTCCTAAACCTACCCATCAGAGGAAACATTCTGCATTTTTAAATTTTTTATAAAACATTTTTTAGTATGTTTTTATGTAATGTCCTCATAAACCACATTTACATTGTAATACCAGTGTAATACCCATGTCATTATACAAATTTGTGTCCTCATAAATCACATAAACAAGCAACACACACACACACACAGTACTCTGCTAATCTACATCACTCAAATTGACATGAAGCACAGATGTTATCAGAGGTGAAAGCCTTGAGTTGTAGGATACATTTCCTATCATGGCACACTATGGCTCCATATTAACCTGGTCTTGATTTAATGCAGTTTTTAAACTTTAAAAAAAGCACAATGCGGTTTTCAAAATACTTTCAAGTATCATTGCAAATGTGATGTTTTGAACAAGAATGAACATGCATTCTTTACATGTGGCTCCGTCTGAATGTGGTTTAAGAAGTCAGATCATACAACGTTTTGGACCTCATTTACTAACCCTTGCTGTGATCGGATTCATTGGATGTTTATATCAGGTGCAAATAGACAATATATGTTCACATCATTCTCTTTCAATACACTATGTGTGTGAGTTTAGAGATCACAGACTGTATCAAGTAGAAGCTTGACTCACGCCTGGAGGCCTCAATGATCTCAACGCCTTGATGGTTTGGCCTCTACTGAAGATTGCAGGACTTTATAGATTTTCCACCCCCACACTTGGACCCCCCTTACTTAAAAAAGTATCTCTGTTATAGCCCACCATGTGTTGTGAGGATTATCTCTTAGTCTAACTGAGGATGGAAGCTTGCCACGCCATCTGCTCCGAGGATGATCAGACTCAGGGATTCACGCCAATGCCTGACCAGCAGTAAATTAAGGTAAAGTGTTTGTGATGAGAAAACCCAGAAACAAATAACAACACTCTGTTTTGCCCAGTGCATTTTAGCCACATAATTAACATGTTTAATGCTTTGCATACCTAGGTTGTAAGTAAATGGAAAGCCGGACCAGGATTAGATTCTCAGTTAATGGTCCAATTACAGAAGATAATGGTGGCTTGTTTAACAGCTTACTAGGTTGTAGCCAGAGGTATTTAGCGGTTGTACACATATGTATGCTGTTTGATTATGCTGCATCTTGATTTAAACTACCAAGAGTCAGCACACTTTTACTCCATTTTAAGTATAGGTGGCTTTAAAACCCATTTTGCTGTTTACACACTGAACATTAATCTGTGTTCACCTCAAGCACTTCCTTTTATGTTTGCTTGCTCAAGCTGAATGATGTGGTTGAGTTCAGTGAGATTTTTGGACCACATTGGGCGTTTCAAAGAAAGAAAGAAAGAAAGAAAGAAAGAAAGAAAGAAAGAAAGAAAGAAAAGAAAGAAAGAAAGAAAGAAAGAAAGAAAGAAAGAAAGAAAGAAAGAAAAAAGAAAGAAAGAAAGAAAGAAAGAAAGAAAGAAAGAAAGAAAGAAAAAGAAAGAAAGAAAGATGATTTGAGATACTTCAGATAGACATTAACGTTAAATCTATTTAAAGAAAGTTAAATATGTATTTAATTTATTCATATTAATATTTAATTTATTAATTTATTAAATATTTTTTTAAATATTAAAAAATATGTTTTACATTATCTACTAATTTAACGAATGCAGAAATAATGGTGTCCTAATAAAATATTACACCATAAAGCAACAAGGTATTTTTCATTAGAAATGTTAATATGCATTTATTGTATTAATATTAATATATAATTTAAATATTTATTACATAAAATAAGAAAAGTAATTATTTTGTTTTTAAATAATTGAATTAAAGCAGAATAATTTTTTTCATCAGAGTTTTGCCATAAACTGCTGCCACTGCATCAAACGATTCTACATGTTATTGCTTGATTTCTATTTCGGCAGTGCCGCTCTGGATATTCTCGCCCACACTGAAAACTCATTGGAACTAAGTAGTGCTATTCATGTATAATAAGCATAAAACATTAATAAACAAGCACTCTACAGGGAAGAGATCTGTACAACTTTGTGAACGACATAGCCTATATCCAACCAATTGCTTTGTGGATAAGCAGAACATCTAATAAATCTTTCAAATCAAAAATTAATATGCAACATAAAAACCTCTGACCTCCACCTTGCAGCCACCCCCACGCCCCAATTAAGACTTCAAAGTCTTTTAAATTGGGTCAAGGGATTCACAAATAAAAAGTTATTAACACAGAGTGTTTCTGTTAAAATAAGCCACCAAACAGAATAGTAAAAGTGATTCAGCAAGAATATTTTACGATTTTGAGAATATACCAACGTTCAGTGTTCATGAGCAACTTGAAAAATCAATGAAAGTCAATGTAACATAAATTCTCATTCAAAAGTTCTATATCCCCTAAGGGTAACACAGCAAATCTGACTACGCCGACTATGTTTAGCACTGGTGGGACCCGCATTAATCTGGCAATTTAAAGGGGGAGGAGAGCCATTCTCTGGGAGGGATATAACGCCAGACGAGCAGCCTCTGACAACCACAGGCACCCTGTACCGAGAGCATCAGTCCTGAGCACACATGAGCGTTACAGCAGCCAGCATCTCTCTCTCTCTCTCTCTCTCTCTCTCTCTCTCTCTCTCTTCTCTGTCCCCTTGACACTGCAGGGGTGAATACTGAATTCAGCAAGCGCTTTGCTCTCCCCCTCATTCTGTTTTCACAGAGCTCTGCACAATGCTCAGATGAGAGAGGGAGAGACGGTGTGTTAGAGAGAGCGAGGGCAAGTTAAAGAGAGCCAAAGAGAGAGCGTGAGGGCGAGCGCATTACAGAGAGTGATTGAGGAGAGGACCAGAAAGAGAGCGTGTGTGCAAGACCGAAGAGTTTATTGCAATAGCGACTGGAGGTCTGGATTGCACTGCTTTAATCCTCGGGAGACTTTGTGGGACGTTTGGAAGGTACGTGCTGATTTTTGTAAAACAGCCTGTTTTAAAGTGACCACAAAGAAAATTTCTTTCAGATTAATTGTGAAGTGAAATCAAACTATAGCTGTGGAAAATTGGATTGCCAATGGGGAGCTTCTGCAGTTGTTGTGCCATCGTCACTCAGAGGTTGTTACTTAAATGAGTACTAAAATGTAAGTCTATCACTTTTTATTTTCACTCCGGAATGAGACAAGGCAAGTGCTCATGTAGACCTGTGTAATGTGTGAGTGTGTTATTGAGATCTAACTGAAGCATGTGATGAGCAGCTTGCAGCCATTAAGCAGATGCTAGGAGTAAGTTCTTGGTGATGCACTGGTGATAGGTAAAATATTTATCCTAAGTGAGTGCTGTTATGAATAAGACATGATTTGCAATTAATATCTGATATTTAAGCATAATTACTGTATATGTGTAGAGGGATAATTTACCCAAAAATGAAAATTCTGTCATCATTTACTCACCCTCATGTTCTAAATCTGTATGATTTTATCTCTTTTGTGGAAAAAAAATATAATACTTTGAAAACGTGTATAAGTGCATTTTTGTCCATACCATTAAAGCCAATATTATCCCCATTGACTTTCAAAAAATCTCTGTGTTCCACAGAAGAAAGGAAGTCATACAGGTATGGAATGATATGAGAGTGAGTACATTTTCTCATTTTGGCGTGAACTGTCCCTTTAAGGCTTCACACAGAAAAAATGGGTATGGTTCAAAGACGTTCTTCATGAATTTTAACATCAGGCATTTTATCTCTAGAGCGACAGGGATGAAAAAGCAAATTCGGAATAAAAATGGCTGACAAATGCACATTGTACTGTCATATTGTCAGTGCAGAACCTTGTTTTAGGTATCAAACAAAGAAGTTAACTAAACAAATAATGACACTGCACATGCCGAAGGGCACAAAACACTGTTCAGACAGATCCCATAACTAAGTCTGCCTGAAATCTTCAGTCATTTCCTGTAAACTTCAATTAGAATCACAATGTTCTGCCCAAGCATCAGTATGTCTGAGTTGCCACATGCCACTGTATTTAACAATGATGGATAGTTCTATGGAAAAGACTGCTATTGTGATTTTTTTTTTGTGTGTGTATTTTCCCCATTGTTTGCATATTAAAAAGAGTGGAATGTACATATCTGCATTTGACAAGGAATCCATTCAGCATTGATTCACCGCTAAATTAACACACAATAACATTTGTTCTCCATTTCCCAATGGAACAGCTTTCAACATCTCACCTCTGCTGATAATAGTCCACATGGAAAGCCATTGTTCATGGTCTTAACGTCAGCCATGTATGTTCAGACCTTCAAACAGCAGTACATCAGTGTATAGGTTGCTCTCTCGGGCTTCACCTGGAAGGGCCAATAACTCTGTGAATATGAGATTAGACACAGTGTTTCAATGAATCTCATACTCGGAGGACAACAGCACAATTAAACACATCTCTTTATTTACCTCAGCCTGCATTAATGTGGTGACTAAATACAGAAAGAGTGTTGAAAAAGGAGCGGTGGAGAAAGGGGAGACATTTAAAAAAAAAAAAATGAATATGTAATAAACAAAAAGATACTTTTGTTTTTACATTTATGTTTTGTTTTTTTTTCATTTATAGCATCTTATAATTTACAATATTCTTATGTTTATTATTTTACATTAGATTTTTCAGAGATGCAAGAATAGAATAGAGATTAATAGAGGCAATATAGTTCATTCTTAATTATATATATATATATATATATATATATATATATATATATATATATATATATATATATATATATATATATATATATATATATATATAATTGTCCCCCCACAGACAAGAGAAATTCATACAGGTTTGGAATGACATGAGGGTGAGTAAATGAGAATTTTTATTTTTGGGGGAGAACTGTTCTTTTAAGTACTAGTTAAGTACCAAGTAGATCTTAGTACCACTCAGTCTTTTGCTGGATGTTGGTCGAAATTCGATATTGGCCATAAAACTCAAGGTATGATAAATCACTCTACTGTTCCAAACACAACAGAATAAGAAATCATCATGACACTGTGCAGGGTGTATATGGAACAAAATAGCTTTCAAGGGCCATGAATGTCTGCTCTTCCAAAACCATGAGGGAATTAATGCTCAAATCAACCTGAAACATAACCAGGTCATCAGAACAAACTACTTATTCAAAAATACAAACTTATTGTGTATGTGCCAGAAATGGAATTGGTGAAATTACTAACAAGCCATATTTACATAATATATTATACTTTTAATAGCAATTTATATAACTACACAAGTAGACATTGTAGTTTATTTTGTGTTCCCAAAAGTGGTGGACACAATGTCTGATCACATTAAAAATCTGGAATTCAAAATTTTATTTCAACTGGAAAATGACGATAAATGTTTCAGATTTCTAGGTCACTAATCTAATAAGCAAATTTGTGATATTGATCTTGTGAACTCTGCACTCTGCAGTGGTCAGTATCTATCAAAAGTGGTACAATGAAGGAACAGTAGTGAACCAGCGACAGGGTCATGGGTGGCCGAGGCTCATTGATGCACATGGAGTGAAGGCTGGCTCGTGTGGTCCGATCAAACAGATGAGCTACAGTAGCTCATATTGCTCAAGAAGTTAATGCTGGTTCTGATAGAAAGGTGTCAGAATACACAGTGCATTGCAGTTTGTTGCGTATGGGGCTGCATAGCCGCAGACCAGTCAGGGTGCTCATGCTGACCCCTGTCCACCGCCAAAAGAGCCAACAGTGGGCACGTGAGCATCAGAACTGGACCACGGAGCAATGGAAGAAGGTGGCCTGGTCCTATGAATCACGTTTTCTTTTACATCACGTGGATGGCTGTGTGTGTGTGCATCGCTTACCTGCACTCTAAAAAATGCTGGGTTAAAAACAACCCAACTTGGGTTGTTTTTAACCCAGCATTTTTTAGAGTATGGCGAACACATGCCACCAGGATGCACTATGGGAAGAAGGCAAGCCGGCAGGAGGCAGTGTGATGCTTTGGGCAATGTTCTGTTGGGAAACCTTGGGTCCTGCCATCCATGTGGATGTTACTTTGACACGTACCACCTACCTAAGCATTGTTGCAGACCATGTACACCCTTTCATGGAAACAGTATTCCCTGGAGGCTGTGGCTCTTTCAGCAGGATAATGAGCCCTGCACAAAGCAAAAATAGTTCAGGAATGGTTTGAGGAGCACAACAACAAGTTTGAGGTGTTGACTTGGCCTCCAAATTCCCCAGATCTCAGTCCAATCGAAGATCTGTGAGATGTGCTGAACAAACAAGTCTGATTCATGGAGGCCCCACCTCACAACTCGCAGGACTTAAAGGATATGCTGCTTGCAACTTGGTACCATATACCAAAGCACACCTTCAGGGGTCTACTGGAGGCCATGCCTTGACGGGTCATGGCTGTTTTTGCAGCAAAAGGGGGACCAACATAATATTAGGTCATAATGTTATGCCTGATCAGTGTATATATAGTTTGCAGTATGTATTTAAACACCACATGCCTTGTAAACATGCAGCTATATAAAAGCCACATTATGTGCAAATAACTTTTAAGTGATCAGGTAAATTCACTTTCACGATTAATAGAAATAAGAGTATTCAAACATTGCAGCAGCTAGAAGATCAGTTAAATACAAATATTTGCGAGTGTGGGTGCTGAAAATCATTGAGTCTTGGGGAGAAAAAAACACACTGGTTTGGTCAGCAGAGAGAAAAAAGAAGGAGCAGCAAGAAGCATTTTTATGAACCATAGTAAGATTTCTCCAATGTACAACTTTTTCTTAAAGTTTCGCCCTTATATCCTTACAATAGGTTAACATGCATCAAATGATCTCATAACATATATTGCATTGCAACATCACATCTTTTCTCACAGTATAAAACAGTTTGATAAAAGATTCAGTCTCTCTAAAGCCCTCCTTTCCGAAAGCCTACTTTTCTCTCATAGGTCTCATAGAAAACTGCGTCTTCTCAAAATGTTGACAACACAAACCAAACTCTTCCAGGCCTCAGATACAAATTAGGGTGTGCCAATGAAGATGTGGGCATTATATTTCAAACCTACATAGGTTCATGCAGGAAGTAAGGCTGGAATACTGGTGACTCGTTTTAGGCAGAATCTGGGTCTTTTTTTTTTTTTTTTTGCAAGACAATAACTCCATTTATTGTGCACTCTGATCTGCGAAACTTTGCAGACCTTTTACATTCACAAACAGCTAAATAACACACTACATGAAAGGTAATATCAGAGCATGCATATAGGGGCACTTTAATTTACAATTTATATCCGGATGTTCATAACAGTCTTATTGTGAAAAAAGGTTTAGTTATTATGAATGGATTACAGGCACAATTAAGCAATTTGTGAGGGTTTAAATATCAGTGAAAGCTCACACCGAAGTGAGATGAACAGATGTTTGGCCAAGGCTGAATGACATACTGATCATACAACTCCAGTTTGTAATAAATCAAAGCTCTCCTCCCCATTCACTAATTAATCATTCTAATAGAATGGCATTTATGACAAATATACACTCACCTAAAGGATTATTAGGAACACCATACTAATACTGTGTTTGACCCCCTTTCGCCTTCAGAACTGCCTTAATTCTATGTGGCATTGATTCAACAAGGTGTTGAAAGCATTCTTTAGAAATGTTGGCCCATATTGATAAGATAGCATCTTGCAGTTGATGGAGATTTGTGGGATGCACATCCAGGGCACGAAGCTCCCGTTCCACCACATCCCAAAGATGCTCTATTGAGTTGAGATCTGGTGATTTTACTACAGTGAACTCATTGTCATGTTCAAGAAACCAATTTGAAATGATTTGAGCTTTGTGACATGGTGCATTATCCTGCTGGAAGTAGCCATCAGAGAATGGGTACATGGTGATCATAAAGGGATGGACATGGTCAGAAACAATGCTCAGGTAGGCCGTGGCATTTAAACAATGCCCAATAGGCACTAAGGGGCCTAAAGTGTGCCAAGAAAACATCCTCCACACCATTACACCACCACCACCACCAGCCTGCACAGTGGTAACAAGGCATGATGGATCCATGTTCTCATTCTGTTTAGGCCAAATTCTAACTCTACCATCTGAATGTCTCAACAGAAATCAGACCAGGCAAGATTTTTCCAGTCTTCAACTGTCCAATTTTGGTGAGCTCATGCAAATTGTAGCCTTTTTTTCCTATTTGTAGTGGAGATGAGTGGTACCCGGTGGGGTCTTCTGCTGTTGTAGCCCACCTGCCTCAAGGTTGTGCGTGTTGTGGCTTCACAAATGCTTTGCTGCATACCTCGGTTGTAACGAGTGGTTATTTCAGTCAAAGTTGCTCTTCTATCAGCTTGAATCAGTCGGCCCATTCTCCTCTGACCTCTAGCATCAACAAGGCATTTTCGCCCACAGGACTGCCGCATACTGGATGTTTTTCCCTTTTCACACCATTCTTTGTAAACCCTAGAAATGGTTGTGCGTAAAAATCCCAGTAACTGAGCAGATTGTGAAATACTCAGACCGGCCCGTCTGGCACCAACAACCATGCCACACTCAAAATTGCTTAAATCACCTTTCTTTCCCATTCTGACATTCAGTTTGGAGTTCAGGAGATTGTCTTGATCAGGACCACACCCCTAAATGCATTGAAGCAACTGCCATGTGATTGGTTGATTAGATAATTGCATTAATAAGAAATTGAACAGGTGTTCCTAATAATCTTTTAGGTGAGTGTAGGTCTATGTTCTAATATATTATTATATTATGAGTTCTTATGTTATCTGGGTGATTAGTAATTAGTAAAAAAATCACCCTATAAAAAAATAAAATTAATTCTGTACAAATAACCTTATTACGTATGAAGACAAAAGAAAAGAAAAAAAACTCCCTTTTCTCATCCCTATGGGTCAATGTTAATGCAACCTCTAAATATAACGATCACTCATGCAAGAAAGAGAGCAGTAGAGCATGAGAGGGCAGACATATATACAGCAGTACTAAGAACACAGAGTTCAGAAACCCATGTGCTCTAAAGTTACGAAATGCACAACTTGCATGCACACCCACGCATCTATTTTCAAAATGCACCAATAATCAAAAGACTTGGCCCTGTGAAGTGCATTTCTAAGATCTGCTGGGCTAACCATGTTCTGTCTGCCATGCCCTCTCGATGAGTACAAATGAAAAAGGGATTTGAATGTTTTCTCTGAGGGGCTACAGTCAGCCAAGGGCACTTAATACATGAGCCAACTTATCCAATTTCAGAGAAGGTGTCAGGGCAGAAGGAATGAATAAATCCACAATGAGATAAACAAAAGTAAAACAATAAATAAATAGTAGCCCAGCCATCTGTTTCAATCTTGAAACTGAAGAAAATTCAACAAAGGCAGATCTTTAAATGTACTTTGACATGTTACACTGATGCCTTTCACCATACACAAACGTGAAGCACCAACAGACCTCATTCAGGGTAGATGCAATTTTTAAATTGATGTATTCAATATGTTGTTTTGTCTTAAGGTTCTAGCTCTTATCTCAGATTTACAACCCATGTTTTTATTTTCTTGTCTGCTGGAAATTTGCAGAAATACATATTTGACATTTCTTTAGCCGAACGGTCGATACATAACAGTACGATATATTGACTCTTATCTATCCCTCAGAACCGTATTTCCACTTGTCAGATGAAATATGCTGTTTACCCTGACTAATGCCTATTACTCTTGAGTATCATATGCTTTGTAGGATAAATTGCCAACATTCTCTCTCAGACTCTTTGCAGGTTAGTTTACCATAAAAAAATAAATAAAAATAAAAATAAAATACTGTATTGCAACATGAGGCGGTGATATTCTAACCAACAAGATGTATGAGGCTGTGGTATTTTAACCAACAAGATTTATGATTGCTTTTTTTTTTTTTTTTTTTTTTAAGATACGTAAAATCTTTAAAAATTAAAAATTTAAAAATAAAAATCACGAGGGGGTATACTGATGTATTTTATGTAGTAGAATGTAAAATGTGAAAATACTGAGCATGTGTTTTAACCACAGATTTTACCCATACACAAAAGATCTGTGTTTTGGCCTACAAAAATACTACTCTATAGAGTGAAGGGACGTGTGGCGACCCATACTTGGAATTTGTGCCCTGTATTTAACCCATCCAAGTGGGTACACACAGTAGTGAACACACACACACCCAGAGCAGTGGGCAGCCATATTGCTGTGGCACCTGGGGAGCAGTTGGGGGTTCGATGCCTTGCTCAGACCTCAGTTGTGGTATTGAGGGTGGAAGAGAGGGCTGATTATTCACTCCCCCGCGACAATTCCTGCTAGACCTGAGACTAGTCCAACTCTCTAACCATTAGGCCAGGACTGCCCCAAGAGACATGGTGCATTCCTCCATTAGCATTTGCAAGCAAACTCAAAGTTTCTTATGAGAGAGAATGCAAAAGCAATGGAACATTTTTTTCCCCTCCCATCTTGTACGAATTGTTGAGAGAAGAGGCAGAGAGAATCCACTTGCATGCACAGTTTTAATTATCACACTCCACATGAAAATACAGGAATATCTGACCCAGAACACAAACACAATCCACCACAGAAAACAGCATACGATGACTAGCGAAACATAATTGACAAACAAGACCTTAAATACATAGAACAATGAGTAGATAATTAACTGCAGGTGTGTACAATGACCGTAACTATAACAACTAATATGACAATGAGGAGAGACAGAAACCAAACAGAAGATACAGAACTGGTATCGTGACACGTCTTATATATTTTTTTTCCATTACCATGTACTTTTAGGGGCTCTGTACTATTCTATGCCATTTTAGTATACTGTTGTGAGTAATGTTCATACTGATCATTCCAAAAAGAAAAAGTGCACTTAAAGTACGTTTGTGTCAAATGAAATAAGCTGTTTGCCTTGACTAATGTCTATTAGTCAAGTCAAGTCCTCTTTATTTATATAGTGCTTTTTACAATGCAGATTGTTTCAAAGCAGCTTCACAGTGTTAACAGGAAAACAATGCAACCGAATTTGATTCAGCTGTACAACCACTCTGGTGAAAACGGTGATGTAATTTCAATTATCATATAGTGTCAATTTGGGCAGATTGGTAATATAGGTGAAATTAAAGTGTCCCCAACAGAGCAAGCCAAAAGCCAAAGGGGACGGTGGCAAGGAACCAAAACTCCTTCAGGGCCAGAATGGAGAAAAAAAATACCTTGGGAGAAACCAGGCTCAGTCGGGGTGCCAGTTCTCCTCTGGCCGACGAACAAACAGTGTATGATTATGATTTCGGCAACATTACAGGTCAGAAGTCATATTAGATAAATAGATATTCGTAAGATTATTCGAAAGAATGGAGTCGTCACATCAGTGACGGGTTTAATGAGGATTAAGTGACTATTACTCTTGAGCTTTGGAGGATGAATTATCAGACTTTGCAGGTTAGTTTTTCATTGACTTGTAAATAAGAAATACTGTATTGCAGCATGAGGCTGTGATATTCTATGCCGTTTTTAGTATTATGTTGTGAGTAGTGTTCACACTGATCATTCCAAAAAGGAAAAAGTGCACTTAAAATACCTGGATTATGCACTTAAAGCTAAAGGTATGTAACTTTTGACCCTCAAGCACAGTAGAAATTCGGCCCTGGAAGCCACTGTCCTGCAGAGTTTAGCTCTAACTTGCCTAAACACACCTGCCTAAAAGTTTGAATATAGTAAGACCTTGATTAGCTGGTTCAGGTGTGTTTAACTGAGGTTGGAGCTAAACTTTTCAGGACAGTGGCCCTCCAGGAGCAGGATTGGTCACCCGTGCTCTAGCTCAGAAAATATGTTACAAAAGGGAAGAAAAAACTATCGTTGCTTCCGTTTCATGCCGATGTTAAGCCCAAATGCAAATACAGACTATCCTCTCTCTACTGTAGCTTAATCCATAGGTCTAAACTTGTAGGCTTTCAATTGGATGAGCTTTACGGAGCTAACATGATTGGTAACTGGAATCCTCTTTAATCACAGGGGAATTCTCAACTTTGCATTGTTGAATGAAGTTTTAAGATTTAATTATATGATTTCCCTCATTTGCATATCTTTCTCTGCTCTGAAGAACCCTGTCACAGTACTGTTAGGCTGTAAGACAGTACTGAGAACATATTTGAAGTCCCAGTGAACCATAAGTAGCAAGTGAGTTTTCTTCAGTGCTGTGACGTATTTCCAGATGAAACAGAATATTGAATAGAGGGCAGGGTTTGACTTCAGCGCTTCTCCTCTCCATCTCTCGCTCATAGCAGACTAACGGTTGGAGGGGAGTGGTTAAGGATATTCAAACCTAAGCCGTCAAACCGTCATCATCTGAGAAGGAACGTCGTTTCCAGCCCGGAATTAACTTTTCCAATTTTGATTAAAGATTACTGCGACAAACAAGTTTTTTTTCTGTGTATTAACTTGCATGGATTAATTGTTCAACCTAAGACCTGTAATGTGTGCTAACAAAGTAAATAGGGTCAATTTCCCTATTTCCCTATAGGGTCTCCCTGTCCTTTCTCTGAGACAACATTTGGTTGTGTGTCTCTTGTTTCTGTGTCCTCAGCCTCTTCTAACAGCCCTCCGTTTCTAACGTGATATGACAGCGCAATTTCAGTGAATCTGCTGGGTGATGCATGCTAGAATGTCGCATGTTTATTCAGCAACAGACCCAGAGAGTAAAGTTCACTCACATCACCTTACATCAAGTCAGCCAGTACACCAGTTCATTCATTTGCCACAGACTTGCAATAAACTTTCATAGTCAACAAGAAAAGAAAAAAAGAAAAGTTCAAAATAATGAGGGCATAGTTTTATTGTGTGATGACCTTTGGACAGACACTGAAAGTGCTCTTTCTGGGTACATTGCACTTGAGGTCTTTGAGCTTGTTAAGTGTTGAGACAACTGCTGAGGTTTCTCCGTGGGGAATAATAATATTGCT
Organism: Paracanthobrama guichenoti; assembly: GCA_018749465.1. Lineage (NCBI taxonomy): Eukaryota > Metazoa > Chordata > Actinopteri > Cypriniformes > Gobionidae > Paracanthobrama > Paracanthobrama guichenoti. The sequence continues at coordinate 24,400,720 of CM031944.1, read as the reverse complement.
GCAGAGACACAATGTCCTGCCAACCATAAGACATCTCACTACTACGGCACATAAGAGGTCTCCAGGGATTCGTATTGCAATCATTTGCTCTGCTTGGTGGTCTGTCTGGCAATTGATATTGCACTAGCTTATACTATTTGTTGTCCTGCCCTCTTTATCTACATAGATTTTTTGCATGTTGCAGCATAAAATCCCTTGTAAGTAAAACATCTTGTTTCATCTTGTATACTGTCAGACTCGTGCATGTTGTAGAGATATTAAACCAATATATTCAGTTGGGGTACAGTATGTTCTGTAACAGGTATAACATAGGGGTTTGAGAGGGCGGGAGAAAATAAGTCCTGTGAGAATATAGGGGAAATATTGTTTTATCTCATCCCTCCATTGCCAGTGTTGTGAAATCACTGCAATGTACTTCACATGTTTGTTTGTTTGTTTATTGTGTCCTACTGATCTGAATTTGGTTAACTATCATTACCCTTATAGTTTAAACAGACTAGTGACTTGCTGATGATAATTTAATTATTTAAATTTTACACATACTATGATAATATTTATATCTACATTAATGGTATGTCTAGTGGTGGATTCCCCATCTAAATCTGGTTCCTATTGAGTTTTTTTTTTTTCTCTCTCTCAACATTTGTAACTTTGTAACTGTGTGATACTGCTTTTTTACAACAGTTGAATAAACAAGAAGTTAACACTGAGTAAGTTACATTTTAGACACAATATAGTTTATTTGTCTATTGTCTGTTGTTTATTGTCCATAGCAGAACTAACCGTTTCTCTGAGCAATACACAGCAGGGGCTTTCTGAATGAATCAGTATTTTGAACTAGATGAGCAAATGATTCAGTGACTCACTAATAAAGACATTAATTTCTTTTGTTCTGAATCTGTTTTTGAAACAAATGTTTGAGTGAATGATTTAATGATTTATAAAGACAGTTGCTGTGTTTGAAAATGGTATTCAGTGTATAGTCCCTTGTTTTGTTCCTAAACGAATCTGTGTTTTTGAGCAAATCGCTAGAGCAATTGATTCACTGGTGTAGCAATATAACCTGCAGAAAGGGTCAGTGAAGATCAGCATTTAACTGTGGCAATTTTAACTGTGTGGTGGTGGAAGTGCTGTATCATTTCCCTTAGCCACTATAGTGGCTGTATATTGTATACTTGATGAATACCCCAGAGTTGTTTTCTTTATTTTGTCTCACATGGGTCTCCTGTAGCTTATTTTTTAATAAGAGTACAGTTGGAGATTTGAGAATATATTTATTGTGTATATATATTAGAATAATAAATAAGCTCTGTTATTTGTTCTCTAGCCTCTTATTGATTCACTGATTTGAACAGCTTCACACCTTAATTTCAGAACCAGCGGGGAATTTCCAACCTTGTTTAATGCCTGGTACACACTGTACAAATTTGGGCAGACAAAAGATGACCAATCATGGTGATTTCTGTGGTCGTGCCTCCTAAACGGTGGTCTTGCGACCAAAGATAGCCTACGATAATTATCTGACAGTGTCAGAAATTTAGCGTGACCATTTCACAGTGTTTGCTGCTACGACTTACATCTACTGACTAACCAATAAAAATGCAACATGAAATATTAATCAATGCGAAATGGCACTAAAACTTAAAAGTACTTACCTCAAGCTCCATTTGCAAAATTGGCATACCAATTTGACCTCTTTTCCATATCCATGACCGCATCTATATTCTACTCTTTCGCTTCCTCCTCTTTTTTTCAGCGCACATAAAATCCACAATTGTCAAAGTGCGATTCATCTTGCTCTATTTGTTTACCACTAGCACATTCTGATGACGTTTTATTCTTCTATACTATATCACGTGGTAGCCTCAATAGGTGTCACCATCGTACAGTCTACATATATGTCATACAGTATGATTTGATTCAAGATTCAAGAGTTTTATTTGTCACATACACAGTTATATACAGAATATACAACCGGCAGTGAAATGTAAACAGGTCCGCTCCATGGACAGTGCAAATTCACAGTTAAAAACACAAGGAAGAAATTATAATAGAAATAGGATATAAAAAAAAGTACTATCTATATATATATATATATATATATATATGTCTATATCTGTAGAATTATAAATAATCAAGTCAAGAGAAAAAAAAGGTAACAAATAAGGATAAAGTGGAATAAAATAATTGAAGTAGACTTTGCAGTGAGTAAACTGTAGACTTATAAATATGTGGTTAACAAATGTATAAAGAGTATAATGTGCAAACAGGTTTATAACAGGTTGTTACACAGTAACAACGAGAACAGAAAGTGCAGTGCAATGTCAGTGTATCGATGTTTATCCTGGCGTGAAGTCACGTGATGTTAAGTGACTGAGTTCAGGAGTCTGATGGCCTGGGGAAGAAGCTCCTCCTGAGTCTCTCAGTTTTGGCCATCAGGCTTCGGAAGCGCTTACCAGATGGCAGCAGCGTGAAATGAGGGTTTGCAGGGTGATTAGAGTCCTTGATGATCTTGGTAGCTCTACCTTTGCAGCGTTTGGTGTAGACGTCCTGCAGAGACGGGAGAGCTGACCCTGAGATACGCTCGGATAAGCGCACGACTCTTTGCAGGGCTTTGCGGTCATGACTGGTGCTGTTCCCATACCACGCTGTGATGCACTGAGTTAAAACACTTTCTATCGCCCCTAAATAGAAAGTTTTCAGGATAGCTGGTGAAAGCCTGAATTTCCTCAGCTGGCGTATTCCTCAGCATTTGTAATGTTCTTATAGAGTTGGCAAAATCACACAGTCTGTAGCAGGCATAAAAAGGAGTGGCAAAGTCTTAAGGTGGCCTTACTTTATATCTTTCCTCCAGTCACAGTATTAAATTAATTCACATTAAATATTTCCATCTGCCATACAATCAACATTTTAAAGCTATTGGTTGCATTTTCTATAGTTTCGGTTTCTACTGATATACTGCCTTAATTATCATAACAATTGGTACAACAGTGATGGATAGCCCTCTTGTACATAATTATTCAGGGTCTTTCCATTTAGAGGGTGATTAAGAGAAAAGTTGTCTGATTTGGGACCCTAAGCATCTGGACTGGCTTGTGCTTCCTGTGACTTACCATCTGTGTTGCCAGGTCAAAAACAACTCTACTATTCAAGTGGGACCACCTCATTTTCAAGACTAATGCACTGAAAATGAGCACAGAATTGCACATCCAGCATAGTCCTGGAGGTCTGCCAACAGTTGTTCAACTCTTGCCAAACTCCCTCGTTCTTGCAGTCTTTTTTACATGCTTGTTTCTCAAACCCCGCAGTGCTAAATGTGCTAAATGAACTCGAGTGAGCCAATTTGCTCAGATTTCCTGTATTTGTAAAGCCCTTCAAGTGAGATTACATTGTAGCGGAACAGACAAAGATGTACACTGCAAAGATGAAAACATAACAGACAGTGTGGCCTTCTTCTGCTTTCATTGCATGCCAACATGATATCCAGACACTCCTACAAATCCTCATAATCTCATTGATTTAAAGTACTGTTGTTTCTTTTCTCTTGCAGGTGGTTAACTGAAATTTCAAGCACCCCAGGAATTCCATGGATGTTAGTTGTTCTGTGCCGCCAAGGCTTTGGATTCAACACTTCTTTGCCTTCACCATAAAAGTTACCTGTGCCCATCTTTGCACCTAAAGGTTGTTCCAATGCTCATGGGGAACTGCCTGCTGCTGTTCCTCTGGTGCCTCTTAGACAAAAGCTTTGTTTCTCCCCTCCACTCTTCATCCCAGAGCAGGATGGGGAAGGAGCACCACAGGAACCTGATGGCACATAGGAAACATGGCATGATGGGAGTTCACAGAGTCAAGAGAGGATGGGTGTGGAACCAATTCTTTGTTCTAGAGGAATACATGGGATCTGATCCACAGTATGTCGGAAAGGTAAGAAGATATTGATTCTCAAAGCCAATGCTTAGGGCCAAAGGTATTGAGAATAGATTGAGAATAAAACTGTGGGGGAGTTCAAAGGCTTGAACTAGAACTCGCTGCATCTAGTTATTCTTATTCTTCTTTTATCTTCCCTTCTATGTTCATGACCAGCTTTTGGTTGCTTGAAAGTAAATATTCTTTGTAGGAAACCCCATAACATGGTTCATGGTTTGAGCAACCAGATTTTGCAATGGCGATAGAGAGAAATGTTTATATATAATAGGATAAAAAAAAAGCATAATGTTGGAGAACATTCTAGCAATGCATAGACATTTGCATATTTGTGCATAAGGTTTACACGTGTATTTTAACATCCAGATCCACGCTGAAACATTCAGTATGGACGAATTGACAGAATCTTAAATATAAACATAATTATTATATTATATTATATTTATATAACCTGTTATATAAGTGTAAAAAAATGTAAACATGGAACATACCTAAAGTAACTAATCCTAAATCAAACTCTAACCCCAACCATAACTCTATAGTAAGTGCATGTAGTTCATTAATATTATTATCAACTTATTTGAGTGATTACAATGTATCCATCACCTTAAAATAAACCCTTCCATTTTGCTTAGTGATATTTAGCTCCAGTTTATCAGGAAGTGATGATTCTGTTGGAAACACTGCTTTAGTCGCAAATGTGTTTTTCAAAATTAAAAAATTTGCACAGTTAAAATCCCAACTTTGGATGGAAACATAGCTAATGATGCCACAACATTGCACAACTTCTAGTTTTGAAACTGCCCAGATTTAAATTGACGAACAAATGGGATAACCTTTCACAGGTGAGAATGTGTTTGTGTTGTTATATAACTCAATATTACAGGTTTTTACTGTGGTACTTTTTAATGTTTTTACTTTTACTATGGTAACTTTTTATCGTGTTAGCTGACGCCTTTGTCTTGTATTGTGTTAGTTTAGCTAAATCATCTGCTAAAGTCTTGCAGATACGGATATTCATATATGTGTCTAACTATGGTTGCAGATGCTCAGTCAACTTGCTTTCGAATGTTCACAGACTGGCTTTGACTTTCAATATGGCAGATGGCTTGCATATAGCGGCCCATAGAAACAGCTGCTAATGAGGCATCTATGTGTATGTCTATGGGTACCAACTCTGGAGGAGAAGACAGCAGTTTTAAAGTTAAAATGTTATTTTAAAATGTATTCTTTTGGATTTCCCGCCAAATAACAGAATGACGTTTGATTGACATAGATTTGCAAGAGAAGTGAAGAATGCTAGCTGCTTTCTGAAGGTAATTTATTCAAAGCAGTGGAATAATGTATTAAATTATAGTAGGTGTGACTAAAAACATACATCAACTTCCATGAGTTAGGATGTTTCATACCAAATTGCAAACTGTACCAGAGTTCACAACACATGAACTGCCCCGACCATCTTCGGAAGTTTGATTTCGGAAAACTGATTTTACACCAACCAAACAAACTGACAATCTTATGTCTGTGGACTTGGGTCCACACCATCATCTTTTCTGTTTATGGGGCATCTTCTCATGCACCAAAATTGTTACATTGTCAAATATAAAAATGTGGATGGATGGTTTAATCTGAAACCATTTAATTAGTATTCACAGCAAAGGGAGAAGGTTAAAAGGGCTCCATATTGTATCCCAGGCTGAAAATTCAATATCAAGGTCCTCTACAAAAGAGGTTGGAATTGAGCACCTTCAGCTTAAATGGGATCAGAGCTAAATTGAATAGTCTGCAGTCAATGCCAGTGCAATCAGTGTGGCCTAACTGAGAGCTGTCTGTGCAGATGTACATTGGGAGACGGGAGCTTGTCACAGGCGTGTTCACAACCACATGCCGCCTCTACTTCTGTGGCTCTAACACAATGACAAACAACTCACTCTTTTTCACTCAAGATCAGTCAAATGACACGGAAGAGCCTTGCCTGTAACCTCTGATTTATATAACAGCAGTAGCAAGAGCGAATAAAGCTTTAATTGCAAACAAACATGTTAGCCTGTCACTATAAATAGAGTTTGTTGGCTAAAACCTCCTTTAACTCAGGTCACTGGAAGAATATGGCTTACAGGCTACTTATGAATTACATGGATGATGCTCATTGTTGGCATCAAATGAGCAAGCTGCTATTTAAAGAGAAAGTGTTAACAGTTAACATTTTATCATCACTGTTATTTTATAATTTTCTCAACCATGTGCATGTAATTAATTTACATTAAACAGACTGATAAAATGAAACACTACAAGAGAGCCTGTTTGATTATTGCCTCAGCGTATTTGGCTGTAAACCAAAATTTGATCCCTGGAAAATGGTTGTGTTGCTGAAAAATGTAGGTAAATTAGTTGTGCACTAATTTAGTAGTGTCAGTTATTCCCCAGCACTGATGTGTGAAGCAAATTTATATTCACTGTTTTTGTTCTGCCTGACACACTGCAACTCACATTGTAGGTCCCAGTGCATAGTCATTAGATCATAACACTTTAAACTTTGCAATTGTGGCTTCACACCTGCCATATCTGTATTGATTAGTTGGGGAAGACTGTGATCAGAGGTGACAACATGGGAAATTATAACACATTCCGTCACATAATGTTTGAGCTGCTGCCACAATTAAATTGACACCGCACATGAAGTGTTACATCAAAGTTACATGACAGGAAAAGTTTAATTAGAGCAAGAACAATGTGGGGAAAATAGTTCTTTCATTGTGTGCTTTGTGCTTAAACTGTGCATCACACATTATTCTCTCAATTCAGTTATATCCTGTTTAAAAATTAATTGGTCGGTCTGAATAAATGTTAGTATGACTATCCATCACCTGCAACAATATTTGAAGGTTGAGAATTCTGAGTGCTCAGTAAAACAATTGCTTCTTTCTCAGTAGGAGCCAACTGTGGAAAAATACTGTATCATAACTTGGTGTACTAACCATAGCAGTCCGAACTGCCTTTTGCTGGTTATATGGTGTTTCAGAGGTTGTCACAAGAAAGCTTTTAATTGGATTCTAATTTGAATGTTTTGCACAGTTATTACAATTATTTTGTGAATAAATTACAATTATGATTGCAGATACACCAACAATAAGTTGATTAAGAATCGCCATCTTTTCAATTAGCAGTCATGGAATTTATCTTAATGCTGACAAATTGACCAATTTACTTTATCAAATATGTCTGCAAGTTCTTTTTGTCTTTATTTTTCCATGTGAAGCAAGGCACACTTCTTGTTTGCCCTTTGCAGTGAGGATATATTACACCACTGTCACATTTTCCTTTCAAGTATGACCTTTTCAGTAGAAAATAACTCTTCCTGAGAGCCTTCCCTTTTTCTTGCTATTTTACTGTCAACACTCAGCATCATCCTTACCTCTAAACACATTTTGTGAGGCCATGTACTGCTATACAGCCATTGCCGCCACTCCCGGGGGTTAACACACCGTTTCAGCCATGTTAATCTCATGTTAATCTTGAGTACCTACAGAGTAGTATTGCATCCTTAATATCTCAAAAAGTATTTAGTTTTACTAGATTTATAAAAGATAAATAAGCTGTACTGACTCTTTCTGAAAAAAGCAGAGCTCCGGGAGACGTGCCAGTACATGGAGCTAAAGAGTCACGAGCGCATGCACACACACACACACACGTCATCGCTTCATAGACTCTCTATTCGTTCTGGTTAAATCACAAAATAAAATGTACACAAATGTGTCCCTGCTCTTGATACACAATCACTGATGAACACCTTTGGTGTTAAAAAACGATACGAACCCAGAACAGAACCTCAGAGACGCTCGCCAGACAAAAGCTCTACCACTGGACCATTGTAAATCTATGTGATAAATTCCAGGACTGAAAATATTGTATTATGCTATAGTAGGAATATGTAATGTTAAGGATGAAACTATCATGTTAAACACAACTTCTCATGACTTCCCCTACTCACCCACTTTTTAAAACAAAGTTACGCCACTGCATCGCATTATCCATTGATAACTTTTGATTCACTATACATTTGTGTGGTTTACATTATATGCACTTACGTGCCGATTGCCAACAAATCAGTCAATGCCACAGACATTTGATGCAGTTTACTCACCACCTGCAACGATCTGCAAATCCAACTGGCCTTGCTTATAAAACATTTGTCACCGAAAATGCCTGTGAACACACTTGAAAAACAAACTGCATGCACTGTTCCCTTACACTGGGTTATTTGGGAAGCTGAACAAGGTATATTTCCTTCACAACCAAAAACACACTTCTTTAGTGACATTGTTGAAAAATCCTTCTCGACTTGTTACCCGAATGATGGGCATGCTCTCGCTCCTGCTCTGGTTGGTGTGTGTGCACGCTTTTCCGGGAGAAATGTCCATACAATGATTTTCCACCCTGCTAAAGGGAATGTTTTGATGGCTTGCTGTTCCCGATCTAATGTACCTTTTAATGTACAAGCACATGGCAGGATGGCAAGATTTAGCAGTACAGAGTTCTTCTTCCGTTTTGATCATTCTGCATCCTTTCACATTACATCAGTGATTTATTTTTGTCCTTTCAGAGTATTAATTTGATAACTTCAAACTTAATCCTTCCTTTCCAATCAGAGGATAAAACTCTGTTTCACTAGTTGAAAAATATGGTGTATCCTTACACTTCCTCTGAGTTGAAGAGATAACGGTTTCCTGCAAAATTCTATTATCTTAGGATCCTTAAGCTTTGCAATCTTTTATTTAGTAGTTTTTATCTTGTCTGAAAAAAAAAAATCCTCTAGTAAAGCCATTATATTTTCAGCTGAAGAATATCCATGCTGTAAATAAATCAATGTTGTTGAGCCACTAACAGAAAATAAATAACTGAAGGTTATCCACATCAATCCTCTTTGGACATGCGCAAAGTACATGGGTAATGGTATGCCACCCACATATTAGCCAACATGTAGTCACATGATCAGAGATTGAAATAGGATTGGTTTGGATAGGCCAAATCTGATTTACTGTAAGTAAATGGATCAAAATTAATTTCTCATTGGATATGCTAGATTTGTGTTTTATAAATGATTATGTCTTGTAACACAAATGTCTCTTGCTTTTGTTTGCTAATTTGGTATTTGCATATATTTGCATGTGTTTACAGCTCAATTACAGTAATGAGTAATAATTTACTCACCAGCTCCCAATCAGATTTTCCTATGTCTTTTTCACATTTCAGCTTCACTCTGACCTGGATAAGGGAGATAGTATGGTGAAGTACACACTCTCAGGTGAAGGAGTTGGCTCTATTTTCACCATCGAGCCAAGCACCGGAGACATCCATGCCTTAAGGAGCTTGGACCGAGAAGAGAAGCCTTATTACACACTGAGAGCGCAGGCTGTGGATGTGCTCACGGGCAGACCCTTAGAGCCAGAGTCTGAGTTTATTATCAAAGTCCAGGACATCAATGACAATGAGCCTAAGTTCCTGGAGGGCCCATACTCAGCCAGCGTCCCAGAGATGTCACCCGTCGGTGAGTTCACTTCTCATTATGTCCCAGATGGTTGGGTGTTTGAGACTATGGGTAAATCCTGGCCTCAAAGCATGGTGCTTTAAAGTAAGTCTTGATGTGATGATCTAAACTCTTCTTTATTGTTCACATACATATTCAAGGTCAGTGAAAGACGTTAGACAGTAGTCTGTTGCTCACAGTAATCAAGTCAAGTCACTCTGATTTATATAGCGCTTTTTACAATACAGATTGTTTCAAAAGCAGCTTTACAGTGATAACAGGAAAATAATGCAACAAAGTTTGTGTCAGCTGTACCACAGATCTAGAAGAAAATAGTCTAATAGTCCAGCTTAAGTAAGTTCAATGATGGAGGCAGATCAATAATATTGTTGAATATTTAGTGTCCCCAACTAAGCAAGCCAAAGGCGCCAAAGGTGACAGTGGCAAGGAACCAAAACTCCATCAGGTGACAGAGTGAAGAAAGAAACCTTGGGAGAAACCAGGCTCAGTCGGGGTGCAAATTCTCTTCTGGCCAACGAACAAACACTGTATGATTATGATTCAGGCAGCATTACAGGTCAAAAGTCAGATTGGATTGGAACTTTCAGAATATTTATCCAGGTCCATCTGGTTGAAGATCGGTATGGAGACGGGTTTGTTGAGGATCAGTGCCACTGGCTGTCATGTTGATGAGTCCTTCACGGGGAAGAGTTTAGTTGACACAGTCTCTGCTTCACACTTCAGGGATGCGTTGTGGTTGTGTCTAGGCACAGGTCCACCACCTGATCTGGATACAGCCCGGATCCGGCTGACTACGTCATGCATTGTGGTCATGTCCGGCTGACTACAGTAAACCTCAGGATAAACAGAGAGACTAATATTAGCGTAGTTGCCCGTCTTCTAATGATTTAAAGACTACATTGGGTGTTATAGGAAGTGTTCCTGGTTCCGGTTGACCTAGTTTATGCAGCCTAACCAATCATTTAACTGATTTGAATAATATAAATTGATAATGTTGTTCTATGTGTAATTAGCTGCACTGATTTATGTCTGCTGCAAAAACAGCGTAAACCACCCTAAGGTGGTTATTTGGTCTCCCAGCCTGGCCAAGCTGGTTAACCTGGTCTGTTTTGATAGTTTTAGAAGGCTTTTGAACACTTTTCAGCTGTCCAGGCTGGGAGACCATCTGGCCAGACAACTAAATAAATTATCTGAAAACGAATCCCAAATGCTGTTGAACACTGTTTCCCCTTTTACAATTCTCAATTCTTCTTACTATTATATTTCTAAACAACATTTTGAACTGATAATTTTCAAGCCCATTATTAGATTAGCACCCTAGTGCAATAGATGAACATTTATGCAGCCTACTCACATTTGTTTTTTTTTAAATAGTGTATATATATATTTGCAAGAAAAGATATGAATTAGTATGACAAATAATACTGAGAATAAAATAATTCAGCAATATTACATTTACGCATTTGGCAGACGCTTTTATCCAAAGCGACTTACATTGCATTCAAGGTACACATTTTTACATTTTGTCAGTTTCCCTGGGAATCGAACCCATGACCTTGGCATGCTCTTATTGTTTGAGCTACAGGAAAGCTTTAGTGTAGTGTTTATGTGGACTAATTGATTGGAGAAGTCAATGACATTTTGATTAAGCATTATGAAATGCAAAGAATTTGTTACACTTGTGTCATTCTTCTGGTCTTCATATATTCATATTTACATCATAGTGACATCTAATGGGATGAAGTACACATTTATATTAAAGATAAAACCCTATCATTATATATCTTTGTATAGTGCTTTTTAATACACATTATTCTGAAGCAGCTTTTCAAAGAACACTGCTTTACAACTTACAGTGAGCATGCCAAAGGCGACACTGACAAGAAAAACTCTCCGAGATATTTAAGCGGATGTGGAAGAAACCCCTGGAGGAACCAAGACTCAGCAAGGAGTCCTTTCTCCTCTGGCTGACGCATGATTAAACAATTGAGACAAACCATAAATCTGTTACATAATGCATGCTTATTTACAGTTGCAGTACGATCATTTATCTTTTTTTTAAGGGAAGTGTCTCAGGATTATATATGGTCTGCATTCATCATTATTTCTTTACATGTGGAAATTTTAGTATCATTTGATGTCCTCTTATGGTTTCTTTCATGATCATGCAGGCACATATGTGACGCAAATAACCGCCACCGACGCTGATGACCCCACTTATGGAAACAGCGCACGGATTGTGTACAGCATTATTTATGGGCAGCCCTACTTCTCTGTTGACCCTAAGACAGGTGAGGGATAGATTATTTTTGGGTGGTTGTTATATTTAACACATGGACTTTTGCATTCTACTGAGTTGAGCTCACCACTCACCACCCTTTCTACTGCTTTGCCTTTGGCATTTTATTCACCTTGTGTCATGCTGTCATCTTCTGATCAAAAAGTATCTCCTTTGAGAGGGGGGCTATTAGAATTGATTAGTCTTTAGAAGAATATCAGAGGTTCGCCTTTTCACAGCTCCAAAAAGCATTGCAGATTGATGAAGGACTGTTTAATTCTTCAAATGCATTACTCTCAAATCTCTTTACGTCCATCAGCAGAGAACTGAGTTGTTAGAACCGATGGCAACAGTTTCATTGAGTTCAAGTTTATCAGTGAATGTATCTATTATTATGTGTTTCATGTCATTTTCTATGATACATTTCTATTGAGTCTCAAAACTTGATGTCACTTGATTTCACTAAAACCAGCTAGTCAGATTAAAAATTATTAGATTAAGAAAAATCTAGTTTTTGTGTGTGACATACAATACATCTGCGGTAGGGAAGTAAACTGCCGTTTGGGGTTAGTGAGTTTTCTTTTAATTTTATTTGAATAAATGAATACTTTTATTCAGCAAAGGTGCATTAAATTGATAAACATTTTACATTTTAGCTTAGATGATAATAAATGTTTCTTGAGCACCAAATCAAAATATTAGAATGATTTCTGGAGGATCATGTGTAGACTGGAGTAGGCCTAATGGCTGCTGAACATTAATTTTTGATTTATAAGCATATCTAATGTGTTTACTAATTTTATTTTCATACTTTATAAATGATCAATTTATAATTTCTAAATTAAGTATTACATTATTTACAAACCAGTTAATTAGAAGTTGTCAGTGGTTCATAAGATCGTTTAGAAAGTGTATAAGTAAATGATTAATAAACTAAATCTAAATGTACATTTATACATCTTATTATTTAGATATATAGAAATAGTTACTCAGTGTGTTAATAAATGCTTAATGATTAATTCAGCTATTTATAAAACATTTAGTAGTTGTCAGTTAAAGGTGCACTATGCAACATTTTTTCAGTAAAACATCCAAAAACCACATTTGGCCAGTGTTATAGATTTTGTTCATTTGAGTACTTACAATATCCCAAATGTTTCCAACTATTTGTAAATCATGAGAGAATTACTATTTTAACCTCGGAACCGGGACGTGTGAGGGCGTCGCCTGTCAATGGCATCATATCTGCGTTACCCTCGGTTTCCGGTTTTATTTAGCAGGAATGCTTTACTCTCACTGCAGTGTGCAAACAAGGGTCATAGCAGCCTCCGAGCGAACGCACAGAGTTTAACACACTCAAATGTATCTAATATGATAAACAGAGCTGTGTTACCTCATACTCGGGAATGGCACATTATGTGGCATAATAAAAGTCCCGCTGCTCCCGAGGCGTGCGTTGCATTCATCTTATTAACAATCGCTCAGCTCCCACAACACTCCTGCTCTGCTTCACACTACAGTGACGTTAATAATCGTATACATGAACATGATCCCGATTCTTTTCCACCAGCTTTGAGGTGAAGACCACATGTCCCAAGATTCTACGCTCAAACTTGGTGTCATCAAACTATGCCTTTGTTTTGAATAGGCGACCTCTGCCGGACGGAAAAATGACATAGTGCACCTTTAACTATTTGTGTGAGCTCATCTAAAGTGAGAACTATTTATGCCTCGTAAAACTTTTACAAAAAGCGATATAAAGGCTGTACAACTGGTAACTTGATATAAAATTAAAACTCATTTTAATGAGTTTTTATAAATGATGTATTAGCTATTTACTAATGCTTAACTAATGCTTCATAGCATGCAGTTATTATGAAGTGTTACCAAAAACTCAGAAAAAAAAAAATCCTGTACACCTCCAGAAAACATAACTTTGCAGTAAAATGAAACTAAGCCTCTGCAATAAAAATACATTTCTGTAAAGTGTAAACTTTGGTGAATAAAACTTTACCAGTGCTAACACTGGATTACAGGAATGACAAAATACAACAAATACAATTTGTATAAAGCAATAATAATATAATAAAATATTCTGCAGTGTCAAAACTACCTCAGTCCTAACTTTAAAACATTAGAGAACAGTAATGCAGAAGATAACTGAGCCTTTAAATCTCCTTTGTCAAAGCTTTACAATAAATATAATTATTTACTTATATTTAAATAAAACATATTATATACTATTTACTTAATAAATCCTCACTTTAGATGAGCTCACAAAAATAGTTAACTGACAACTACTAAATGTTTTATAATACCTGAATTAATCATGAATTACAGTAGGAATACATGTTAATAAAGCATTTATTAAAACACTGAGTAACTATTACTGTATGTCTAAATAATATGTATAAATTTAAATAGTTTTATAATCATTTACTTACACTTTCTAAGTGATCGTATGCACCACTGACAACTTCTAATTAACTGGTTTGTAAATAATGTAGTACATAATTTAGAAATCATCCATTTATCATTAATACAGTATGAAAATACAATTATTAAACACATTATAGATACGCTTATAAATCAAGAATAAACCATCTATAGCTGTATTTATAAACTGCTTATTAATGCATATTAATGCTTTATAAATGATGTATTAGCTATTTACTAATGCTTAACTAATGCTTCATAGCATGCAGTTATTATGAAGTGTTACCAAATTGTATTAAAAAAATGTTTTATAACTTTTTAATGGCAGTGTAGACATATTCAGATACAGGCCGCTCACACAGAATGAGTTTTTCCATTCCACTGCACTATTTTTTCCACGTACACGCGCTAGACAGACATGAAACTCGCTCTCTCATCTCACGTCTAACATCTTTTGCAGCACGACAGCTTTCTGCAAAAGCAAAAGACAACAAAATCGCATTCTGTGTGAACCTTCCCTTAGAACTGGCAGCACAACACATGCACACTCATTAAATACTTTGATATATATATATATATATATATATATATATATATATATATATATATATCATATATATATAGGCTTTTCCCACACAGACCTCAACACTTGGAATAGAATACAGAAGGATAGCAAGTTACTAAATATGAGAACAAACTCAATAGCAACATTAAAAATATAATTAGCAAATTGTTAAGCTGGATTAATTATTCATGAATGCAAATGGGACTGAACTAAAAAAATGTTTAGATGTTTTTTTGTTTTGTTTTTAGATTTAGATATAAAAATCTATTGTTGATTACAATAAACTCTTTATTAATATTTTTAACCATTGTTTACTTTAACTAAAAATAATTTGTACAGTGTACAAACCCGATTCCAAAAAAGTTGGGACGCTGTACAAATTGTGAATAAAAAGGAATGCATTAATTTACAAATCTCATAAACTTATATTTTATTCACAATAGAATATAGATAAAATATCAAATGTTGAAAGTGAGACATTTTGAAATGTCATGCCAAATATTGGCTCATTTTGGATTTCATGAGAGCTACACATTCCAAAAAAGTTGGGACAGGTAGCAATAAGAGGCCGGAAAAGTTAAA
Organism: Paracanthobrama guichenoti; assembly: GCA_018749465.1. Taxonomy (NCBI): domain Eukaryota; kingdom Metazoa; phylum Chordata; class Actinopteri; order Cypriniformes; family Gobionidae; genus Paracanthobrama; species Paracanthobrama guichenoti. Next base: position 24,385,387 of record CM031944.1, on the reverse strand, counting down.
TGTACATATAAGGAACAGCTGGAGGACCAATTTGCAACTTATTAGGTCAATTGGCAACATGATTGGGTATAAAAAGAGCCTCTCAGAGTGGCAGTGTCTCTCAGAAGTCAAGATGGGCAGAGGATCACCAATTCCCCCAATGCTGCGGCCAAAAATACTGGAGCAATATCAGAAAGGAGTTTCTCAGAGAAAAATTGCAAAGAGTTTGAAGTTATCATCATCTACAGTGCATAATATCATCCAAAGATTCAGAGAATCTGGAACAATCTCTGTGCGTAAGGGTCAAGGCCGGAAAACCATACTGGATGCCCGTGATCTTCGGGCCCTTAGACAGCACTGCATCACATACAGGAATGCTACTGTAATGGAAATCACGACATGGGCTCAGGAATACTTCCAGAAAACATCATCAGTGAACACAGTCCACCGTGCCATTCGCCGTTGCCGGCTAAAACTCTATAGGTCAAAAAAGAAGCCATATCTAAACATGATCCAGAAGCGCAGGCGTTTTCTCTGGGCCGAGGCTCATTTAAAATGGACTGTGGCAAAGAGGAAAACTGTTCTGTGGTCAGACCAATCAGAATTTGAAGTTCTTTTTGGAAAAATGGGACGCCATGCGTGTGGCATGGGCAGCTTACACATCTGGAAAGGCACCATCAATGCTGAAAGGTATATCCAAGTTCTAGAACAACATATGCTCCCATCCAGACGTCGTCTCTTTCAGGGAAGACCTTGCATTTTCCAACATGACAATGCCAGACCACATACTGCATCAATTACAACATCATGGCTGCGTAGAAGAAGGATCCGGTACTGAAATGGCCAGCCTGCAGTCCAGATCTTTCACCCATAGAAAACATTTGGCGCATCATAAAGAGGAAGATGCCACAAAGAAGACCTAAGACAGTTGAGCAACTAGAAGCCTGTATTAGACAAGAATGGGACAACATTCCTATTCCTAAACTTGAGCAACTTGTCTCCTCAGTCCCCAGACATTTGCAGACTGTTATAAAAAGAAGAGGGGATGCCACACAGAGGGAAACATGGCCTTGTCCCAACTTTCTTTTGAGATGTGTTGATGCCATGAAATTAATTAATTATCATCCCTTAAAATGATACATTTTCTCATTTTAAACTTTTGATGTGTCATCTATGTTGTATTCTGAATAAAATATTGAAATTTGAAACTTCCACATCATTGCATTCTGTTTGTATTCACAATTTGTACAGTGTCCCAACTTTTTTGGAATCGGGTTTGTAATATTAACTCTCTATATTGTCAATGTATTTATGTCGTTTGTTTGTACATGCCATCTCTCTGTTTCTCTTTCTTTCTCTGTCTCAGGGGTCATAAGAGTTGCCCTACCCAATATGGATAGGGAGGTTAAAGAAATGTACCAGGTGGCCATACAGGCTAAGGACATGGGCGGTCAGCTCGGGGGCTTAGCTGGCACCACTACCATCAATATCACTCTCCGTGATGTCAATGACAACCCACCACGGTTTTCTAAAAGTATGTTCAAAAACAGATGTTTCTAGACTTGCAGGAATCATTATAGAGCACCCTGAGGCTTACAGTATACTGTCAGCATTTCTATATCAGCAGCACTTTATCCCTGGGGTTTATCTTAATGTGAATTTAATCGGGTTTCATATTTGCTTTGCTCTGTGAAAACCTTAAACATGAGTCCATTATTTGAATTGTTTAATTCAGTTAATGGCAGTCACTGATAGCAAAGAGAGGCTTTCTTTAAAACAGTACACAGTAATGCATGACCCGAGAAGAACCTCAGATTTACAATTGGCCATGATTAAGACCTCAAGGGCTCTTGCCAAACACAAACAACTAAATAGATTTGAATTTGCAAATGTGATTAGCATTCCAGCACTTTTCTCCAGAGCTGCTGAAGTGATTAGTGGATGATTATTGTTAACTACCTCTCAGAGTGATGTCTAAATGTTGGGTGTTATGACTATTCCTGAGGGGAGAGTTTGATCACTGATAAAGGTGTTTTACTCAACAGGTATCTTTCACTTGCGTGTTCTTGAATCGTCACCTGTGGGCTCGTCGGTGGGAAGAGTCAAAGCTCATGATCTGGACTCTGGGAAGAATGCTGAAGTGGAATATAGCATCGTTCCTGGTGACGGGGGCTCCATGTTTGATGTTTACAGTAATAAGAACACACAAGAAGGAACAGTCATACTGAAAAAGGTAGAGTATGTTTTTATGTCATAATTTTCGGTCTCATAAAAAAAAAAAAAAAAAAAAAACCTTATTAGACATGTGGCTGTTTTTACTGTATATTTACACTGCCGTTCAGAAGTTTGATTATAAAATGTAATTTGTCCTGTGGTGGCAAAGCTGAATTTTCATCAGCCATTATTTCAGCAGTCTTTAGTGTCACATGATTCTCCATAAATCATTCTAATATGCTGATTTGGCGCTCAAGAAGCGTTTCTTATTATCAATGTTTAAAACAGATGTGTACTTAATATTTTAAGGATTCTTTGATGAATGGAAAGTTCAAAAGAACAGTATTTATTTGAAACAGAATCTTAATCTTTTGTAACGTTAAAAATCAATGTAATGCGTCCTTGCTGAATATTATTTATTAATTTCCTTTAAAAAATCCTACTGTCCCTAAACTTTTGAACAGTATTGTACATTCATTTATTAATAATATTGTATAACATTTATATTGATTCATTTTTCATGTGTTGCAATACATAGATCTTTTGTACTAAATGGGTGATTTATCCAAGAAAGATTTTCTTTCTTCTTTTGATATTTAAATATTTGTGAACATGAATGAGAGTTGAGAGCTACAGAGCAGTGCCGGTCCTAGACTTCTGGGGAGCTTAAGCAAACTTTGTAAGGGGTCCCTCCCATGACCCCCAACCCCTTAATCTGTACTTTCAGAGCAGTTTCACCGTCAACAAACAACAGTGAGTTGAAACAGTCAGTAATAATACTGTAAAAAAATTTATTACTACTAGATTCAAGAGATTCAAGATTCAAGAGTTTTATTTGTCACATACACAGTTATATACAGAATATACAACCGGCAGTGAAATGTAAACAGGTCCGCTCCATGGACAGTGCAAATTCACAGTTAAAAACACAAGGAAGAAATTATAATAGAAATAGGATATAAAAAAAGTACTATCTATATATATATATATATATATATATATATGTCTATATCTGTAGAATTATAAATAATCAAGTCAAGAGAAAAAAAAAGGTAACAAATAAGGATAAAGTGGAATAAAATAAGTGAAATAAACTGTGCAGTGAGTAAACTGTAGACTTATAATAGACTAATAATGTACTGTACTGTAGACTAATGTACTGTAGACTAATAATAATAATAGTGATCAAAAGTAATCAAATGTAACAAATAAAAGTCTGCTTAGTGTTATATAGGCTATTCTAAATTAAATATACATTGATTCTTGTTAAAGAAGTGAATGTTTCTCTTGTGTTCTTGTTTGATTACCATTACATGACACGGACGGCAGCAGGTTTATTAGGCTGCTGTCTCTTTTAGATCAAATGCTCATATCTAATATACTGACAAACATTTGATTACTTTCCCAGTTGTTTATGTTCATTTAAGACATAACTGACTGTCTTTATGTGACAACTCCCAAGACAGGCGTTTTGGAGAAAAGGGAGGACTGCTACTGTGCTAGAGAGGAGAAGATTATCAGATAATAATGACTTAAATATCTTTCTCATACAAAGCTATTGCATGACAATATAGCGCACGAATGTAGCACAGTTGCATGTAGCTTATGTGTTATTGCCCATGAAACAGGAGCTCCTTTACCACACAGTAAGTGAATTATTTGACATTTGGATGTTTGTTTAGGCAATATTTATCTTCTGGCTAAGGCCAGGTGACATCAGATGCAAATCACAATTCCATTTGCATCTCTTTTTCACACACATGAATTCAAGGATGATAGCAATAACCCCTTGTGCTCCTTCATTCAGAGGCTTGTGTGTGTACCCGAGGTGAGTCATATCTTATTACTGGATGGCCATCCAAAGCATCCTGAATGAATAATGCATAAAGCCATAAAAGCGTGAACGCTTAACCCACACTATGCAATGCCTGCTCTTGGACTTATCAATTCATTATGTTCTTTGTGGTTTTCCTTAGAACATTGCTTTCCCATTCCTGTTTTGCCAACATGTGAAAAAAAGAAATATATTGGGGGTGCTGACCTCTCAGGGGATTTAAAAATACATTGTTTGAGTTTCCCCAAGAAAGTGCCCAATATTTTTTATATTTAGTGGACATGAATAAATGAGTGTGCCCATGGCCATCAGAGCATCTACCTCTTGATGTGATGTGACAAATAGAAATCCCCTCAGACGTCCTGTTACATGGCCAATCACAGACGTGCTGGCTATGCTATAAGTGCTTAGCTGAAACAAATGCCTTGGTAAAGGCGTATGGATGAGGTTGGAGTGCTGTCATCCTCCAGGGAGTAGAGAGGTTACTCTTTCATTACTCAAAGCTATGTAGTCTGTGGACACATAATGACAGGCCACTGCTGCTATTCATCTCTCTCTGCAGCAGATGGGGAGATGCATATGAAGAATATAAAAGCATTTTAGGGGGCTATGCCTTGTTTCACAATAAGATAGATAAACATTTTAATGATCAATGAATCTCAACTAATTACAGGAATCCATCCACCCATCCATGCATCTGAGTCTCTTTTTGTACCCTATTTGTGAAATGGCTCCATAATTCATAATCTAAAAAAGGCACAGTGAAAATATTTGTCCGTCCTTCATTCCGTCTTTTATCTCCACTTTTTTTATTCCCCAAGCTGAGGTTGTACAGGACAAAGAGACATAGTCCTTACATTGCAAAATAAGCGTGCCATGATCTGGTGACCCAAAAAAAAGTCTGGAAATGGATATGTGGGATCCTCACCGTAGGGCATGGAGGAGGGTCAATGATGATGAACCCTTCTTTTCTTTGTCCTCAATAACAGACTTCCCTCTCCCTTTTTTTCTCTTTGATGAGCTGTTTCATCACGCTCCTACATGCTCTGCTACACAAAGACTTTTCTGAAACGCAAGGCTGAACATTTGGGGTCTTGTGGCTTTATGGTCTCAGTACTGGTTTGAGCATAAAGAGGATCAACTGAAGTAATGGTTCAAGGCATAATTGTCTCTATATTATCAACAAGATTGAAATGTGGGCTTTGCTCTTGCAACATATGATTATCTTAAAGGTGCACTCAGTAATTCCTTCCTCATTGAAACAATTTTACATGTACAGTAGTCGCTTTGAAAAATGTGCTGCTTTATTATACATAAGAGTGAGATATCTTATGAATGTCTTTAACATCAAAATGCCTTTATATTTCTTTGAGGAAACAAGAATGAAAGTTTTGAATACTTCACAACTTGCAGTGTAGAAGTGTAATTAAAAATTCATGAATAAATGTCAATTAGTAGGGGAATTAATTAAAGTTTTGGTATGTGCGCGGTATTGAATAACAAAACAACTCTATGGACTAGCATCTGATTAGCATTCTCTTTTGAGTGGAGAGGATCCAAAATAGAGAAACGGGCCTTTGTGTTAATTCTCAGAGGAAGAGCCAGAAGACTCTGAAACAAACAGTGGCATCTAAAGGTGTCCAATGTGACTGTTACAGAGGCACAAATGACACAAAGAACAGGAAACAGGACATGTTTAGACTAAAATGAATGGTTTTGTGATGTAGACCAGACTGAAATGATTATCATACAATAGGTATTGTTTTTCAGGTCAGAATTTGTGAGCTAAGTTTTAATGCTACAGTACACGGTGACCAAAAATAGCTATACGACTGGCCAGCTGGGTCTCTCTCCTGTTATTCTTTTAGCAACGTCAGCACTATGATTGGCTCAGCCTGCAGACAGCGAGGCAAACGCGTATCTCAACACGAGCTTGAAATGACAATGACAGACATAATTGTTGTGTGCTGTTACCAGTGACAAGACCTCCTGCAGAAGAGCAGTGTGGTGTAGACATGAAGCTGATGCTTTTTAAGTAGCGTAAGGCCTTTGAAAAAATTCTTGGCTGACAATGACAACAGTAAGTTGTCTTTGTAATCTGTATTTTTTGATGAAAGTGTCTCTTTTAACGTTGTTGAAGACTGATTTACCCTAAGCTGTGGAAGACTTATGTGTATTGTTTTTGTATTTCAACAGACTGGTACAAACTGTTCTTTTTACACTCAGTTGAACTCATTAACCAATACAAGTGCAGTAAAAGTTTCTCATTTCAGATCAACACACTGCACTCTAGTCTCGAATGGTTTATGTAGTGGAGTTCTAAAAATTAATAATTTTTTTTTTTTTTTTTTTTTTTTTAAACAAATCTAAAATCTGTTGATGTAGATGCTGAAGAATTGCTTCTGTTGCAATAAAGTAACTCTGGGGCCATTTCCAACCATTTATAATTTAATTGAATTTATAACCCAAAAAATTAAAAAGCACCTTTTTTTTTTTTTTTTTTTTTTTAAGTTTTTGTTAGGGGGTAACTAACAAGTTACTTTGTGTAAAACAAATGCCAAAGTGATGCATGTCTCCAGAAAGTAGAGACAATGGTACCACATATGAGGTCAGACTTCCTCCACAGACATTTAAAATGTAAAGTATATACTTGATTTGATTCTGGACCCTGTACAGGGTCCGCAGAGTTAAGTGTAAAAAGTGTTTTATTAGGGGTTCAAGCACATAGTGCTGAAACCCTATTGTAATGTAAGGATTTTTATTATTATATTATTATTATTATTATTATTATTATTATTATTATTATTATTATAAAAATGAAAGTGAGCCAATTACTGATCATCTACTGACACCTGCTGGTTAAAATAGTCATTTTGTTCTATAATTCATATTTAGACATTATAAAATCACTATTGTAACATTTATAATCACATTTTGTCAAAATCATTTATTTCAAATGTGTGTGTGTGTGTGTGTGTGTGTGTGTGTGTGTGTGTGTGTATATATATATATATATATATATATATATATATATATATATATATATATATATATATATATATATATATATATATATATATATACAAACCCAATTCCAAAAAAGTTGGGACAAAAATAAAAAGGAATAAAAAAGGAATGCAATAATTTACAAATCTCATAAACTTATATTTTATTCACAATAGAATATAGATAACATCAAATGTTGAAAGTGAGACATTTTGAAATGTCATGCCAAATATCGGCTCATTTTGGATTTCATGAGAGCTACACATTCCAAATAAGTTGGGACAGGTAGCAATAAGAGGCCAGAAAAGTTAAATGTACATATAAGGAACAGCTGGAGGACCAATTTGCAACTTATTAGGTCATTTGGCAACATGAGAGCCTCTCAGAGTGGCAGTGTCTCTCAGAAGTCAAGATGGGCAGAGGATCACCAATTCCCCCAATGCTGCGGCCAAAAATACTGGAGCAATATCAGAAAGGAGTTTCTCAGAGAAAAATTGCAAAGAGTTTGAAGTTATCATCATCTGCAGTGCATAATATCATCCAAAGATTCAGAGAATCTGGAACAATCTCTGTGCGTAAGGGTCAAGGCCGGAAAACCATACTGGATGCCCGTGATCTTCGGGCCCTTAGACGGCACTGCATCACATACAGGAATGCTACTGTAATGGAAATCACAACATGGGCTCAGGAATACTTCCAGAAAACATTGTCGGTGAACACAATCCACTGTGCCATTCGCCGTTGGCGGCTAAAACTCTATAGGTCAAAAAAGAAGCCATATCTAAACATGATCCAGAAGCGCAGGCGTTTTCTCTGGGCCGAGGCTCATTTAAAATGGACTGTGGCAAAGTGGAAAACTGTTCTGTGGGACGCCATGTCATCCGGACTAAAGAGGACAAGGACAACCCAAGTTGTTCTCAGCGCTCAGTTCAGAAGCCTGCATCTCTGATGGGATGGGGTTGCATGAGTGCGTGTGGCATGGGCAGCTTACACATCTGGAAAGGCACCATCAATGCTGAAAGGTATATCCAAGTTCTAGAACAACATATGCTCCCATCCAGGCGTCGTCTCTTTCAGGGAAGACCTTGCATTTTCCAGCCTGACAATGCCAGACCACATACTGCATCAATTACAACATCATGGCTGTGTAGAAGAAGGATCCGGGGACTGAAATGGCCAGCCTGCAGTCCAGATCTTTCACCCATAGAAAACATTTGGAGCATCATAAAGAGGAAGATGCCACAAAGAAGACCTAAGACAGTTGAGCAACTAGAAGCCTGTATTAGACAAGAATGGGACAACATTCCTATTCCTAAACTTGAGCAACTTGTCTCCTCAGTCCCCAGACGTTTGCAGACTGTTAGAAAAAGAAGAGGGGATGCCACACAGTGGGAAACATGGCCTTGTCCCAACTTTTTTGAGATGTGTTGATGCCATGAAATTTAAAATCAACTTATTTTTCCCTTAAAATGATACATTTTCTCATTTTAAACTTTTGATGTGTCATCTATGTTGTATTCTGAATAAAATATTGAAATTTGAAACTTCCACATCATTGCATTCTGTTTGTATTCACAATTTGTACAGTGTCCCAACTTTTTTGGAATCGGGTTTGTAAAACCTGAATGAGAACTGCAGTAAACATTTTGTTATCCATCATATATTTTAGATATCTGTATATAGCAAAATGTGTATGTGTGTGTAAGTATGCTTAGTCTGTATTAAGTGTTAAGGTTTCCTTTTGTGTGTTTTAGAGTATTGTTTTTCAGGCATATTTTATACTGTCAACAATACCTTTCAGGTTGACGTGTTAAATCTTCTCATTGAAGCACAATGAAATACGGTTAACTTATTACAAAAATGTAAACATGCAATTTACACAGATTTTTTTTTTTCATGTTATTTGTTATTTGACAGAAACCATTAATTTATTTATTATGAACTTGTTATATTGTTTCCTTTTTTAATTATTTGCATATATTGAAGTATAAAACTGTTAAATAAAAACACATTAAATAAAAAAACAATTAACATTTAACATAAAACATTTAACATAAAAATATAGAACAAAGGAATACATTTAAGAATAAAGTACATAAAAACAAGTAAAAACTTTAGTACTTGAGAGAATGTAATCAATGTAATTTAGTAATCAGAGAATGAAATATACTTAAGAACAAATCATATGAAAATAAGAAATATGAAAATAGAAAAGATTCATTCATTCATTCATTTTTAATTGTATGTCTTCAAAACAAACATCACATATTAAAAGAAGCATAATTGTGAAATGTTGAATACTTTTGAAATTACGTATGCAAGTATGCAAATAAATGTAAAAGAGTAATTCAAGTATTAAACAACAAAATGTTCTAAAGAATACAATAAAATATAAAATAACACATTGGAACATAAATTAATAAGAAATATAAAAATAATTGTAAATAAATATTAATTAATTGAATTTAAATTATTTATATGTATGAAAGTAGCAAACTCTTTGTATTATTACATGTTTAAAAACATAATTTAAAGTAAAGTAGGAAAAAACATTTACAAAATTAACATTTACAGAATATACAAATAAATGTATTAAACTAATAAATATTCATTCAATTTCAATTATTACATACATGAAATTAGCAAACATTTGGAATTACAGAATGTAGAAAGAAATTAAAAATAAAACAAAGTACATTCAAAGTCAAAATATATTTTTAAAAATCATTAATTCATTCATTCCTTTTTAAACCCAAAATAGCATGCTGGAAAATAAATAAATAAATAACTCTATATATGGTAAAAACTCTATATAATGGTAGAGTTTAGTTAAAACCCTGAACACTTGAATAGTAAATCAAATGTTCAGTGTTGGAAATGAAAGTCTACAAAGGCTGCTAAAGCACCTATATAGGTTGGCTACGTATGAAGTTATAATAAACATATGTACATGCATTCAGTTTGTCATAAATTGCATTTAACATTGATGCCACAGAACAATAAAATGAGGAAACAGATGACATCAATACAAAGGTAATGATCACTAATAACACAAGGATGTACACTAATCAGAAATCATAATAACAAACAGGAACAAGTAATATGGTGACATAGAAAGGGAAAACAGAGGCAACAGGGAAGGGAATACAGTGCATGGCAAAAAAAGGATATGGTAGAACTTAATAGTGTGGATCTACACAGAGATGATGATAAAGGAGACAAAACACACTTACAGTCGGGCATGACCAGCAGCAACGAAGATGACTTGGGACTTCACTGAAACAGTGGAGGTGAACACAGCTTGGGCTGAAAAAGCACAAACAAAGACAGCTTGGAACTGGACTGAAGCAATGGAGACTGTAGATCTTGTAATATGGCATAATCCTGTTTATCACACAACAATAATTCAGGGAAACGCACAGCACAATCTTCAGTGATATAGCTGTGTGGGGGTAACTCCAATCCATGCAAACATATGTCACTAAAATGTGCTTTAAGACAAATACTGCTGCAGCTCATGGACTTGGTCAGATTCCAAAATGTGTTTGGGCTGTTGGATGAAATTGGCCTCTATCAAACAAAAAGGCTCTCATTTTGTGGTTGAATCAGGCTCTAAGTCTGTGCTGGACCGTGACTTATTATCCGTACCAGGTGTCATTGAAGGCTGGCTGGGCTCTGGGTTAGAAGTGGGGTTGGTGTTGTCCTCATCAGTGAGGCAGACTGTGTCATGATTGTTGCCTGGTTTGAGTATTTCAGTAGCAGTTCTGCATGAAAACCCTCAGAAGATCAACAGTCTGTAAACAAATAAATAAACTAACAAACAAACAATGCAGTGAGTGACACTACTGCAGACAGAAATCCCTTCTTCATGACACGAAGAACTGCCAATTAACAGTGGGCAGACTGGGTCAAGTTCATAGAAACTGTAAAATTTAATACAACTAAGATGAGCATTTCAGAATGTTCAGCACATCAAATGTTGAGATGGATGGCGATATAAAATGAAAAGATCATGTTGGTTTCCTCTTTTGAGAGCCAAGAACAGAAAGCAAAAGCTGCAATGAGCTCAAAGTCAAAGAAACGTACAGGGAACAATAGAAAAATAAAGCCTGTACTGTGATTAATCTGAACACAGATGTAGGGTCAGTATTTGATACCAAGAGCATGAATCCATGACTTGCCTTAAGTCAACAGTCCACAATGGTGATGGTGGTGTTGTGGTCGGGACAGCATTTTCTGCAGTCAAACTGTTTTTCCTTGATGTGCATAGAATGGAAAAGTCAGGTGGTCATGAAGTTTAAAGTTGTCCCAATAATGAAGATGATGTGGTCATCAAAGCAGCATAAGACATTGGTGTACCTATAGACAATGAGGTTGTGGTTAGGAATATTTTTTTTTTTTTTACAGTTTACAAATCATACAACTAGATTATGGAGTTAGTAAATGTTTTGTTTAAGCGCATTGTTTTCAACAAAATATAATTGTATAGTAGATATCTTGCCATTTTATGTTAATTAATAACATTTGACCAATTTAAAAGATAAAAATAGTCTTACCTGTTCATCAATACTTGAAGTGTTGAACATTATGAGAATGAAACAGCAAAGGTAGTCCGAGATTTCTGCAGTGTAATCAAAAAGGGCACTTTCACTTTCACAATTACAGGGGCAGATTACTTAGTTAAGACTGACAAGACAGTTGATTTGGGGGTTGCCTATAGCAAAAAAAAAAAAAAAAAAAAAAAAAAAAGCACTGCTCATTTTTAATTAAAAAGGTTATCAAAAAACGTTGTGCAATTAAATCTGAAAAGCGCATTCTGTCTGATCAGGGCCTAAAACTGCCTTCACGTGCTATCGGAAATTTCCTTGTTCTTACTTCTTAAGTAATAATCATAATTTTGAGTTTGTTGTGTTCATGTGTATTGCTGTCCAGAAGAATAAGAATTGTAATAGAAGGCAGGTTGATTCTTTTCTATTTCTTAAGTAAATGTTATTGATTAATATTTTGTTGTTAAATCAAAGATTCAATGACCAGTTCATGATTGCCTCATTCCTGAACGAATCAGCCGTTTGAACAGATCGACTCAATGACTCACTCATTAAGACCTGCCGCCCCTACTGTCAGTTTAGTTTCATGTTTAAACATTCTTTCCAACATTTCTTATTTGTATTCAAAGAAATATTTAAAACAATCTCATAACTTTTAATGCAGTTGTAATTTTTCAGTGTAAATTATTGAATTTCATTGGTAACAAAAAGGTAAAAATATCATAAATATGCAGATTTAAATATGTCAAAGCTGATTGAACACTGGTGAGAATATTGCTTCAGAATAATGATATTTAACTCTGCAGATCACCCTGATACATAACCAGAGTTGTAAGTCAGAATGTAAACAGTGCCACAGATGGTAAGCACAATTACATTAACCCAAAACTAACTTAATTAAAATGCCACAGCCCATACTGCTTAAAAAAAATAAATAAATAAATAATAATAATAATAATAATAATAATAATAATAATAATAATATATATATATATATATATATATATATATATATATATATATATATATATATATATATATATATATATATATATATATATATATAGAATATTCACATGAAGACAATAAATTGTTTTTTTAATACATAAAGTAAATTTAAAATGATATATTTTACTTTAGTAAAACTAGAATTACCACAGTCACAACCCTACTTAAGTAAATGTCTCTGGTTATTTGTACTTTAAGTATTGAGATTCAGTACTTCCTCCACCACTGCCTAGTTACGTGTATTCAAGCAAGTCACATATGCTAATATATCTATTAACAATGATCCATGACTGACAAAAAATCTATCAATCTATCAATTCCAATAAAAGTAAATATTAACAGAACTCGACAAACAAAGTGCTCTTAAATGAGATGTAGATTAGATAGATAAGATAGATATATAGAGATGATAAATAAATTAATAAACACTAAATGCAACAAATAGAACGTTTAAAGAAAATAAGTTAATGCTACAACATGCTCAAGTTTCAAGTCTCAAAAAAAAAAAAAAAATCCATTTACAAATAACTAAATTGACCTATTAAAGAAAAACTAAAAACTTTTCTATAACAAAATATAAATATTTTAACTTTCTATAAAATATTCAAACATGCAGTTAAAATATACTTAATTACATTAATATATATATAATCTATTTATTTTTTTATTTATTTATTTTTTACTTTACACGAGCACAAATTAAAGTATTACTTCAGCCAATTTTTTTTTTTCTGTCATTTTAAAACGCTCCTTCATGTCATTCCAAACCTGTAAGACATTTCTTCATCTGTTGAACACAAATGAATATATTTTTGATAATTCTCAGAGGTATGTGAATTGCGTGAAGCCAGGAACATCGTTAATTTTTTCAAGGCCAGAAAGGTAGTAAAGACATTGTTAAAATGATCCAATGTGGACTATTTTAACAATGTCTTTACTACCTTTCTCACTGTAAAAGTTTGATGTTCCTGGCTTGACGTAATTCAGATACCTCTGAGATGATCAAAAAATATATTCATTTGTGTTCAACAGATGAAGAAATGTCTTACAGGTTTGGAATGACATGAGAGAACTTAATGACAGAAAATTAATTTCTAGATGAACCAACCCGTTAATATCCAGTATTTCGACGTTGAATCATACCAAACGTTAATGTTCAAATGTCATCCTCCACAGGTGCACCTGCTGCAAGAGCAGCAACAGCTTTGTCAGTTTCAATGATGTTATTGTTTTGGATTTTAATCTTGAATGATTCATTCTCCATGAAATGCTCCTCCAAATCCTGGTGGTCCATAAGCAAAGAAAGTGCACTCTTTCATCAGATACCTTTTAATTGCTGTATTAGAGATGCGAGATTGATGATCTACCACACCGATGGAATTTCTTCTTGCCATCAAACACAAGCTGCCAAGCCTGGCTGATCGGACAGCGCTGACTGATGTTTGCTTCAACGGCACAAATCTTCGCCACAACAGTAGTCACCTCGTCTTCATCCACTGTAAAGTCAGACTCAGATTCAAGGCCACTCAAGGGATCAATCTCTTGAATCTCACTGTATCGAGTAGTGGTTAGATATAGTTTACTCTGAAAACTTCTGGTACTCAAGTTAGAGAAAAATAGTAAACCCTATGTTATTAGATTCCAATCAAAAATGGCAATATCAAAAGAATCTTTTTCCTTGTGGGGAAATGTTTTGGTCCCCATGAGGAAAACAGCTTATAAATATTACAGAATGAATGAATACATTTTTTGAAAATGTATAAATGCAGAAAGATTTCTGTGATGGGTAGGTTTAGGGGATAGAATATACAGTTTGTACGGTATAAAAATCATTATGTCTTTGGAATTTCCCCATAAAACATGGAAACCCAATGTAGTCCCACACAACTCTTTGGCATGACTGTGCCAAATTCTGTATTTACATGGCTGAATGAACGCAGTGATGCAAGAGCACTGACCAAAGCCTTTTCACCTTGCTTTCTTCTTTTTTTTTTCTCTTTATTCTCCCTCCTGTGATTCCGGGGTAGAGTGAGCAGCAGCCTTTCCTTTCCGTTCCCCTCACTTCTGATCTCTGCATGAGCCCTCTGTTGTGTAAACCATTTTTACTTTACTAGTTTTATGACCTGAATAAAGTTGGTTGTGCTTTGTTATTCTTTGACAATATACATCCAAAAAACTATTTGACATTACTTACTCTTTGTTGATATAAATGACAACAAAATGAAGAGATCAGTACATTAAAAGGCTTTAAAACTGATGATATCTCATTATCCATTTAACAGCGTCTGGACTATGAAACCAGAAAGGCCTACACCTTTAAAGTAGAAGCTTCAAACGCAGTTCTTGATCATCGATTCCTACATTTGGGACCTTTTAAGGACACTGCCACAGTGAAAGTAAATGTTCTGGATGTGGAGGAACCTCCTGTCTTCAGCCGGCTGTCGTATAGCATGGAGACATACGAGGACACACCAGTGGGCATCATCGTCGGAGCTGTCACAGCTGAGGACCTAGATGTAGGCAACAGTCCTGTTAGGTATGTGGGCAGCACACACACACACACACACACACACACACACACACACACACACACACACACACACACACACAGATGTAGGTCAAATCAAAGCACACACAGTTTTACTTGCCTTTAAATACATGTGTATACACACAACGTCCTGTGGGAACTCCTTTCAAAACCACTTTACATGAACAAGTCTAAGTATACTAGACAACATAAAACAATAACAAACCTGTGGTCCCGTAGGTTTAGTCCATTTGGCAACTTTTTTTGAACAGTGTGTACTGCTTTGATGCAATCCACTCTGACAAACTTCTGGTGCAGTTTGCAAGCGTAGTCCAAATTTAATGTGGCACATTTGCTTTATTTAGTTCTTCATTTAAGCGCTTGAAAGTGTTAGCTACAACGTGCATTGTCACAAGTGCATTGTCTTTATGAAAGCATTTGTTTTCATATGAATATTTCATGGCGGTAAATAAATGGAGGTGGTAGTAATTTAGAAACTCACAGCTCATGATAAATATTTCACCTCAGTGCATTTCCTGTTTAATTCAGTGCTGCATTTTGTGGATTACATTTTAGTATCTATATTAGCTATGAGTGGTGATTATTTTGTATTTAACAATTATTGTTATATGCCGATTTGTTGTATTTTGAGTTATTGCTGTTACATACAAAGCGCTGGACGGACATTCAACAAGGTGAAGATGGGCATTTCACTGTTTGCATCACTGCGCTTGTCTGTTTGCGTGTTAGGCGAAAAGTGACTTTAACCCTCTGAAGTCTGAGCTGTTTTGAGCCCCTAAGTTTTGACACGCTGAAATTAGCTTTTTTCAGTTGCTTATAAACACATTAATGGCAAAAGTGCCATTACACTGTATTCAGCACAAACTGGGCTACCATAATATGTGAGCAACATGTATGTACATGCTTGTATTTTTGAGAGAATAACTTTTATTTGTGGTTTTTGGAAAAACAAAAAAATGTAAGTCACTGAATTAAGTCCACAAAACACACAGTAGATTGTGAAGACTTTTGACTAATGTGTGTTGTTGACTAGAGTTTTTGCTTCAAACTGATGTGAGAATCATTGTGCCTGCTCATTCACATAAAAAATATACATTGATTTAAATTTTGCAAGACATACGCAAAAGGGTGTGGATGATCATGAATAATGCTGCGATTTACACCTGAGGAGACAATATAACCCATAATGAGATGCATACTGAGCTGCATAATGAATGAGCATTTGAGTCAGGTATGTGATTGAGGGAGCTAAGGAACAAGACAAAATAAATATATTTTGTTGTAGTTTATTTAGAATATAGTTATCAAAGGCACATTACAAAGGCCTATTATATTTTAAATTATCAAAAGATTTGACTACTATTTTTAATGTGTTTGAAAGAAGTCTTTCTATTTTTGAAACTATCTTTGAAACAATTTTTGTAGGTGGAGCAAAAGTATGGAAAATAACTTATTATTATGTGTAAACTGTCAGATAGTATTTACTTCTTGTTTATAACAGTATAGTTGAATAAAAGCAATATCACACTCGCTTAATGCTTTTTACACAATAGTAGCATACACTCACCTAAAGGATTATTAGGAACACCATACTAATACTGTGTTTGACCCCCTTTCGCCTCCAGAACTGCCTTAATTCTACGTGGCACTGATTCAACAAGGTGCTGAAAGCATTCTTTAGAAATGTTGGCCCATACTGATAGGATATCATCTTGCAGTTGATGGAAATTTGTGGGATTTCACATCCAGGGCACGAAGCTCCCGTTCCACCACATCCCAAAGATGCTCTATTGGGTTGAGATCTGGTGACTGTGGGGGCCATTTTAGTACAGTGAACTCATTGTCATGTTCAAGAAACCAATTTGAAATGATTCGAGCTTTGTGACATGGTGCATTATCCTGCTGGAAGTAGCCATCAGAGAATGGGTACATGGTGGTCATAAAGGGATGGACATGGTCAGAAACAATGCTCAGGTAGGCCGTGGCATTTAAACAATGCCCAATTGGCACTAAGGGGCCTAAAGTGTGCCAAGAAAACATCACCCACACCATTACACCACCACCACCAGCCTGCACAGTGGTAACAAGGCATGATGGATCCATGTTCTCATTCTGTTTACGCCAAATTCTGACTCTACCATCTGAATGTCTCAACAGAAATCGAGACTCATCAGACCAGGCAACATTTTTCCAGTCTTCAACTGTCCAATTTTGGTGAGCTTGTGCAAACTGTACCCTCTTTTTCCCCATTTGTAGTGGAGATGAGTGGTACCCAGTGGGGTCTTCTGCTGTTGTAGCCCACCCGCCTCAAGGTTGTGCGTGTTGTGGCTTCACAAATGCTTTGCTGCATACCTCGGTTGTAACGAGTGGTTATTTCAGTCAAAGTTGCTCTTCTATCAGCTTGAATCAGTCGGCCCATTCTCCTCTGACTTCTAGCATCAACAAGGCATTTTCGCCCACAGGACTGCCGCATACTGGATGTTTTTCCATTTTCACACCATTCTTTGTAAACCCTAGAAATGGTTGTGCGTGAAAATCCCAGTAACTGAGCAGATTGTGAAATACTCAGACTGGCCCGTCTGGCACCAACAACCATGCCGCACATTGCTTAAATCACCTTTCTTTCCCATTCTGACATTCAGTTTGGAGTTCAGGAGATTGTCTTGACCAGGACCACACCCCTAAATGCACTGAAGCAACTGCCATGTGATTGGTTGATTAGATAATTGCATTAATGAGAAATTGAACAGATGTTCCTAATAATCCTTTAGGTGAGTGTATACTGTATTGTTGTTGCCCTTGTGATATTGCTTCTAGTACATTCCATAAGTCGAACATAAAAGTAATACATCTCATTCATTTCTCTATATGGGGAATAGGTTTATGGCTTTCTAGTCTTTAACAAATCAATTTTTAGTAAAAAAAAAAAAAAAAATAATAATAATAATAATAAATTTATATATATATATTTTTTTTTTTTTTGGAACCAAGGCTGCTGAAAAAGTGGGTGTGTGGGCACTGTTGAACTTTATTGTAGTTGATATACTAATATGTCAGATGAAATACAGTACATTATGCAATATTCAGAAGGTCTTCCAGGTTTGTGTAAATGCACACTGAGCCACTAGTCATGTGCCTATCACTGAAAACTGAGACCCACACAACAATTGATCACTGGATTTACAGAAATCATTTAACTTTTAATAAGTGTTTTCTCAATATTGCATATCTAATCAGCTCCTGACGAACACATCAATTATTATTTGAATTGACACTGATTACTATCTCTGGAAGGCTTTTGTCTTTCAAAGACATTAAAATGTGCAAATTCACGCCATTTCATATTTGCATGCAATACAGGGATTCCCCAACTGTTTTGTCTGCTGAACCTCTTTGCCCCAATATAATAGAGAAGCTACGGGGGTCCGACACAGGACAAAAATGTTGTTGTCGGAGGGAGCAGAGAGTGACTAGCACTCTGTAGAGAAGTTTGTCCGTTTAGGGCTAGTCTTGCATAGCCAGACCTTCAGACTCACGGCAGAAGGTCTGGATTCCATCGCAGCTTTCATTGGCCAAGGACCGCCCAAGAGGACGTTTGACTGACATGTAACACAACCAATCACAATTTGTTTTGTTCCGAGTCATGTTTAGGGGCGTGAAAATATAAAGTCAATGGCCCTTCAATAACAGACTGGCGTGCATCTATACATTATTCATTCAAGAACATTGTGCAATTTAAGGCAACAATGGAGCCGCGAACTTCACATACTTTTGAAAATCCAGCGTTTAGTTCATCCTGGTGAGCGCTCATTGTTACAGTTGTAAACACAACGGTGTTGTTCTTCCATGAGGGAGTTTGGAGTCCAGCATTTGTTTCCAGGCAGTCCGTTAAAGACATCCTGAAGAATTCAACCAATCAGATGATGACTTCTAAAGTCCTGAAGTGTTTCCAGATAAATGTGCCATATGAATCAGACATTCAGCCAAACGCGTGACATCTGAAACTAGTTTAGGGCTACTGTAGAAACATGACGCCGCAAAATGGCGATTTCACTGTAAGGGGACCTACAGTGTATGGAGATAGAAATGGCTCATTCTAAGGTAATAAAAACATAATATAATAGAGGTCATTATGTAAGGTCACCCCTGAAAACATAGTTATGCATATTATATTGCATTTCTGTCAATTGATGGTCATAAATACTACACACTGAACCTTTAATTACTTAATAGATTTTCATTAAACTCACAAACCCCTGCAGTTCCATTAAGAACCCCAGTCTGGGAAACCCTGCATGTAATGGAATATTAAACGCACTTCATGTTGTTGATAAAGAATGGAATACAAATATACAGTCATGCGAATAAAAAAGGACACCCTTTAGAATTTTATGTTTTTTTATGTACACTCTAAAAAATAATAATTCAGTAACACGCTTAGTAAATTAACGTTTAAGATGGCTGGAGCCATGCCCGAGCCCTTGTCTCTGACCAAGATGGCCACCACCACGCCCGAGCCAGTGAGGGACAGCTGGCTCATCGACTTCTGGACTGAACCAGCTCCTGTCCAGAGTCCAGCTACGTCTCCCATCCCTGTGCAGAGCCCGTTGGAGGACCACTGGCTCATTGACTTTTGGACTGATCCGCCTCCCGTCTCCAGTCCAGACTGGGCTCCGCCTCCCATCTCCAGTCCAGAGTGGACTCCGCCTCCTGTCTCCAGTCCAGAGTGGGCTCCGCCTCTTGTTCCTCGGGGGTGGGCTACTCCTCCATGAAGGCTGGCCCTGAAGGGTCCGAGCCACCATGGCAACCCAAACTCCCTGATATATATATATATATATATATATATATATATATATATATATATATATATATATATATATATATATATATATATATATATATATATAATTTCTGACCATATGGGAGTATGGAGTAATATGGAGTAATTTTACCAGGATTTGTAGTCAGTGTTGGGGAAAGTTACTTCTTCATTTATTTACAATATTCTATTATTCCCTTAAACTAATTGCATTAGTTATTTTTGCATTACTTTTTCTCACCACAGCTGGGCTTGCTGTGGTGAAAAAAAAACAAAAAAAACTTTTTGGCAGATTTAAGGGCCCTTTCACAGCAAAAGTGAAATTAATAAACTGTATTCTCACTTTAGTCTAGAACTACAATAACATCATGTGCACACAATGCATCTGCACCTTACTCACAATTTCTCTCAACATACGGACAGAAGAGGCGTTATTTAATGGGAAAACAAAGTAACTTATGTTACTTCCTATATGCGTTACACATAATGTGATACCCCCAATACTGTTTGTTGTAGGTATTGATGGGACCTGTGGATTGGCAGTCAAAACTCAAAATCAGAAAGACTGAAAGAAATGTCACCAATGAAGACCTACACTAGCTGTATGTAAGTCAATGGGAAAAAAAGAAAAAAAATGTTCACTATTATCTACCAGACTAGTTTTGGTCGCCTTTCATTGTTTTTGAACAGAGTTTCAATCACTTCCCTGTAGTCATATTTTCTGTTCACTAAAGTCTTTCCCTTGAAGCTGAGGGATGTGACTGCAATTTTTTTGGTGGCTTTTTGTACTTTCAAAGATTGCCAAACAAGAAAGTGCAACAGTGCTGGCCCACTTTTTCAGCAGCCTTGGTTCTGTAATGTCTTTCATTAATTTTCCACATAAGGATTTTTAAAAAGTTGTCCTTTAGGAGCTATAAGCCAAGAACATAAACCTACCAGTTATGAGATGAATCTTTGATTTAAAGCAAAAAGTAGTATTCGAAAATTTGATTAAAAAAGAAAGGTACAGGTACATTAAGGTGCACTTAATGGCTTTAATGAGGTAAATAACTACAATCCCATGAAGCACTGTAAATTATGTAATCAAGTAAAAAATATAACACTATTGTTTCAAAGATATTGATTATACATAGAAACAATTATGTCATTTGCAGTGGTTTATGGAAGTGGGCAGGCATTAAAAAGTGCTTTTGTTGCACAACAATCTGGGGTGCGTTTCCCGAAAGTGCCGTTAGCCAACTATGGTCGTGTGGCAATCAGAGGTATTACAAGGGCGAACAACAGCAATAGGCACTCAAATTTCTAAATCATATTACTGATTCCAAAAGATAACGACTACGCAACCCAGAACTAACTCCGGGAAAAGTCCAAGGGGCACAGGTTCGATTTCTCAGAAAATGACCAAGAGGCATGGATACCTTATGTAAAACTTGTACATTTTTATTAAACAATAAAATAGTTAATTAAAACTTGTCTTGTTCATTGAATCACACATTCAAAGATTCCACAAGCAACACCACCTGCTGTAAAACAACAATTAGCAAAAAAAAAAAAAAAAGAGAAACAAAAACAGACACCACAAACAAAGAGATGGGGCTTACCACTAGGGCGGCAGGCTTGACACCGCGCTTCAAGAATGCCCGCAGTAAAAATGATAATAACCACAAGTGCCCCAAACCACACTCACACACTCCAAAGGATTCACGCATTAATAAATGCAAAGCCAGCGTTACCAAATATAAAGCAAAATAAATGAAGCCAACACAAAAAGAAAACACAATAGATGCAAAACAAATGAATGTGAGAAAACAGAATAAAGGCAGAACAAGCGTTACCAAAGGCAACGCAAACTTAACGAAGGCAAAACATGCATTTAACGAATGCAAAGCAAATGTTAGTAAATACAGAAGTAATAAAGAAAGAAAACAAAAATAAAGACACAACAAAACAAATAGACAAGAGAAATTAATGAATGCAACTCAAATTATTAAACTAAATGAAATTAAAGATAATTACCAATAATTACGTACTGACATTCAGTACAATCTATATCTTTTATTTAGAATACATACAAATGTCATTTACGTCTTTTAGTTTGTCAAGAGATTTAAAGCACCATTTTTAAAGAGTGCGCATGTGCGGACGTGCTCTAGTAAGGACGAGCCAATGATTGAATCTGGAAATAAACTAAAAATTAGAATTAGTCCTCAGATGCCATGTTCATAATATATAGAACAAAAATCTAGCATTAATTCAACCTTAAACAGATCAATTTAAAGAAGTTATAACTCCACCACCTGCGTGACATCATACCAACGTGGTTGAACGACACTTTTGCGACAATACGGTTTCTGGAAACAGTCGTCAGTAGCAAGCTCAACGATGCATCGTACTATGGTAGTTAAACAGTGAGTTAAGTTGTTGTACGGGAAACGCACCCCTGATTGGTGGACATTTCTTTGCAAAATCATGGTTAATGTAGTTTCCCCAGTATTCCCACTGTAAAACTCATTCGCTGAAATGGTAACCAACACTTTTTTTTCCAGTCAGGAATTCCGTTAGAATTAGAACAAGATTGAACAGAACTGAACTATTCGGTGACCAGGAGGGGACATGTTTGGTTCAATTAGTTTCGTCGTGGCCACAACATATTAACACCGTAGAACTCAGAGTCATAAATGAATCACTGGTGACCCTCTACAGGTATATCCTAAATGCACAGTTATTGAACAAATTAGTCTTTCGTTATGAAAATTTTCTAAAGATTTAAATCACTAGAAAAAAATCAAAGTCCTCACTGTTACCTTTGACCTTTCGACTTGTCACTAATGGTATGCCCCACAAAATATACTTAAAGTGTGGGTGAAATTCTATTTTTCAATGTTATTTACATGTCTGTGTGGTGTTTTTAATATGCTTTAAGATAAACCATGGGCAAATTCTCCTTAAAACTGCAGTGTGCCTAGGACAATCCAACCTGATCTCATGGCAGTTTGTACGTATTTTACGAGGTGGCTAATTTGTACAAATTTGTATGATTTTTGCTAAATCGTACATGTGTGACGAGTTACCCAGTTCGTATGATTCAGTGGAATGTAAAAGATATTTTGAAAATATTCAGTATATTCATATGTTTTACAATATTTGTTACCAGCATTCTTTAAAATATCTTCTTTTGTTATCAGCTAAATAAAGAAACGCACATTGAGTAAATGCTGAAAGCATGTTCACTTTTGGGTGAATCTCTTTAAATATGCATGTAACTCGTATTATACTTACTGTATATAACTCATAATTAATCATTAAAGGCACAATATGTAAGATTTTTGGATTAAAATATCCAAAAACCACAAGAACAATGTTATATATTTTGTTGACTTGTGTACTTACCTTATCCCAAATGTTTCCAAGAATGTTTAAATCCAGAGAAATAAGCAATTTTAACTAGGAGGTTACCCTCAATTTCTGGTTTTATTTCAGTAGAAACCATGGAAACACCAAATTGGTGACATTCATTGACTGAAAACGAATCATTGTTATATAGCTCAACACAGTTAGTCTTATTGTTTAAATCTTTGTTTCCTTGATTTACCATGAGTACCATGTTTTACCATCCCTAATATTGATCTAGCTTACTGCAGTGTGCAACAAGTGTCTCATATTAGCACTGTAACATAACTTTCAACACACTCAAATGTATCTAATATGATAAGTGCTGCGTTACCCATATAGAGCTCCGGAGGTTGACGTCACGCAAATCTAAACTCCGCCATTTTGGCAGGCAATCAGGGGAGCGCTAGAGCGGCTGTAGCATTGGAATCTATAGTGGTCAAACAATAATTTAAAACCAGACTGTTTAAACTTTACTATTTCAACATGGTGGACTGCTGCTGTGCGCCAGGATGCCAGAACAGGCGGGGGAAAGCAAAGGGGAAAATCATTTTATCGTAGCAAGTTGTTGAAATGCCGTGAATGAGTTTATTCTCAATTTTAACTACTTTTGTCTCATGTAACTAATGAAAATAAGTTTCCATTAAATACGATACTCAATCATGAATAACAGAAGTGCTTTTATATATAAATAACATTCAAAAACTGTAGGCTATTTGAAACTAAATTAAGGATCAATAAATAAAAACTGAAACCAAAAAAAAAAAAAAATTGTATTGATTATGACTGATTTTATGGACCGATGGGGCAGATGCACACAGTGACGTGCTATTTTGGACGGGTTTATGTTAACCACTAACATAGTAATCTATTCACATAATGTTTTCTCTCTTAAAATGTAAGTGAGTGTAAATGTCAGCATTATCATTCGTGTAAAGAATTGAAGTCTGTCATGTAAAACAAGCGCTATTTTATTCTATCCATTAACGTTATTCCTGATCAGAGGCTTCCATAAATATTTAGTTTATACGTAGATTTAGGCTTCAACTAAGTTTAATGGTGCAATGCAAAAATATTTGGTAGTGCATAAGTTGTACCTTAGTGCCTGTTTACATCAAAACTAGTGCAACCAGCTCCAGGATACTGCAGGTCAGGAAAGCTATCCGTTCCTTTATCGACACAGGTGAAAAGCACCCCAGGGGCATTATAGGGATCTGTTATGTTTAATTCAAAAGACATTGACCTGCACATAGCAAAACTTAATAGATTAAAGTGCGCAGTGCCTTGTTGCCTTGAAACTCATGCTGGCGTCACTCATTTCATATTCGCTCCCGGCTGTCCCTGCCTGCCAATATGGCATTGTAAACGGAATGGGTCATGTGACATTCGGAGCTCTATACACATGACCGGAAAAAGCGGAATCGCTCATCTGCGGTATAATAAAAACTCCTCGAAATCAAGGCATCAAGCCACGCCTTTGTTTTGAACAAGTGACCTCTAGCGGCAAAGAAATACATATTGTGGCTTTAAACATAACCAAATATTTTATATTTGAATTATAATTATAATCTATAAAGTGACCTAATAATAAAAAAATAAATAAATAAAAATAAAAATCATTGAATGTGGTTGATCCATTTGTTTGTTGTTGTTGTCTTTGATTAATTGGTTTGTAGATATTCTATTGAGTGGAGAAAGGACTCTGAAAACCACTTTGACATTGACCCTGTTGAAGGAACTCTGTCTGTCAGTGAAGCCCTGGATAGAGAGAGAATTGCTGAACACAACGTCACTGTTGTAGCAACAAAAGTTAGTAAGTATGGTGGATTGTGTTTTATCCAGATGTGCAGATACAATATGACCAGTATGGCAGGTTTACAAGCGTAGTATAATGGGGATTGAGTTGGTTGAACACATTTCTAAAGACCACATCCCCATCTAGTGGAGAATAATGAAAATACAATAGTGCTTCACTTCTAGAGGCTGAAACTAAATTTTAAAATCATGAATAAAAGCTCAGTACAGCTAAAATAAGAGATTTGTCAAGAGCTCAACTTAATTATTTTTTACATCAAGCTAATTTGCTAATGAAATGCAGCCACAACCACAAAGTTTTCTGCAAATCTGAATGCGATCCAGCCAAATTTCTTTTGTTTTTTTGTAGCTACAATGGATTCCTTATAAGGATTTATTATAACATGAAAGCATCTTTAAAGTTCAAAATAATCAGATCCTCAAGAGTGTTAGTCTCAGTATAATGTCAAAGACTTTTTTTTTTTTTTTTTTTTTCATTTGTCCCTTTTCCTTTCAAGTATGAAATATGTCTCACATTTTGCAGTTTCCACTGATCTTATTCATGGACAATGCCTTGTTTGATCTTTCAGACAACCCCCTGCTGTCCAGCAAAGTTACGGTCACAATCAAGGTGCTGGATGTCAATGAGTTTCCTCCAGAACTTGCCTTTGTATACGAGACGTTTGTTTGTGAAAATGCAAAAGTAGGACATGTAAGTATGTGTGTGAATAACTACCTGTGCTTCATTTTGAGTTTCTGGGCCTGTTGTTGAGTGTTGCAGTGAATTAATGTGAGAAAACCGTGCCTTGATCTTCTCCTTTCATGCTGGAAGAGAGCTACTCCCAGTACAACACTGCCTATCAGTGTCTCCCTATTCAGTCTTTTATAACAGAGAACGTAGTTGCCTTGCTTATGTGCGGAAATGTGCGAAATAGATGACACAGCAAAGCCTTTTCAGAATTTACTAAAGATAGTCAACTGATCAACACAAACCCTTGAAGACAAATAGATGCAGTTTTCATGAGGAACCAATAATTAATCGTCACATGCAATTACCCCAAAAATTCACAATATTTAAACAAATAAAATAAATTTAAATATGCTTAATATTGGTAAGTTTAAAATTAAAACAATATTACTACAAATGTAGTTGCTTTGTCATTTACCAAGCTGTATTGTTTTAAAACGAATTAATTTTGATTGCTAAGTTTTATGTTTATATTTTTAAATGGCATTCCTTCTCAGATGATGTCAGTTTGACGGCTTAGGTTTGAATATCCTTAACCACTCCCCTCCAACCGTTAGTCTGCTATGAGCGAGAGATGGAGAGGAGAAGCGCTGAAGTCAAACCCTGCCCTCTATTCAATATTCTGTTTCATCTGGAAATACGTCACAGCACTGAAGAAAACTCACTTGCTACTTCCGGTTCACTGGGACCTTAAAGCTGGTTTATTCTACAACCCATACACAATCACTTAACCTTGCTTGAAATGGTTTACATTTAAAATGATCCATTTATTTCTATTTACTAAATGTCTAGCTTAGATATTAATGGTAAATATAAAAGTATGCTTGCAATTTTAAATACATCTTTTATTCTTCACATTTATTCTAAAATTCTTCATAATACATTTTCCAATGCTTTACATTTATTCTGAATTCATAATTTATTATGAAATTCTTCATTTGAATTTCTCATAATTGAAATGTGTGAATCTTAAAAACGTAAATACTGATTTTTTTAGGCTAGAATTTTTATATCTATTTTATTAATTATTTCTTATTTTCTAAATGTCTGACAATAAATACTCATACATAGTAATACTAACACAAGAAAAAGCTTACAATGTTGTCAAGTTTTGAAAACATTCTTTTATCCCAGTTTAATATGCAGAGATAACTAACCAGCCAGACACAGCAACATTGGAGCCTATCCTAACTATCTGTTTGTCTAACCAATGAAAGATGGGAAATGTGATAAACCTGTTTGAAACAAATCATTACTTTTCAAGTTGTTTTCGGTGATTTTAGTGTAGTCAGAATATACAAGCTTAAGCTTTATTTGCACACATTTATAATGCAATATAAAATAACTTAAGGGGATGGAGTACTAGAATTGTTTTCTCTGCCATGTTAAATCCTGTCATTCTCTCAGAATGCATGACATTGTCATCAGAGGTTTATAGAGTTGACAGCGAACCAGTCATAAATTACGCCCCATGTGGTTGAGTCATAAAGACAGTCAGAAACCTCAAATGATCCCTTTGAGGTTTGATGAGTCAAGCACATCAGCTCTGTCAATCAAAAAGACTATTGGTGTCTGCCGAACACTGCTTTTACGAAATATTCAAGCTCTTTTCTGTGGTGTTTTATCAGATCACTGTTCAGTATCTGTTCTCTAGGTGATTCAGATCATCAGCGCCACAGACAAAGACATGCCAGCTGTAGAGCACCGATTCTACTTCAAATCCCCTTCACAGACCAGGAACAGAAACTTCACAATCAGGGACTATGGAAGTAAGTTGGAACATAACTCGTCACGTAAAGGGATAATTCTGTCCCTTTAAGGGAATATATAGTAATGGCAAGGCCGTAACCATGTCTTGGACCAATTTTTTTTAATGTATTTTTATTTTTTATTTTTTTTTATAAAGCCTATAGAAACAGAACAGTGAAGGAAATTCTAGATCTAATTTTAGTTGGGAAATAATAATTTTTAATTTTTGTATTAATTGCAGTAAAATATGCACATATGTTATTTTATTTATATGCCTAAAATGTTGAAAACGTGACATGAATCACATAAATGCATATTTTCAATTAAAAACATCCACATTTGAGAAAATAAGTTGAGTTTGCATCACTGGATGTTACTGTCTGTCGTTTAACATTTCTGTCATTTAACATTTTTGTCACAAAACAGTTGTACATGTAGGTCTATTAAATGTTTTGCTTATCTCACTTTTAGCGTTAAACTGACGCTTCCTCCTGGAATTTGCGCTCTGCTTCTGTAGCTGGTAAACTCCGCCTACTTTGATTTGATTGGCCATCTCAATCATTTTGATATTGATGAGCACTGTTAGACCGCTGAGGCAGACCAGACTAAAAATGCGACTTAAACCTTTTTGTTATCCTAACAACAACATACAGAGTGCTGTGTAATAAACTGCAGCAGCAGAGCAGTGCAAGAATTTCGGACAATTTGGATATTTCTAATTATTGGATGAGACTTGTCCCCCTCAATGTCTATGGTGGTTACGGCCCTGGTTTACAGTATACTATTACTGTGCTATTATACTATTATAAAGTCACCTGGAATATTCCTTTAAAGATGAAATGTGAAATACTAAAAGTAAGATTTTTTTTTTAGACCATGTTATTCAGATAAACAACATATTACATTCATAGCAGTATCTACTGGGAGAACAACTCTAAACTACCGAACTAGTGGTGTGACGTGAATAGTGGTTGCATCCCAGAGCAGCACATCACCTCACCTCGTGATCCATTTGCCGCGTGAGCCTCGCAGCCTGCTCCTGTGCTCAGTCTCCAGTGTTCTCAGCACATGAATATCATCAACTGTGATTCACAGAGACAGGGTCACTCAGGGCTACACAGCCAAACAGGCACAAGGTGTGCTTTAATGACTCCTACCTTGTCAAGAGAAATCCCCCAGTTGCCCAGGCGTAACAAACCTCTCATGACGGGGTCAGTCGACCTTCCAGGCGAGGACAAGCGCATCTCGATGCGTTGACTCAGTGCTATGAGCACCAAGCAAAGCCCTCAACGTGAGACCAACAGGCACCTGCTGTGTTTAAGCTTGGTTTAAAGGTATTTTCAATTTCCTTTGGGTCATATAAACACTTGGCTAGACACTTGAATCAAAGATAGTCTAATCTGACTTTGATGCTTCGAATTTGAGTCATATTTTTTAAAGTGAATTGTGATTTCCTTTTTTTTTCCTCAGATTTCCTTATTTTAAATGATCAGTAATCAAATAAAAGTTGTTTTCTTTTACATGGAGCAGGACATCACATGGGTGCCACCATGTTGAAATCTTACGTAACCCACCTGTTTTTGGCCTGTTTCACTCGCAGAATTAACTAATCATGGATGAATGCAGTGCAACAGGAACCTTTTCCAGTGGTCTTTTCCAAAAGTAGCCCATTTACCCATTCATTTTGTCCATAGATATTTTAAAATATACTTCAATAAAGAATTGAAGTATATCCAAGTCAGCTCCAAGATTAATCACACCATTATCTTTGAATTTTTTACATACATCATAGCATTATCCCTGGATAACTTTCAATTCACTATACGTTTATGTTGTTTTCATTATATGCACTTATGCACCGATTGCCAACAAAACACAGACATTTGATGCAGTTTCACTCAACGCCTGCAGTTTTGACTCATGACCGGGAACAAACAAACATACTTGCAGAACTTGCAGAGTTCCCTGATAAAGCGGAATGAGATTCTGCACGAAGTGCATATGGGAAGTGCCTTTACACAACCAGCTGTGAAAAAGTGTGTTTAACACGTCAATGAAATTGACCCGACAGTATTATAGCCTCGGCTGGTGACGTCACATGTGCACCTGCTGCACGAGGCTATAAATAGATAAGTCCAAGCTGCAAGCCTTCAGGTATTTTTTGTTTGAAGAGCAGTCCTGGGACATCAGCACAGTACTGCAGTGCAGCATCTCGTTCTGCTTTATCAGGGAACAGGGTTACAGTCAAGTAACCCCAAGTGTTCCCTTTCAAAAGCTTCACTCAATGCTTCACAAAGTGCATATGAGAACGAGAATACCCACGCCGCCATGCTTGATAGTGTCTGGACCCCTTACAGTTGTGAATGTGTGCACAAGAATGCAAGACAGCCTCAGACATTAGCTTGTGATGTTGACTCAAGGACATGAGAACCTGGTGTGGCATAAGCATCCAAGCTATAAAATCTTATGAATGTGTGCGGAGAGGACCAACCTGCCGCATCACAAACACTTTGTAAGGGGACACCCCTTGCTAATGCAGTAGAGGAGGCGACCTCCCGGTGGAGTGAGCCCTTAAGCCTACTTGCAAAGCTTGACTGTGCGCCTCATAGGCTAGAGCAATAGCATCCCTGACCCAATGTGATTGGTGGCGGCAGAACCTCTGTTATGGCCCCCATGGCAAACAAACAGTTGCTCTGACTTATGCCACTGGCTAGTGTGGTGGACGTAGGCCTGGAGAGCACGAACTGGACAGTCTATGAAGTCTCTCCTGATCTAGTGTTTCGAACGGCGGAGGGCAGAAGGTTTCAAGAGTGACAGGATGTACAGCCGAGAAAGGAGCCGTAGGCAGGTATTCAGGATGAGGATGCAAAATCACTTTCACCATTCCTGGGGCAAAGTCTAAGCAGGATGGCGATATTGACAGAGCCTGCATATCCCCAATTATTTTTAGAGAAGTTATAGCCATAAGGAAAAAAATCTTTAGGGTCAGGAGTTTATCAGACGCTGACTCTAGCGGTTCAAAGGGGGTCTCAACCAGACCCTTGAGGACTATAGCTAAGTCCCATGAAGGGATCTTGGTTCTTACAGGAGGCCTCAACCGCCTGGCCCCACGAAAGAAGCGAGGATGCCTCCCAAGCGGCACCCCATCCACGGTATTGGCAAGCCGAAAGAGCGGCCACATAAACCCTGAGAGTGGAGGGGCAAGTTCCTGTTGACAATTTTTCTTGCAGAAAGTCCAGAAATGATGCAACCTGGCAGTTAACTGGATGTACATTATGTGTTGTACACCATCTTTCAAAGACATTTATTGGCATAAACTTTCCGAGTGGATGAAGCCCTAGCACTTAGGATGGTCTCAATAACTGCAGGCGAAAGCCCAGTGTCACTCAGTTGGTGCCCATCAGGGGCCAAACATGAAGGTTCCACAGGTCAGCCTGGAATGGAATATCGTGCCCTCTGCCTGAGACAGAAGGAGCCATTGAGGAGAGACACTATCTCCAAGAACCACATGGCCAACACGGCACTATCACCCTGGCTAGAACTTCTGGGAGCAGAGCGACCGGAGGGAAGGCATACAGGCGCATCTTGGGCCATGTATGAGCCATCGCATCCAGACCCAGCAGAGCTGGTTGACTGAGAGAGAAGTAGAGGGGACATTGCACTGTCTGATAAGAGGCGAAGAGGTCCACTTCCGCTCTGTAAAATCTGGTCCAGATCTGATCAACTATTTCTGGGTGGATTTTCCATTCCCGCATCTGTAATTTCTGTCTGGACAGGAAATCTGCTCCCACATTCAATTGCACACTGTAAATGTACACTGCTCTGAGTGACAGGAGCTTGTCCTGGGCCCAGAGAAAAAATCTGTCTCGCTATCCTGTTTAGATTGCGTGAGCACAGACCTCCCTGGTGATTTATATATGAAACTGTCACTGTACTGTCCACCTGCACTAGGACACGACAGCCCCTCAACTGGGGGACAAAGTATTTCAGGGCCAGAAATACAGCTATTAACTCTAGGCAGTTGATGTGCCAGTCAAACTGATGACCCTTCCATTGCCCTTGGGCTGGACGAGCACTTAAGACCGCACCCCAGCCCGTCAGGAAAGCATCCGTCGTTACAGTTTGCGACGACAAGGTACGCCTAGCATGGGACCCAAAGCAAGGAAACAGGGTCTGAACCAAATAGTTAGTGTACGAAGCCTGCGCCGCGTCACTTTTATTAGCCTCTGAGGATTGGCCCTTGGATGAAATCCAGACTCATGTGCAACAGCCCCATAGGAATCACTTTCTGTACTGTGCATAACACCCATGCAGAGATGCCTGGCAGAAGATGCCATGCTGCCAAACTCTCTGACAGTGGTATTAATTTTAACAATTCTTGTTGAGGGGATGTTAGATGACCCATGTCCTGGAAAATAGCAAGATTTAGACATGGGACATTTAACATTTTGCTGGAAACCACTGCCCCCTGAATCGCCAGAGGTGGCAGAGGTGGCGGAGGTGGAGAGGTTTTGTGAGGGTAGTGGGCTACCCCCACCAGTCTGGGTGCAGAACCATCAGGACTTCTTCTTTTAGTTAATAATAGTCCTGAGGTCCACCCTGGGAGGCTGCTGAGGGCGGCGAGCCGGTCCCCAATCTTTACCTCCCTAGCTCTTGAAGGACCCGAGAGAGGTTGGGTGGCTGACAACCCCTACCCTTGAGTGCAGCCATGAAGGAACTGCATAAATGCTTTTTGGCATCTCTGAATCTGGCGACGACAGAGATAACTGTGCCGCCAAATAAGCCCGTGGGAGAAAGGGGAAATCTAACAGAAACACTCTTTCTTTATCCTTTATTCCTGAGAGATTGAGCCACAGATGACACTCTGTCCTCACCAAAGCAGGCATAGAACGGCCGATGACACAGGCCATTTACTTGGTGGCATGAAGAGACAAATCTGTGGCTCAGCGAAGCTCAGCGAATGCTTCACCATCGATCGGCAACCTGGCCACCGCACGAGTAACCACCTCTAATAATTCCTCAGCAGATTTGCTATCATGCAAGGAATGCTCAGATACTGGCCACTCAAAATCTGCAGACCCAAGAGATTCATCGTCATCATTCCCCATGTGAGCCGAAGAAGCACTGAAGTGCACTTCGAGATCACGCGGGGAGATGTGCAGATCTGGTGAATGAGTCGAAAAGGATTGACCCGACCCAAATCCATTCTAGAGCCCCACAATCTTATTTCGGGTGCGGACTGAAAGGAGCATGGAGGCACACAGCGCTTAACCTGCTGACTCATTTTCAACTGATATAGATTTATTTTAGCTTGAACTCTTTTCACTGATGTTGTAACAGAGATGGAAAGAGAAATCTGCACACTGCCAGTTGAAAACTAACTCCTAACAAAGATGTCAAGTCGAGTTTTGAAAGGTAGAGAGAGATTTTCAGAGAGATTGTTTTGCACACCACACAGTTTTGGTCTGAAAACAAAAAGACCTGAAGGCTTGCAGCTGGGGCTCATCTATTTATAGCCTCGTGCAGCAGGTGCGCGTGTGACGTCACCGACCGAGGCTAGAATACCGCCGGGTCAATTTCATTGACGTGTTAAACACACTTTTTCACAGCTGGTCGTGTAAAGGCACTTCCCATATGCACTCCGTGCAGCATTGAGTGAAGCTTTTGAAAGGGAACTGGGCTATTTTGGAAACTGTACAAGGTTATTTTATCCTCAAAACCAAAACAATTCTTTAGTGACATTGTTGATTTTGTGGTCTAAAGCAAAATTACAAATCATGCCGCTCATCTTGGAGAAGTGCCCATACAAGGAATTCCACCCTTTATGACGTCATACAGGGCCATACTCGTACTGATACACGTATACTCATACAGGACCAAAAACTTTCTGAAACTTGTTAGAATCCTAGAAGAATTTTGTCTGGCTATCACCAGACCAAGCTCAATCTTTTAAGATTGGACATTGGTCTGGGGAGTCTCTGTAATTTTACTGCACAAGCGGCATGATCAACGGGCATAGTTCAAATGACTCTGTACGAAACGGGATAGTCCTTCAACCAATCAGACCAACGATCCATCGCTTCTCTATCTGTCATTGTGTTAAACCCGCCAATAGCGCCCGTCAGGTGGATAAGCTGGTTTGTGATTGGTCCCCACAAATTTGTAACAGAAGCAGAATTGGTTTTGGATTTGGATTGAATTGTGGTAGTTAGATGTAAACTAAGCATGGCGGACCATACGGGGCTTATGTTCATTTACAATCATTTCTATCACCAAAGGTGTTTACTCCTTGCTTATTTGAAGGAAACGGAGGAGAAAAAACAGTGCATAAGGAAAGAGAAGCTGTTATACCTTTTATTTTACATTATATGTATATCCATAGGGAATGCCATTGTTGTTTCATGGGCTATGCGAAGTCAGAGTGCGTAACTGAGGGTACGTCGATCTAGTACGAGTTCACGGGTGGGAAGTCACGGGTTTGACTGCCGTTCAAGTACACTTTCACGGGTAGAAGGTTGGAAAAACACAGGTTATGGGTTGCCTGGAATGCAACATAAATTCATAGTTCATCACCTGGGACTTGGCATTAAATTATGTATTTTTTCTAAATATAATTTTTTTTTTGACTGATAGAGTTAGGTCTCCTTTGAAATGGTTCTATGGAATCATTAAAAATCAGTTTCTTTATGGAGAATATGATTTTACTTCCAGAACCCTCATTAGTGTTTATCTGCAATGACATAGGGAAATAAAAATGTTTGCTTTAGCATGAGTAGCTTTAGTGAGTAGTCAGCAATTCATTTGTAGTCATTTACTAGTAGTCAAAAAGTCAGCGACTTAGAGTACACTTAGTGCCAAATAACCCCCTGGAATGACCTGGGGTTAAGTACCTTGCTAAAAAATTTTTAAAATAAAACCCTTGAGGCACGCTGGGGATATTTCAGCCTAAAGCTTTATCTAAGGCTACACTACCAACTAACCAATATAATTCCTCTGTTAGAATTATATTAAATGTATAGTTCATTCTGCAAACTATAGTTATTGGCAGAAAAGTACATATTGAGATTAAAACACTCGCCAACAGCCTGAAGTGTTGTGCATCCTAGTTTTGTTTGGACTCCAGCTGTGTCAGAGGCTCTTCGCAGAAAGGTATCAAGCTTTTCCCAGGAGTAACTCATGTTAGCTTGTTATCCCCTTAACCAGAACCACTTTTTCTGTACTTATTTCCACTTCAAAGGGATCCATTTTTCTGTTTAATTCTGGAATTAGGCCAGTCTCTGTACCTCATAAGTGGCTCGTGAATTCATAATATTCTGCCATGGAGAAATGTATGAATGGCAGGTTATGATCCCTGAGAGAATGAGTATGATTATCACTGATTATCTAAGTACAATCATTTATAGCCTCCATTAAATCTTCATTATAAATACTTTGTTCTCTCGGTTTTTCTCAGACAACACAGCTGGAGTGGTGACCAGGCGAGGGGGATTTCGCAGACTAGAGCAGAGCATGTACCTGGTACCGGTCATTGTGGAGGACAGCGGGTACCCAATCCGAAGTAGCACTGGGACAGTGTCTGTGCGGGTGTGTACCTGCAACACAGACGGCTCCCTCCTTTCCTGCAATGCGGAAGCCGTCTTCTTTCCCATGGGACTCAGCACTGGAGCTCTGATGGCCATACTGCTGTGCATTGTTATTCTGCTGGGTGAGTTATACACGTTTGTGTCCAACAGGATACTGTGGATTATGGTGCATGATGCATTTAACGTGCTATATAGAGAAGACATAAGAAAAACAAAACAGGGGTTATGTTTGTGTAGTCAAGTCAAATTATTTCTATTTATAATTTTATTTGGCCAAAGCCAAAGGCTCTGATGACAGGACACTGGCAATACAGACAATCATGCAAACAAGTATATGGATATTTCTTCTGGGACTTTTATGTCCTAGCGGTGGATTTGTATTAAAATTACACACACACAAAAAAAAAATGCTGGGTTAAAAACAACCCAAGTTGGATTGAAAATGGACAAACCCAGCGGTTGGGTTAAATGTTTGCCCAACATGCTGGGGAGTTTTATGTAACCCAACTATTGTTTAAAAATTACTATGGCTGGCTTAAAATTAACCCAAAATCAGACACATATTTACTAGAGGCAACAATAATAATCAAAAGGTGAACATTTATTAATAAGCAATTTAATGTTTATTGTTTATTTATTATTTATTACACTTTTAATAATGCTAATTTATTAAACATTAATAAATGTTCATTTCCAACATACTTTGAGCTCATTTTAAGCAATACAGTAATTTTTTTAAACAACAGTTGAGTTAAATAAAACTGCCCAGCACGGCAAACATTTAACTCAACTTCTGTCAGGAGATGATTGATTGACTATTAGCATATAGTTTGGATTGGCGGTATGGTTCTGTTCTGGGCAAGAACTCCCTGCGCATCCATGCAGCCTAGCATGGATAAGAGCAGGGAGAGCAGCAATAACCCTCCTTAGGGTAACAGAACAGAACCAACATAAGGTATTGCAGATATCATTAATGTTGATATTAAATGTACAAAATAATTCAGGAATTTAGTCTGATTCAAGGGGAATTAGAAAACCAAATCCTGACTGGATGAGAGGAGGAGCTGGGGATGTGCTCTGGAGAAATGCGACAGCAGCTGATAGTATCGAAGGAGCTCTATATGTATGTATGTATGTATGTATATATCATATATATATATATATATATATATATATATATATATATATATATATATATATATATATATATATATATATATATATATATATATATATATATATATATATATGTGTGTGTGTGTGTGTGTGTGTGTATGTATATATACATACATACATACATATACACATACATATACACACACACACACACGATTCCAAAAAAGTTGGGACACTATACAAATTGTGAATAAAAAAGGAGTGCAATAATTTACAAATCTCATAAACTTATATTTTATTCACAATAGAATATAGATAACATATCAAATGTTGAAAGTGAGACATTTTGAAATGTCATGCCAAATATTGGCTCATTTTGGATTTCATGAGAGCTACACATTCCAAAAAAGTTGGGACAGGTAGTAATAAGAGGCCGGAAAAGTTAAATATACATATAAGGAACAGCTGGAGGACCAATTTGCAACTTATTAGGTCATTTGGCAACATGACTGGGTATAAAAAGAGCCTCTCAGAGTGGCAGTGTCTCTCAGAAGTCAAGATGGGCAGAGGATCACCAATTCCCCCAATGCTGCGGCCAAAAATACTGGAGCAATATCAGAAAGGAGTTTCTCAGAGAAAAATTGCAAAGAGTTTGAAGTTATCATCATCTGCAGTGCATAATATCATCCAAAGATTCAGAGAATCTGGAACAATCTCTGTGCGTAAGGGTCAAGGCCGGAAAACCATACTGGATGCCCGTGATCTTCGGGCCCTTAGACGGCACTGCATCACATACAGGAATGCTACTGTAATGGAAATCACGACATGGGCTCAGGAATACTTCCAGAAAACATTGTCGGTGAACACAATCCACCGTGCCATTCGCCGTTGCCGGTTAAAACTCTATAGGTCAAAAAAGAAGCCATATCTAAACATGATCCAGAAGCACAGGCGTTTTCTCTGGGCCAAGGCTCATTTAAAATGGACTGTGGCAAAGTGGAAAAGTGTTCTGTGGTCAGACCAATCAAAATTTGAAGTTCTTTTTGGAAAACTGGGACACCATAGAAAACATTTGGCGCATCATAAAGAGTAAGATGCGACAAAGAAGACCTAAGACAGTTGAGCAACTAGAAGCCTGTATTAGACAAGAATGGGACAACATTCCTATTCCTAAACTTGAGCAACTTGTCTCCTCAGTCCCCAGACGTTTGCAGACTGTTATAAAAAGAAGAGGGGATGCCACACAGTGGGAAACATGGCCTTGTCCCAACTTTTTTGAGATGTGTTGATGCCATGAAATTTAAAATCAACTTATTTTTCCCTTAAAATGATAAATTTTCCCAGTTTAAACATTTGATATGTCATCTATGTTGTATTCTGAATAAAATATTGAAATTTGAAACTTCCACATTTTTTATTCACAATTTGTAAAGTGTCCCAACTTTTTTGGAATTGGGTTTGTATATACTTATATATATATATATGTATATGTATGTGTGTGTGTGTGTGTGTGTGTGTGTGTGTGTGTGTATGACGTCTATCGTGTATATGAAACTATATATAGTCATATTCCGTCTTCTGACAGTCAGCTGATGCGAGCTTGACTGATGTGACCTGCCAGAACGTCTCGGTTACATATGTAACCCTCGTTCCCTGAAGGAGGGAACGGAGACGCCACGTTGGAGTACCGACGAAAAGGAATCTCACTCGCGAGAGCCAATCTACTTCGAGTGTAACTAAAACGAGCCAATGCACATTGGCATGCAATGATTGCACCAGGTGCTCATGCCACGCCGTGCGGGTATAAATGAGACACAGGTGATTGCATCAAATCAGCCTTTTGCTGAGGAGCCGAGTAGGTAGACAGGCACCCCAGCAGGGTACAGAGGACATGGCGACGGGACGTGGCGTCTCCATTCCCTCCTTCAGGGAATGAGGGTTACATACGTAACCGAGACGTTCTCATTCAGTCAGTCACTCTCGACGCCACGTCGGAGTACCGACGAATAGGAATCCCTACCAAAGTGCCATGGCCTCTGCCCCCTTCCAGTGCCAAGTCCATCACTGCTGTTCCGCATGACCCTGCTCAGTGATTATTGGATAACACTGGGAAAGCGTGCCCTAGAAGGGGGACGCTGCGGAGCCCACATCGTACCCTGAAGGAGTTATGTGGCGTACAATGCTGAGCCGTAGCCCGCAAGGGAGGAGGGGGCTCAGTCCCGGTGACGGGAAGGCTCTCCCAAGGGAAAGACACGGGCTTCCCGTAGGAGCGACCGTGGAAGAATATATGGGATCCCCGCAGGGTCACTCACATAACCCCAGCCCATTACCGGTTCTCAAAGATTCAGCGGCAAGGGGCCTGATGTTCGACGTTCCGCGACGTCCGGCACCGAGGGTGATGGAGGACTCACAGAGTTTGCTTCTGGAGAAGAAGAACGCCAGAGCGCAGCAAGCCGACAAGAGCCGGGGCCTCTCGGTGTTTCTACCCGTTTGAGGTGAGAACACAGGAGGAGACCGGCTCTACACGTAGGCTATAGAATCTAGCGAACGTGTTGGGTGTCGCCCAGCCCGCAGTTCTACAGATGTCTGACAGTGAGGCGCCACGTGCCAGCGCCCAGGAGGATGCAACACTTCTAGTAGAGTGTGCTCGCACCCTGAGCGGACAGGGCACACCTTGTGCTTGGTAAGCCAAGGTGATGGCATCCACTATCCAGTGGGCCATCCTCTGCTTGGAGACAGCCTTTCCCTTCTGCTGTCCTCCGTGACAGACAAAGAGCTGATCTGAGGTTCTGAAGCTTTGAGTTCTATCCACGTAGATCCGCAGAGCGCGGACGGGACAGAGCAAAGCTAGGGCTGGGTCTGCCTCCTCTGGGGGCAGTGCTTGCAGGTTCACCACCTGGTCCCTGAAGGGAGTGGTAGGAACCTTGGGCACATAGCCAGGTTAGTCTTAGTACCACGTGGGTATTACCCGGCCCGAACTCTAGGCACGATTCGTCGACCAAAAATGCCTGCAGGTCCCCTACCCTCTTGATGGAGGCCAATACAGCCAACAGCAAAGTCTTCATAGATAGAATCTTTAGCTCTGCTGACTGCAAAGGCTCGAATGGGGCATTCTGGAGTGCTCGGAGCACCAGAGCAAGATCCCAAGAGGGTATGGAGGGGGGGTCGAGGAGGATTTAACCGTTTCGCCCCCCTAAGGAACCTGACGACCAGGTCGTGCTTCCCAACCGACTTACCTTCTACGTGGTCGTGATAGGCGGATATAGCAGCAACATAGACCTTGAGGGTGGAGGGCGACAGCCTACGCTCCAACCCTTGTTGCAGGAAGGAAAGCACAGACGCGATCGAACATCTTCGGGGGTCCTCTCGGTGAGAAGAACACCACTCGACGAACAGGTTCCACTTCGAGGCGTAAGCCTGTCTTGTAGACGGTGCACGTGCCGAAGTGATGGTGTTAACTACCTCTTGGGGTAAGTCACCTAGAACCTCTGCGTCCCGTCCAGGGGCCAGACATGAAGCTACCACAGGTCTGGATGTGGGTCCCACAGGGTGCCCCGTCTCTGAGTCAGAAGGTCCTTCCTCAGAGGAATCGTCCAAGGAGGGGCTGTCGCAAGGAGCATAAGTTCTGGGAACCAGGTCCGGTTGGGCCAGTACAGCGCCACCAACAGGACCTGCTCCTCGTCCTCCCTGACCTTGCACAGTGTCTGTGCAAGTAGGCTCACTGGGGGAAACGCATATTTGCGCAGCCCCTGGGGCCAGCTGTGCGCAAGGGCATCCTTGCCGAGTGTACCCTCGGTCAGCGAATAGAACCACTGGCAGTGGGACGTTTCTGGGGAAGCAAACAGGTCGACCTGTGCCACCCCAAACTGTCTCCAGATCAGCTGAACCACCTGGGGGTGGAGTCGCCACTCCCCTGGGAGCGCAGCTCGTGAGAGCTTGTCGGCCACACGGTTGCGCAGACCAGGGACATGAATGGCCCGAAGCGACCTCAGACACTTCTGACTCCAGAGGAGGAGATGGCGGGCGAGTTGCGACATGCGACTGGAGCGCAGACCACCTTGTCGGTTGATGTACGCAACGGTCGCAGTGTCATCCGTGCGGACCAGCACATCTTCATACATCAAGATGTACTGCTAGCAACTCGAGGCAACTGACGTGCCAATGCAGGTGCAGGCCCGTCCAAACCTCTGACACTGCATGCCCATTGTACGTGGCTCCCCAGCCCATGACAGAGGCATCTGTGAAAACCACAGTATGCCTGGACACCTGTTCCAGGGGCACTCCGGCCTGAAGGAACGAGGGGTCTGACCACGGACTGAAGGACTGGCGACAGGCTGGTGTGATGCTCACCCGGTGAGTGCCGCATTGCCACGCCCATCTCGGGACTCGGCCGTGTAGCCAATGCTGAAGCGGTCTCATATGAAGCAGGCCGAGTGGCATTACTGCCGCCGTGGCTGCCACATGCCCCAGAAGCCTCTGAAACTGTTTCAGTGGAACCGCCATCATGCCCTGAAACGTGTTCAGGCAGTTCAGCATCGACTGGACATGCTCCTCTGTGAGGCACGCTGCCTGCTCGACCGAATCCAACTCCATACCGAGAAAAGAGATCCTCTGCCCGGGGGCGAGTTTGCTCTTTTCCCAGTTGACCCGAAGACCCAACTGGCTGCGGTGTCTGAGCACCAGGTCCCTGTGTTCACACAACTGATCCCTGGACTGTGCTAGAATGAGCCAGTCGTCGAGATAGTTGAGGATGCGAACGCCCCATTCTCTCATGGGCACAAGGGCCCCCTCCGTGACTTTCGTGAAGACACGGGGGGACAGGGACAGCCCGAAGGGCAGGACTTTGTACTGATATGCTTGACCCTCGAACGCAAGGCACAGATACGGCCTGCGAAGAAGGGTCGAGACATGAAAGTACGTGTCCTTCAGGTCGATCGCTGCAAACCAATCTTGGGGACGGATGCGTTTGAGAACGCAATTCTGCGTGAGCATCCTGAACGGTAGCTTGTGGAGGCTCCGATTCAGGACTCGTAGGTCCAAGATTGGCCGTAACCCACCGGTCTTCTTGGGTACAATGAAGTACGGGCTGTAGAAGCCGGTCTTCATATCGGCTGGAGGGACTGGCTCTATCGCGTCCTTCGCCAGCAGGACAGCGATCTCCGCACGCAGGACATGGGCATCTGCAGCATTCACCGAAGTGAAGCGGACACCCTTGATCCTGGGGGAGCGCCGGGTGAACTGAATCGCGTAGCCGAGCCTGATGGTACGAATGAGCCAGCGAGACGGACCGAGGAGCACTAGCCAGGCTCCCAGGGACCGTACAAGCAGGACCATAGGGACCACCGGCGTACCCGCCGTGGGGCAGCGAGGTGGAATGCAGGTACCGGACTGGGGCGGCTGTCTCGTGGAGGCGGCCCGCAGCGAGGTGAGAGTGTGCCGTGCAACACTTACCTGATTCCACAGGTGGGCAGCAGGAACATGAGGGTGTTGTCCACTGCTGCCCGCTGGCGAAGGGGGAGGATGAGTGTGGTCCGGCGTTTGACTGGCCACAACTCTCCGAGCCCCCTGCAGACCCGGAGATGGAAGGAATTGCTCTTGTGTTGAGAATTTGGCTGAGCCCAGCGGCGGAACAGAAACAAAATGGAACACAAGATTCTCCTCCCGGCCCTCCACCGGGGGATGGAGCGGTGCAGTCACCATCTCCAGAATAGCAGTCCTCCTCACCTCCGGGTCGCCCGTCTCGTGGCAGCTTGCCCTTGGCCTTGCCACCCCTCTTGGCAGGCGTCTGGACGGGTAGGGCTTGTGCCTGGCTCCACGACGCCACTTGGGTGGAGGCTGCTGCTGTGGCGACGAGCAGGCTGAGGCGCTGCCGGCGGCGGGGTGGAGACAGCAGCTGACCGCCGTGGCAGAATGTGACTGGCCGCCTCAGTCTGCTTCTGTGCGGCCGAGAACTGCTGGGCGAAGTTCTGGAGCGCGTCGCCGAAGAGGCCAGTCTGGGAGACGGGGGAGTTAAGGAACCTGACTTTGTTGGTTTCCCTCATGTCCGCCAGACACAGCCAGAGATGGCATTCCTGGACCACCATAGTGGACATTGCACGACCCACGGCCCACGCCGTAACCTTCGTCGCACGAAGCGCGAGGTCCGTTGCGGTTCTCAGTTCCTGGAGAACTGTGGGATCATGACCACCCTCGTGCAAGGTCTTCAGAGCCTGGGCCTGATGGACCTGCAACAACGCCGTAGCGTGTAAAGCGGAGCCTGCCTCTCCACAAGCCTGGTAGGCCTTCCCGATCAGATCGGATGAATACCCACAGGCCCTGGAGTGAAGACACGGGTTCCCCCTGGAAGTGGAGTTAGGGCACAGTTGCATAGCAACGGCCCGTTCCACGGGAGGAATCTGCGTGTATCCTTTTGCAGGTCCGCCATCGAGGGTGGTGAGGGAGGTAAAAGGTGCCGTCCATGATCTAGTGAGCTCCTTGTGCACCTCCGGGAAAAAAGGGACCGGGGTGGGGCGCTGAGAACCAGCACGGGCCACCCGAGAAACAAATCATCCAGCCTTGAGGGTTCGGGACACAGTGGAGGGTTCCACACGAGCCCGACTCTCTCGGCAGCCCGGGAAAGCATAGCCATCATCTCCGGATCAGTATCGGGCACAACAGGTCTTCCCGGAGGAGCCCCCTGCGCCGACACGTCCTCTCCAGAGAGTTCTGACCCTCCCTCCGATGCAGCGATGGACATCTAGTCCTCAAGAGGAGCCCCAAAGGATACGGATGATGCACACCTCGTGGATGGCTCACCGCGTTCCAATGGCAGCTCTACTGGCTGCGGAGTGCGAGAGGGATGAGGGTTCCCCGGGGGTTGGTTCCTTGGGGGAAACGCGCTCACCATAACCCTCAAATCAGCCGGGCCACCGCCTGAAGTAACCCTCTGTGGAGGGCTAGATCGAGGCAGAGGCACGGGGGCTCCACCCCTTGCGAGACAGAGCCTCAGGGGGGATAGTTCAGCCTGACGTGCGCGCTCTCTCAGGAACGTAGGAATGGCTTTTTAGCGCTCTCCACCTAGCGCACCGAACCGGCTGTGAGAACAGCCTTTGTGATCGTTCTGACAAACAACAAAGAGAGATGAACAGAAAACCACACGACCCACTGCTGTGACGTGACGTCACACCAACACCGAGTGAAGAGATAGCTTCTGAAAGGCGGCTTCCGTCTTCAGTCAGGACTGCGAAATAAGGAGTGATATCTGTTGTAACCATCTACCACTCGGCTCCGAAGCAAAATGCTGATTTGATGCAATCACCTGTGTCTCATTTATACCCGCACGGCGTGGCATGAGCACCTGGTGCAATCATTGCATGCCAATGTGCATTGGCTTGTTTTAGTTACACTCGAAGTAGATTGGCTCTCGCGAGCGAGATTCCTATTTGTCGGTACTCTGACGTGGCGTCGAGAGTGACCGACTGAATGGGAACTGATTCTATACGCTTGATTACTGGAATAAAACAACACAATTTTTTTGTGTAACAGATTCTTTCACCAAAAACTGTCAAATGCCTTTATACAGTACATTACCGTTCAGAAGTCTGAGGTCGGTAAGATTTTTTAAAAGTGCTTAAAAAGTCTCTGATGCTCACCCAGGCTGAATGTATTTGCTCAAAAGTACAGCAGGTATTATGTGTAATATTATTTAAAATTACTGTTTTCTATTGTAATCTATTTTAAGATGTAATTTATTCTTGTGATGGCAAAGCTGAATTTTCAGCATCACTACTCCAGTCTTCAGTGACATGATCCTTCAGAAATCATTCTGATATGCTGATTTGGTGCTCAAGAAACATTTCTTATTGTTATTGTGCTGCTTAATATTTCTGTGGAAACTGTGATACATTTTTTCAGGATTGCTTGAATAAAAAATTTCAAAAGAACAGCATTTAGTCTTTTGTAAAAAAATTATTTTACTGAAACTTTTAATGCATCCTTGCTTTAAAGTGTTAATTTTGTTTATTGACCTCAAGCGTTTGAACATTAGTGTAGAGATTGTACTCTTTTCATATAACTTGTTAAGAGAATATTTGCATTGTAATTCATTTACAGTGAAGCTCATTTTTATTATTATGCAAAACATAAACATTTTTAAGATAAGTTAAATGCTAGCAATGAAATTAGCCTTTGCAAAACAAAAGAGTATTTTTAAACCCTTCCGGAAATGTCTTTTTGTTGTTGTTGTCAATAATAGCAGAGTGCTATTAAAAACAGATGTGAGATGTGGAAATGTTAATCACTTTAAGAAAACAAAAGGAAAAAAAAAGATGCATGTGAATACACTAGGACAT
Source organism: Paracanthobrama guichenoti (assembly GCA_018749465.1). Classification (NCBI taxonomy): domain Eukaryota; kingdom Metazoa; phylum Chordata; class Actinopteri; order Cypriniformes; family Gobionidae; genus Paracanthobrama; species Paracanthobrama guichenoti. The sequence goes on along the minus strand of CM031944.1, from coordinate 24,340,722 downwards.
TGTTAGTGGACAAATAAAATAAAATAGTGAGGATATGAAAGTGTGGTTTTTGAGTTAAAGAGAAGTTTGAGAAAAGCCAAAGCGCCCATAATTAAAGAAACAACCATATAAGCATACAAGTATACAATGCATTAAGTATGGAATGTGGCAGGTTATGATCTCTAAAAAAAGAAAAAGAAAAAAAGAACAGTAATGGAACAAGAGTACTGAGGTAGAATTGCAATAATAGCACCATATTCTAATAATAGGTAAGAGAATTCTGTAGACAGTGCAGTGAAGTGATGTGCTTTGACTTCATATTTTCATTTGCCAGCGTTATGGGGGGGTGGGTGGGGATTCCTGTATATGGCGACCACTTGGGGGAGCTGATGCAAAAATAATGATTGAATGTGATAAGTATTATGTTCTAAAAGACAATAACAACATGAGGAAACCTTCACCTAAAAACATGTGCATGATTTAGCTAGATTTTCTCTTCTGCTTCATCTGAAAGCATGAATTTTTAGGTCTAATCTTTAATTCTCGCCGCAACGCCTGTGCCTCCCTGTTTCTCTCTCTCGCATCTTTCTTTGAGTGGAGTGGGGCGAGCGAGTACTGTCTGCCTCAGAGGAGGGAGATGAAAGCTCCGAAAATCTACCTCCCCTCCTCTCACGCAACCGAGGCACTACGATGTTGACAGACAGCATGTCAAAACTGCATTATGGCTACCCCCAGGCTGCCGTTCTCTTTAGTCTCGTTTTGAAACCCCACGTCAGAACAAAAAAATTAGCTAATGGCCCTGGAACATGTGACCACCCCTTTATCACTAGTCTGTTGTCACTTAAATGTCCTGTACTGCATGTATGTCAACGTGCATTACATTATGCGCCTCTGGTGTCTTGCAGTGATGGTGGTGCTCTATATGGGCCTGAGAAAACACAAGAAGAAGGACACTCTGATGTCGTCCAAAGAGGACGTCCGGGACAATGTGATCCACTACGACGATGAGGGGGGCGGGGAAGAGGACACCCAGGCCTTCGACATAGGTACGTTGCGCAATCCCAAAGGCATCAAAGAGACGGCGCAGCTGCAAAAAATAAGATCAGAGGATGAGCCTGATCAGGCTAGTGCGTGCGTGTCCAACGAGGACAGCGAGGACATCAGAGCCTACATCCATCATTGTCTTCTAGAGAACTCCACACCTCCGTATGACTCTCTGGTTACATATGCATATGAGGGACAGGGTTCGGTGGCAGAGTCCCTCAGTTCCATTGAGTCTTGGGTGCTCGAACCCAAGGAGGATTACAGAAATCTCTGTGACTGGGGTCCTCGTTTCAAAACGCTGGCTGGGATATTTAAAGAGCATGAGTGTAAGGCAAAGGAGAAGGTGGAAAACGAAGCACATGCTGAGGCACTTAAGGACAGACTGGACTGAGAGCATTTTAAGGAGCTCTGTGAAAAACACATAGACTATTTGTTTCCGGAATGGCACTTGAAGGGATCGTTCAGACTAAAATTAAATGTGTCATTTGTTTACTCTCATGTCGTTCCAAACCTGTATGACTTACTTTCTTCTGTGTAAAGGTGCAGTCGCATTTGAATTTGTTTTGGTGAAATTTCACAATAACGGGAATTTGTCAGCGGTGTACCAATGCATAAAGTACAGCTCACACAGAAGTCACTTTTAAACTAAGCAGCTTTCTGTTCAACATGGCAAATCTGTTTGACCAACTCAAACCCGTTGTGAAATCTGCATGGGAAAATCTTTTGCCCACACATTAAATCATATGGATTGGATTCCTATTGAAATCACTATATTTCAACTGTGAAAATTCACTGAATGGTGGTAGATGTGGCGGCACCTTAAATAGAAGTATTTTTTTCCCCATACAATGAAAGTCACTGGGGATAGAATGTTGTTTTGGGCCTCATTGATTTTGAATAAATGGACATAAACAGCTGGATCTTTCTTCTGCATAAGAAAGTCGGTCAAACAGGTTTGGAATGACATGAGGGTGAGCAAATGTTAATTTTATATAAATTTTGGGGTGAACTGACACTTTAAATGAAGTCCTGGCTAGAGAAGGACACGCTGACAAGGCTGGCTATTTGCCTTTCCTATACCTCATGCATATTTTAAACTCTTTTGTTCATTATTTAGGAAAAATGTGGAACTGTAATTTTCCAATTTTAACATCTGTTTTATACTTCTATAAGTCAAAGAACCAAAAAAAAAAAAAAAAAAAAAACCCTCTTTGATATAAAAAGTGCCTCATGAACTGCTTTGTCTTTCAACAGTTGACATATCAGTTGACAGTTGACAACCTCTGTGTACATGGACTAATAGGAGGAAAAAAATAGGATAAACATCACATTCAAAAAAGCGTCACCCTGCTGGCTCTCCTTACAAACATATTTACCAGCACTTAGCAGGAATTCTGCCAAGCCAATGCCCAGGACGTCACAGTCAGTACTTTTCACAGATGCCCCATGAACACATCTGTTTGGATCGCCCTCAATGACTAACCCCAAACTGTGCTGCTTGCTTCCATGGTGATCGAGCCCCTCTGACCCTCTTCTTACTGTCCTATGGGTCTCTGCCACTAGTTTGATAGCCACAGGCTCTGTGTGCCTGCTGTCTTCCTGTCTAACTGTTGTGGTGCCGCTCTGACATCACCCTACAGCGATTCATCAGAGCTGTGGCTTACACTGGGACAGCTGATTCCAGTGTCTCTGTGTTGGCCAGCCGAATTTTGATTTACATTTTCTATCAGCCTTTCTGATAGAGTAGCTAATGAGACCTCTTTGTCAAAAGTTATCAAAAGAGAATATGAAAGAATCTCTTATTTATTATTATTGAAGATATTGTATAAACTTGTGTCTATAGCAAATTCAAATGGAGACTTTGGACAATAAAGTTATTATGTTTGTGATAAATGCTCTTTGCCTTTTGCCCACTTGGTTCAGATTAGATTAGCCAGGGTTAGGCCTGTGTGTGTTTTTATAACACTTTTAGAGATTTTTATTTTTGTTAAATTTATTTATTATTATTATTATTTTTATTTTTTTTTTTTTTTATATTTAATTATAATAAAACATTTATCTAATTGTATTTCAAAATGTGGGGGTTAACTTTTTTTTTTTTTTTTTTTTTTTTTAAATAAGTCTCTTGTGGCTCTGTAATGAAGCTCATAGAATAAGGAAGAAGGAGGCAGGAACCGGCGAACGTTCAACATGACTTCAGTAAATAAACTGAAAGTAAAACTAAACAAAAGTATCAAGCTCCTCCGTGAGACATGAGACCAGTGCGGCGTGCAGGTGGTGCTCATTATCACTCACCACTGGGCTCGCCCCATTCTCACAGTCCCTCGGCCTCATCCTGCTTGCTACAGGCTCATTTCCACTGAGTGGTGCGGTATGGAGTGTAAACCCTGATCCGGCTTGAGTTTGCATCACCAATAGTATGCTTATGATAGGAGTAGTGTAGCAATCGACATAATTCTCTCGCGAAGAAGAAAGCAACACAGTAAACAACAATGGACAACATACAGCAAATCTGGTTCTTGCTTCTCAGCATGTGGCTGTTGTCACAAAAAGAAGACATACTTTGCTGGGGCCAAGGCTGCAAGTAAAATCACAGCTGAAAAGCATCCGCAAGTGACGATTCTCTGTCAACCAATCAGTGTTCTGCAGTGAGGTGCTAGGTACCCCAACTGACAAGTGCTGGAATTAGGGTGCCATTTACAACTTCTGACAATGGAAACGGCAAAAATTGTGTACCATACTGAACCGTACCGCTTGTTGCATGGAAACAAGCACCAGAGCAGCATTTATTTGCTCAAAAATATAAGAAAATCATTCAAATATGCTGATTTGCTGCTCAAGAAACATTTATTATCATTATCAATGTTGAAAACAGTTGTGATGCTTAACTTTTTTCTTTTTTTTTTCAGGATTTCTTGATGAATAGAAAATACAAATGAACTATTCATTATAAATATTTTGTAACATTATAAACAGTTTGTGGAAAGTTACATTTTTTTAAAATGTGTTACAAAATTGCATTACTCCTAAAAAAGTAACTTTTTAAAAGTTGTTAGTTACTTTTTATGGAAAGTAATGTGTTGCGTTACTTCTGAGTTACTTCTTCTTTTTTTCTCACATGGGCTGGACTTGCTTGTTTGTTTTTTAATAACAAAAAATTTTTTTGGCAAATGTAACTTCCACACCAAAAGTTAAATGAATAGCCTCAGGCTGAAGGAAATGCAATTTCAGCTGTGCACATAAGACACAGGAGAAAAAAGTTCAGCACTCTTAGAAAGAAAGAAACACAAAAGTGATGTTTATCTAAAGTCATTTTTGCTTATTGGCAGTGGGAAAGAAATGGCAGTACACTCCTGTACACCGGCTGGCATATGCAAATTAGCACCATAAAAGAGAACTTCGTAAAATGATTCATGGTTTTGAAGTGTTTGAAACGCCACACGCTACGCCCAGCCCCACTTTGAGCACTTATTGGTATGGTTGAACTTGATCATCGAAGGTCAGCAGCAAAAACACTGGTTAATAAAGTGAGATTAAATACATAAGTATATTTGTATTATAACATATTTAATATATAATATTTGCATTTCACTGTTTTTATTCATTTTGAGGAATACTACATCTGTTTTTGTGCAAGTGAGATGTGTAAATGCGTGTTCTAGATCTACAATAACCATCATGTTTACACAGCGCACACAACACCTCTGCACTTTACTCACGGGTTCTCTCAACAAGGGGACAGGAGAGGTTTCAGTCAATAAATGGGAAAACAAAGTAACTTGCATTATTTATTTAAAAAAGTATAACTTAGATATTTTCTTGTAAATAAATTTTACTTTACTCATTACTTGACAAAAAAAAAAAAAAAAAGTGATCTGATTACGTAACCTGCGTATTGGAAAATATTACTAATATGAATTAGATTAAATCTAATTTATGTGCAACCTAAACCTCAAAGTGATGGATTATCACTATCACTAGTTATTATCACAATTATCACTAGTTCTGGATTCAGTCAGACTTGAAGGCTGTTTGTGTGTCTTTAAATAAACTTAAAACAAGCTCAGCAGATATATTTTTACATCTGTAAACAATGAGAAGTTGTTCACTCTATAATTTCAGGTTTGAGTTCATAAACAGGTTTACATTACATAAAATGGGCTCAATGCTAAACCTCCAAAACTTCCATATGTGGTGTGCCAGTTTTTCACACCTTACTCTTTCATTGTTCATTTCAAATGTTTGCAAATACTGAACTCACCAATATGAGTTCATAAATAGAATAAATATATGGCCTTATTTATAACCTGCATGAAGACAAAAAAAAGAGATTTTTTTTTTTTCTCCAGGCTGCATGTGCGTTTTCTCTTCTTGTGTATAGTCAAGCAGTTGATTACAGAAGGCATACCCTTCACAAAACATTTTTCAGTTCCTTCCCTTTTTATCATGACAGAATATGTGTGTGCCCTCGCAGTCCAAAGAGGACATCTTACTCTATTAAGTATTGAGAAAGATGACTTACCTTCAGTTTTAGGACCTGTTAATGCACATAGAAATGTCAAGTAGATTCTAAATGTCAAGTTCTAAGTCTTACTGTAATGAGCCAGATAAAGCAGAACTTTAATTGTGCTGTTAAGTCATGAACTTAATACAATAAAGCAAGGATGATTTTAGCTTTTGACAGATCTTGCTCCACAAAGGTGCTGAGTATATCTCTTATCAACATCTTGTTAAATTGTCCCTCTGCTAATGTATTATTGTCTTAATATTTTGGAAATTATTCATTTTCTAGCATTAATAAACAAAAATAATGCCCAACTAATAATTTTTTAACTTTTTAAATTAAATAATACACTATATTGCCTGCCTTTACATGCACATGAACTTTAATGACATCCCATTCTTAATCTGTAGGGTTTAATGTGGAGTTGGCTCCCCTTTGCAGCTATAACAGCTTCAACTCTACTGGGAAGGCTTTCCACAAGGTTTAGGAGTGTTTTTATGGGAATTTTTGACCATTCTTCTTGAAGCGCATTTGTGAGGTCAGGCACTGATGTTGGACGAGAAGGCCTGGCTCGCAGTCTCCGCTCTAATTCATCCCAAAGGTGTTCATTCGGGTTGAGTTCAGGACTCTGTGCAGGCCAGTGAAGTTCCTCCACACCAAACTCGCTCATCCATGTCTTTATGGACCGACGCTTTGTGCACTGGTGCAGTCATGTTGGAACAGGAAGAGGCCATCCTAATTTAGTAGTGAGGAAATTTCACAAATGGACTTATTGCACAGGTGGCAACCTATCACGGTACCACGCTTGAGTTCACTGAGCTCCTGAGAGCGACCCATTCTTTCACAAATGTTTGTAGAAGCATCTGCATGCCTAAGTGCTTGATTTATACACCTGTGGCCATGGAAGGGATTGGAACGCCTGAATTCAGTGATTTGGAGGGGTGTCCCAATACTTTTGGCAATATAGTGTGTATTAAGTACAGGCCATACATCTTTAAATATTTTTGTATTTTTGCCTTATTTTACTTTTACAACATTATAAAAAAGGATACATTCAACCAAAATAATGTTTATTCTTCTCTACCCATTTGCAAATAGTTTTTTGTTTTAAGTTTTAAAACTTAAGTGAGGTTTTGCTTAAAACAAGATTTTTTTTGCTTGTCAGTTACCAAACACTGTTAAATTCATTTCAGTTATTTATTTATTTTTATTTATTTTCCCCCAGAAAATGTGACACTTGACAGTGTCCTTGCCTAACTTGCCAAATGACTTATCCTTCATAAAACCCGTAGATGCAGTGCCTTAGACTTCAAATGATTGAACTTTTTTTTCTACATGCAGTCGAAGACATTGCACAGACTCAAAAAGAAATCCCTCATGTTTAATTCCATATAACAACAAAACCACATCAAACATGTAAACACCAGCTGAGTCAGGCGCATCTTAAAAAAAAAAAAAAAAAAAAAAGAATGCAAAATCAAGCAAAACAGCATGTCTGTTCTAAGATGAAATGCTTTCTGCAGAAGAAGCTCAAGGCTGTGTGCAGTCTGAAGAGGTCTTCAATGATTGCTGTCCTACACCAGAATACTGGAACAGACATTCCACGCCTCTCTAATTATAGGAATCGTTTTACACAGGTTACCCTGCAATGCTAACTCATGAATCAAATTAAAAACTAATACTTAAGCAATGTTCAAAATGCATCTGTTTTACTGGGGTTAATAACTATTGGTGTAATAAAAATTAGGTTGTTCACTTTCATTCTTAAGTGCAATACAAAAACTTTTTTTCTATTTTTATCAGATTATTTTCAGCATGGGAAAATTGTACTTCACAACATTCCAAATCATCCACTTATGCCTCATGTCTTGTTATTTCAAACTGAAGAAATTTAAACCCTCTCTGAGATGTAATAAAGATGTCCACTTCATGATCGAATCATTCTTTTGAAACATTTATTTTTCGATGAACCTGTTGATTCAGTTCACAAATCACACAGGGGTGCATTTCTCGTACAACGACGTAACTCACTGCTTAACTACCACAGTACGTTGCATCATTGAAGAAATCAACTAGCTAGTCATGACTGTTTCCTGAAACCGTATTGTTGCAAATCTGTCAATCAACCACGTTGGTTAATGATGTCATGCAGGTGGTGGAGTAATAACTGCTTTTAATTAATTATTTTGAGCTAGATATTTTTGCTATAAATTATGAATATGGCACCTGAGGACTAATTCTTATTTTTCTCAGTTATTTTGCTTTATTTCCAGATTCAATCATTGGCTTGTTCTTACGTACGCACGTCCGCACATGCGCACTTTAAAACGGTGCTTTAAATCTCTTCACAAACTAAAAGACATAAATTACATTTGTATGTATTCTAAATAAAATATATAGATTGTACTGAATCTCAGCTTGCTTATTTTGCTCAAGATTAAGTCCACATGTCATGCAAACAAGAAACGATGCTTCTAACCACAGGTGGAGATCTGGGGGTTATTCCAGAAAGCAGGTTATGTGACATACCCGGGTATGTTTAAGAGTAAGTACGCGGATAACCTCAACTTTCGGTTCCAAATATGGAGGTAACTTTCAGGGTATGTAAGTAACCATGGCAACTCACTCTCTGATCATAACCTGCTCCGGAGCTTTACAAAATCCAAAAATCTCAACAAATAAAAAGGAAAAAGACTGATAGTGGGCGGGATTTCCTTTTTATTTGTAAAGAATTTGAATTTAAAAAATAAATACGTTTAAATGTTATTTCAATTCAAATATATTTATTATTTATTTTATTGTCATCTCACACAGGGATCTGCATTCAATTAATTATCATCAAACAATATAATCCTTATTCTCAGTGAATAAAGATTACTTATTAAACAAAGACATTGAAAAAATTATTGCACAACCACCAAATAGGTGGCGATGACGAAGTATGTAACTCGCCATTAAACAAAAGAAGAAGAGGAAGTAGTACAGCATGCTCTTTCTTAGCATCTGTTTCCATGGTGAATCATCGATTCGTCTCTCTGTTGAGAATGTCTTGTGTGTTAACTGGGAACTTACTCTGAGTTGTCTGAACTTACTCCCGGACTCGTTTTTGGAACCAGTATATCTCGAGTAAGCAAGGTTTGGGTCAAATCAACCGAGAGTTCAGGGTATAGGCCCTATGTGACGGTAAGTTAACCTTGCTTTCTGGAATACCCCCCTGTTGTTGCAACCACACAAGTTTGTGATGCTGTTTGCGAATGTCCGTGGGAATTATGGTTTCGGGAAATACAGACTGGTTGAACTATGCTAATAACGATGGAACTTGCAACCATAGCTGGATAACGATGCTTTTGAGAAACGCACCCCAGAATGATTCATTCACAAATTGTACTGATCCAAGTGTAGCTATTTTTGAGTGAACAAATGTACTGATTCATCGATCCAGGCGAAGTGATTGGTCACATCTGACTCTAACTGAGCAAAGAACCAGGAGTGATATAATCCTCAGAGCTAGAGCTTACAGAAGATGCCTTGAAGATGCAACGTTATGAATGATGAATTGTCTTATTTTCAAGTATTTCTAAAGTGTTTTCATCTGTTTGCATAATAACTAAAAATAAAATGTAAAAAAAAAATTTTATTATGGAAGTGAGAATATACATTAATGCATTTACTGTTGCTATTCCAGAATATAGAATACTAGGCCTATAAGTCTTCCATCAATTTTTAAGCTTATAGAAACAAACTAATTTAGAGCATATGAGCACTGATACAGCAAGACAAACTGCACCTTATCTCTACGTTGTACAGCAAACCTAACGTATGGTGAGTTGTCAATCAGTAAAAGTAATTTTACCAGAAGGCTTAACATTTTTAAATTGTTGGACGGTATTCCCCCAACCAGCCGCAAGCGAAAACTCCTAGGCTGTGTGACATAGCGTCAAAACTAAGAAAATCATCAAAAGATGACCATTTTTGGCCACTATTAATTTTGTACCTACAATATTCTAAGATTATCGTAAACTTTATAGGAACCTAGGCTACACAATGTGTAGAAGGTATCAAAAAACTAAAAATATAAATTTGAATTATTATTGCCACTTCCATAGACATCAGTGTGTATTTTAAAAACTATAAATATATTGTTTTGCTAGCACTTATGTGTATTTAAATGTATGAAACCTAAAATAATCCTTATGTGGTTGAAAACACTGAATAGTTGTGATATATGACAAGCACTGTGCACGTCTGTCTCTGGTGTGAGTCCGTCACAGTGCCAGCCAAAGCGCGAACGCAGATTTGAATTTAGCAGTTGATCATGTGACGCACTGAACATTCTAATTTACACTGGTGTGATCATACGCTTCAAAGAGTTAATTATCAAATGTAAAAATATAGTTTTTTTGTCCCATGGAAGTTGCATTCAAATTCTTTTGGCTCAAAAATCTGAGGGAGCATGTGCCCCCTCGGTTTGAATGGGCATGATGCCTCTGTCTGGGTGGCATCGCAATCTTGTTTCTATCACAATCGTGTCGTAAACAACTATTTTAGATCTACTCATCGACGGAACACCTGTGGGCAGGGACAACGATGTGATGATGTAAAAGTAGCCATTGTTGTTTTGCTCCAGAGGCAGTCGTATGCAAATGATTGTGCCGCTGTGATCTCACATGCCACCTCGGAATCAAACGAAGCATTTTTACAGTTTGATTATATAAATGCTTTTTTATTGATGATGGGGATGTTTTAAGTTATGAAACTTGCAGTATGTATTAATGATACAAAGACCTCTTATATGTCAAAAGATCAAGGAAAATTTGATTTCTCATGTCATGACCCCTTAAATAAAACAAAACATTTGGTTATTCGTAAATCATGCATATTTAATGCATCCACTAATGGTCCCAACCGACTGGTTCTAAATTACTCTTTTTGTCTTCCATGTGCAAAAAACCATCATACAGGTTTAAATCATCATGAGGGTGCGTAAATTAGGCTATGACAGAATCTTCATCTTTGTCAGAACTATTCCTTTAAGTAATATATAGGTCATGTTATTAAAAATGAGAGACATTTGTCTTGCATCACGTGGGTGTTTTGGAGGCTATATTTTCCTTGCCTCCTCCATAACAAGGCCCCAATTCCCTTTTCCGCACTACAAATGCATTGTTTTCTGCAAGCCCTATGAATTCTAAGGAAGCGATTGAGTCTCTGCTGAATCACACTCACATTCATTGCTCTAAATATGTCACTAAAAAGTTTCTTCCCCAACCATCCGGGATTCAGAGGTAAGCCTCTCGTCTCGTCGCACTCTCTCTTCTCTCAGAGAAAAAGGCGGTCTAAAAGTATTCTCAATATCCCGACACATCATGAGTTTGCATGAGGACAGTTTAAAATACGGTGATAAATGGCTTTTTTGCTTCATCTAAGGAGAGGCTATCAAAAACAGCGCTGCGCTGAACACACATGCAACAGTTGTTTGACGAGCATATCCAAAGTCTGTAATAACATTTCAGGAGCTGTAAGAAACTTTGATACAAAATGAACGATTGGAGATGACACCTTTCTATGTGTGAATTTACATGCTGCAGATTATAACACATCAAGGTACTTTGACAACATGGGTTTGGTGGAAGGGTGTTGATTGAGCACAATTCACATCATTGCCACCTTCATTCAGATACCCATACAAGGATATCTGTTAACAGCACGTCAGGTGAAACAGACATCTAATCATATTCCCGACAAGTGAGCAAAATGTTGCAGTTTTAGTTGGAAAGGTTGTTGATGATCTGCCACTGATCATCAGAAAAATTCATTCCCACAAGTAATTGAGGAGGTTGGGAATCATGAAGTTTTAGATGGTAGTTGGAAAGATATGTATTGTGTTACTACCTAATGCATTTAATTCCCCTTCAATTTGTTTTGCTTATAGATGCTATTTTATATATCTTTCACAAGTTCACACGTACATATGGAGAGTAAATTTAAATGCATATTTGCCGTGCTGTCCGGGGGTGGGATTTCAGAATTTGGCCCGAACCCAGAGTACTCCCCGTGTATGTAAGTGGTTAGAACTAAAAGTGTGGAGAAGGAGTGGTGGAGGGATGCGGATAACTGTCAACAAACGGAGGTAGGACTGCTGCTTATATATACCTTTTATTGTTGGTTAGCTGAGTGCTCTCCACTTGTGTCAATTATCTGAACATGCTCCTCCCGAACCTTGTTAATAAAATATTATTACATTTTCATGACATTTTCTACCATATAAAAACTGCAAATGATTTCAGTTTTGGTAGACGTCCCAGTTTCATTTGTACCACCCGTCGGCTTAATGACAAAATCCAACAGCGTGCGTGAAGGTATAATGCAGAGCTGCATCTGAAATCATGTACTGTCTGAATAGGTACTACATTTGAATTTGAACTTACTTCGTGACTGTATAAAAAAGTATTTTCTATGAATGCGTGTAGATGAATGTAATCTGTACTTTGGTAAAGTAATGCCCTGGGGTTGTTTATTTTTGGAATATGGTTCAAGAAAATTTGTCCACTGGGGTGCCGCAATATACCGGTATTGCCGATAATCGTTATATTCAAAGCATGAAATATCAACATTGTGAGAGTGTGACAATATACTGGTATTGCCAATAACCACAATTTAAAATGAATAGGACTCTTATGATAACATGACACACAAATACTCCAGCACCAGTACCTGGTTGACCTCTCAGGTGCCAATATTGCACCTTAATGCTGACACCTTTCTACAAGAAGACGGCGCAGCGCGCGCAGCTACTGAGAAGAACTGTGTCATCCAAGCGAGAGGGAAACGCTCACACTCAAAAAAGTAAGCTCACCAGTATGGGAGTTTTCTGTGTTCTAAACAAAGGGTGATTATTAAAGCAACACGCCACTATTTTTTAATATAGGCTCATTTTCCAACTCCCCTAGAGTTAAACATTTGAGTTATACCGTTTTCAAATCCATTCAGTCGATCTCCGGGTCTGGTGGTGGCACTTTTAGCATAGCTTAGCATAGATCATTGAATCTGATTGGACCATAAATGGTCACAAAAATGACCAAAGAGTTTCAATATTTTTCCTATTTAAAACTTGCCTCTTCTGTAGTTACATCCTGTACTAAGACCGACAGAAAATTAAAAGTTGTGATTTTCTAGGCAGATATGGTTAGGAACTATACTCTCATTCCCGGCGTAATAATCAAGGAACTTGGGTTGCAGCAGTCACAATGATATTACACAGCACCTGAAAATAGGCTAACATCCTTCAACATAACCAATGTGTCGACACAACACAATATATCGATATCTTGAATTATTTTGGCTGCAATAACCATGGTGTGAAAAATCTAACATTGTAACAGCCCTATTATGCACTATATTAAATGTTTCGGTCCCTCTGTCTCCATCTGTTTTTATTCTATATAACCTTTACGATATCCAACTTAAAACTCAGAACTGGGTGTTTTTAACTGGCTTGACATCTGCCAAGAAAATTGTTGCGACAAGATGGACTATACTCTCTAAATCACTTTCACAGACGTGGTGTATCTCAAACTGTTCACTGCACGCATTCATGGTGCAAGAGAGGACACCATAAGACTTTGGGACCAAGCTTTGGAGAAGCTTAAAGGTTTATTGATTTCAATTGAGGAGATCTCAACCCCCTCTGGTCTTTTGGCCTGGTTTATTTAATATACACTATATTGCCAAAAGTCTTGGGACGTCTGCCTTTACATGCACAAACTCACTCATCCATGTCTTTATGGACCGACGCTTTGTGCACTGGTGTGCAGTCATGTTGGTACAGGAAGGGGCCATCCCCAAACTGTTCCCACAATGTTGGTAGCATGAAATTGTCCAAAATGTCTTGGTATGCATTAAGAGTTCTTTTCACTGGCCAAGCCCAATCCCTGAAAAACAACCCAACACCATAATCCCTCTCCACTAAACTTTACACTTGGCACAATGCAGTCAGGCAAGTACCGTTCTCCTGGCAACCACCAAACCCAGACTCGTCCATTGGATTTCCAGACAGAGAAGCGTGATTGGTCACTCCAGAGAACACGTCTCCAGTGCTCTAGAGTCCAGTGGTGGCGTGCTTTACACCACTGCATCTGATGCTTTGCATTGCACTTGGTGATGTAAGGCTTGGATGCAGCTGCTCGGCCATGGATACACATTCCATGAAGCTCTCTATGTACTGTTCTTGGGCTAATTTGAAGGCCACACAAAATTTGGAGGTCTGTGTTTTTATGTTGCCTACCACTTCATGGGTGAGTTGCTGTTGTTCCCAATTGCTTCCATTTTGTCATTCACCCTTCTGTGTAACTGACCAGTCCACCTTATTTATTATTTTTATTTATTTACTTATTTTGTCGCTGTTGATTTGATGTCCACTTACTGTTGCATGGCTGATTGTTTGTCTACGTCAGTTTGGAAGTTAAAAAGATGAGAAAATAGTCAGAGTTCATAGATGGGTGAGAAGATAAACTTGGGCAAGGGGTGTTCTCTCCAGAGTTTTATTGTTTCATTGCAGGTTAGGATTCTTGAGTTTAGTCTTAGAGGAAATGCAGTCTTACACTTTTAAAAATAAATTTGCCATTTGTGTGTCACAAAACTGGTGTCACATTTGGTTTGGGGTTTTGTATTTACTTTAAATAACTGTATTTTTCACTGGTACACTGCAACAAAAATTAACTCAGTAGCAGCAAACAATGTGTCTACTTCATTGTATCAGAACAAAAGAGTCTTTCTTAACCTGACAAAGGACTTGCATGTTAGTGTTGAAAAGCACACCATGTTTTATTTTTTTATTTTTTTATTTTATTTTTTTTACCTTTATGCACTGATGTCTTTTTGTTTGGAAGTAAAAAGCTTTTTTCTCCCCTGCTGAGTGAGTGTTATTTCGCTTTATAAAAAGAACCAATCAGAGAGAGCAGATAGGCGGCTTTATTTTGAAGCCTCTGTTCTTTACTGAAATTAATATTGATTCTTGTATCATAGTGCAACAGTTTCATTTAAGTGATGGAAGCGTAATACTCCATCTCCACCTAGTTGTTGCCAAGCACTACAGTATGTGATTCATACTCTCTTACCCCCAGTTAGGATATTGACAATAAAAAATTAATTTCTCAGTAATTGGATGTGCACAGTCTTGTCTTCATGCATGTGTTATGTTTCCTAGAGAAATACACAACTGTATCAATTATTTCAGATCATTGTAAAATGACAGGTGTGTGTGACGACTGATTTACATGTAAATGGTAGATGATTTCAGAGAATAGCAGCTCTAAATAAAAGTTATGTGAACCTTCTGTATAGCTGGATTTACCCATGTATTGGTCATAAAAATGGATCTTAGACAAACACGGTGTAGCTTAAACAAACAACAACAACAACAAAAGTTTCTTTATTGAGGACACTGTGTAAAATGTGAGTAAATCCCTAGGCTATTGACTTTTCCAAGAGTTAACTGGAGTCAGGAGTCGGCTAACCTTGAGTCCAATCAATAAGATTGGAGATGTTGGTGCCTTGCCTAGAACAAAAGAAGAGCTCAGATCACTTATGATTAAAGTATCTCTAAAAGGTTTGATGTTCATCATTCCACCGTAAGACAAATCATCTATAAATGGACAAAGTTCAGCACCATTGCTATGTCCTACCAAGACGACTGCAAGATTACAGCACAGGGTAATTGATGTTAAGAAGAATCTAAGATAGAAAGTTAAAGAAAATCTCTGGCACATGCTAACAACTCTGTTGACTCTAAACAAGAGGTAAAAGATCAAAATCACTGAGAAAGTCGTGTTGAATTGTTCCACAGTGGTGCTGCAGAATTTTCTCTGGACAGATAAAAACAAAGTTGAGTTGTTCGGGAAAAGACACAAAATGCTATAAATTGGCTCTGCTTTACAGCCTCAGGGTCTGGACAGCTTGCTATCTTCGAGCAAGTCCTAAGTTTATCGGAACGTTTTGCAGGCGAATGTAAGGCCATTTGTCCGTCAATTTAAGCTGAAACAGAAGTTGAGGAGATACAACAGGACAACGACTTAAAGTATTGCTGTAAATCAACAACAAAACATCTTCAATAGAGGAAAATGCTCCTTCTGGAGTCCTCAACCAGACTGAGATAGCTTTGGCATGACCTCAAGAGAGCGATACACACCAGACAAGCCAAGAATACTGCTGAACTGCAACAGTTTTATAAAGATTGATGTAAAATTCCTCCAGACTCCAGACTTTGCATTCAGTATAGGTCATTGCTGCCAAGCAAGAGTCAATCAGTCCATTCAATTTAAAGGTTCAGGTATTTGTTTCACCGTCTACTGTGAATGCTGACATTATGTTCAATAAAAACATGTAAAAGTATCATTGTGTGTTATTTAAGCAGTGCTTGTCTATTCACCTGGTATTTGTTATCATATTATTTTGAATTTATTATCGTACCAATAAACACACTGGTTTGTAGCTTAAAAATTTTTCACAATTTACTGCACTTTCTCATTCCTCTGGTTATTTACCTATAGTGGCTCATGAATTGGAAGTCTCCTACATTCACAGAAAATAGCCTACTTGCACATTTAAAAATAACGTGGACGACGTGATCCAATTTCATGACTTTGCACAAATCCAGGCAAATCAAAAGGCTTCCTTTAATGTTATACTGCATTTGTAAATATTACATGTCCAGTACCAAGAACCAAGTATTTAAAGCAAGTGTTATTCAGTTTATTTTAAGCCTCATTGTAAGCCTTCAGCCTAGATTAAAACAATGTGTTGTGTTTTCCCCCAGAGGGCATCAACACACCTAAAAAAAAAAAAAAAAAAAAAAGCACTCCATTCACTACTGTTCAGCAGTTTATATGACGCTAGGAGGGTAAAATGGACCAGTGAACTCATCACCATCTCAAAATCAGGCTATTTTCCTTTAATATGGAGAAAGTGTTTTTGGGGAGCTGGTCACAGCATTAAATTATTCTATGCAATTGACTCTGATTTTCCTTATAAAGATGGCAGCATGTTTGGCAAGGTGCCAGTATTTAAAGTCCTCATGAAATCAAAATTGACCCTATTTACTTTGTTAGCACACATTACAGGTCTTAGGGTGAGCAGTTAATCTGTGCAAGTTAATACACAGAAAAAAAAAGGAATTAATCAAAATCGGAAAAGTTACTTCCGGTCTGGAAACGACGTTCCTTCTCAGATGATGTCAGTTTGACGGCTTAGGTTTGAATATCCTTAACCACTCCCCTCCAACCGTTAGTCTGCTATGAGCGAGAGATGGAGAGGAGAAGCGCTGAAGTCAAACCCTGCCCTCTATTCAATATTCTGTTTCATCTGGAAATACGTCACAGCACTGAAGAAAACTCACTTGCTACTTATGGTTCACTGGGACCTTAAAGAGACAGTTCAACCAAAAAGCTAAATTCTGTCATCATTTACAATATTTCCTTTTTTTAAATTTATTTATTTATTTATTTTTTACATTATTTCTCTCTTTTAATGTCCTGTCAGTGAGGACCAAATGTTGCTTTGGACCCATATTAAAGGTGTCATGAACTGGCTTTTTAATTTTTTTTATACTGTTGTCTGAGGTCAACTTATGACGTTTGCGTGGTTTTTACATTCAAGAACATCATAATGAATAAGTAATAGGCTATTTTCTACATTGGTTTTGAGGCTCTCTCCTGCACGCTCAGATTTTCTGGGTGTGCCGCACTGAAGACTTGGAAGTAAACGCCCACGGCTAGGATTAGATAAGCTTTGCATATTATAATGATCTTCGGCTCCCCCGCGAGCACACGTGAGGAATTGTTTTGAAGCGTGTGGGGAAACGGCAACCGGAATAATTCGTCCCACAGGGCTCACAAAACGTCTTTATCAAACAAACACAATGATTTATCTCTCATCCACCCGCAATTATTTGGAATGTTATTGTTGTATTACTTGGCCCGCCTGATTGGTGGATATAAGCATGAAACATGCATCACACACACACACACACACACACACACACACACACGGCAAGTACGTTGCAGACAGCATGATCAGAACTTCTGCAATTGTATTTTTCCTTCAAATATCAAGTCAAGAGAGTGAAAAACGCACATCAAGAACCACAAATAAAGGATTCTCCAGCCTGTGACAACGTGCTAAGGTATGTTCTGTTAGACACGTACACATAATCAATAGAGATATATCAAACGATCTGTAACGATGCAATACATATTAAAAAACATTTGTACTCACATTAGTGTGTTGCTTCATTCATTCATGTAATCTCATCCTGTCTGTAAATCCAGTCTCTCGTTTACAAACGATTCTGCGGTGAAATGAAGGAACAAACATGCAATGTCTTCCCCACGTGAGCTGGATCTTTATTAAAGATAAAGTTCATCCATGCATTCATAATATTGGAATCCGAAGGAAGCTTATGTGGTATGTTTAGAAATTCTATCCGGTTTAATCCTATCCAGGCCTGTGTCATGTCAGTGGCACGAGTCGGTGGGCGGGGCTACAGAATCAGGCGTTGTTTTTCTTCTGTTGAGGCGGCGTTTCACCACACTCTGACGTCACAGCCGGGCACATTCTGAGATCGATCGCTTGCTGGGCCTGGTGTCAATAAAAGCTTTTCTTTGACTAACAAGGAAGTTTTCATCTCTGAAAGTTACAGGATATTCTTATATTACCATGACCTTTTATATATCAAAGGCTCAAGGGAAAGTTGATTTCTCAATTCATGACCCCTTTAAGTTTCACTATGAATAAAAACAGCTGATCCAGGTTGGATTGACATAAAGGTTAATAAATATTGGCAGAATTTTCATTTTGGGGTGAACAACCCTAATGGATAAAGAAGTTTATTCAAATGTTCTATTAGTATACTTATTTTAAACTACAAATAAGAAAGTATAATTTCATTCTACTTTTTATATACTTGTACTCAGTCTTTTGATCAAGATATACTTGAAAGTATAATTAAGTATTCAAAGTATACTTCGCTTGTAATTGTGTTTAATCATTTGATTGAGTAGCCTATTAAATATCCTTTTTAGTTTTCTTTTTTTTTTTTTTTTTTTTACATAGTTTTACATAGTCTTATGAAACGTATGTTGTTTGAAAATATTGATTAGAATATTGATAGAAAACAGATATGTTCCTAATTCTGCGTATCTGAATTTTTATGTAAGCTAGTCCACTGGTAGTGTACATAGGAATTTATTTAAAATCTACTTTACTCTTTCCACGCCACTGACTGAATTTTCCAGCTATCCATGTTTTCACTGATATATGATAGGGAGCGCTATGACACATCTTCTAGTACAGAATCTCCTGATCAAAACACGATTGCTCATGCAAATGTAAAATAACACAATCATCAAACATTCAACAGCATGTAAATCAAAACTGCCTAATTTTACCAAATGAAATATTAAACCCATCATCATCATCATCATCATCAAGAAGAAATGACCGTGAAGCTTCGGGGGTGTTGATGGACTCCATCTACTCCATCTGTGTTTTGATCGAAATTCTGAATCTGATCAAGGCATAGACTTTGACAAAAATACTATTTTCTCATCTTTTGTTTAAAATGTTGCCTTTCTTTATAAAACTTGCCCACATTCAAGTGTTGATAAAAAAAAAAAAAAAAAGGATCCATGAAGCTATAATAAAATGTTTTTAAAATTAAAGTACTATGGTATAAAAGTACACACTAAAAAATGTTGGGTTAAAAACAACCCAAGTTGGGTTGAAAATGGACTAACCCAGTGATTGGGTTGTTTTAACCCAGTAAATGGGTTGTTTAATGCAGCGGTTGGGTTAAATGTTTGCTTAAAACAACCCAATCGCTAAGTTAGTCCATTTTAAACCCAACTTGTGTTGTTTTTAACCCAACATTTTTTAGAGTGTATGTGTGTATATATATATATATATATATATATATATATATATATATATATATATATATATATATATATATATATATATATATATATATATAATATATATATATATATATATATACACTCACCTAAAGGATTATTAGGAACACCTGTTCAATTTGCACGAGCTCACCAAAATTGGACAATTGAAGACTGGAAAAATGTTGCCTGGTCTGATGAGTCTCGATTTCTGTTGAGACATTCAGATGGTAGAGTCAGAATTTGGCATAAACAGAATGAGAACATGGATCCATCATGCCTTGTTACCACTGTACAGGCTGGTGGTGGTGGTGTAATGGTGTGGGGGATGTTTTCTTGGCACACTTTAGGCCCCTTAGTGCCAATTGGGCATCGTTTAAATGCCACGGCTTACCTGAGCATTGTTTCTGACCATGTCCATCCCTTTATGACCACCATGTACCCATTCTCTGATGGCTACTTCCAGCAGGATAATGCACCATGTCACAAAGCTCGAATCATTTCAAATTGGTTTCTTGAACATGAGAATGAGTTCACTGTACTAAAATGGCCCCCACAGTCACCAGATCTCAACCCAATAGAGCATCTTTGGGATGTGGTGGAACGGGAGCTTCGTGCCCTGGATGAATCTCCATCAACTGCAAGATGCTATCCTATCATTATGGGCCAACATTTCTAAAGAATGCTTTCAGCACCTTGTTGAATCAATGCCACGTAGAATTAAGGCAGTTCTGAAGGTGAAAGGGGTCAAACACAGTATTAGTATGGTGTTCCTAATAATCCTTTAGGTATTTATTTTTTTAATCCTATATCCTTTATATAATCCTTTATATATGTATATATAAATAAATCTACACTTGAACATAATAGTATACTGAAAGTGCAAAAATAATATATAAATAGTAAACTTAACATGTTCACTTAAAGAAAACTTACAAGTATACTTGCAGTATAAAACTACTAAACTAGTAGTTTACTGAAAGTGTACTTCAAAGTGTATTTTCATAAAAATGTACTACTTGTATTAAAATAGTAAACTACTAGTATACTTATAAGTTCACTTGTAGTACAGATGCAGTATAAATGAGAAACGTAGTTGTGCACTTAAAGTTTACTACAGTTTCACTTACACTTAAACGTATACTTTTATATACTAAATTGGGCTTAATACTGTTTATACTTAACACCAGTTAAGTATACTTCATACTTCATAAAATGAACTTAAAGTGTACTTATTTTTCATAAGGGAATCCCTTTAAGCAATATGTTGAGGAGGGAAAGATACTGCATCTGCAAACGTGAATATCAAATGAATTTCTTTCAGGTAGAGCGCACCCCAGATTGGGCCACAAATCCTTCCAATTTTACCACACGCACACAACCTCAGACTATAGAGTGAGCAGTATGCTATTACAGATTAGACTGGTCATGCGTGAGTAAATCCAACGCATATCCTTAAAGGCCAGAGGACCCTTTTCTATCCTTCCCTCTTTTTTACATTCAGAATATGTCAGCATGTTTGCTGCACGCATGCAAACGCAGAGAATAATGAAAACAATATTTCCGCTGCAGAAAATACTCATATTTTGCATTTGATTAGGAGATGGCATTAGCATATTGAAGAGGCTAGCACATTTCTGCTTGCACATGAGAAGACAAATATATTGCTTAATAATACCAAAGCTCAGAGTCCTCCGTCCACTTCCCCTGGGAGTCCTTTTCATTTCTGCGCAAGCTTTTTAATCACCCCTTGTCCCCTAATCAAGTTCGTTTCCATCAATCTCAGCGGCACTATTCCTCATCTCCGCCGGAACCCACCAAACCAGCACTCCTTCCCGCTCACTAGATTTATGGACCGTATAGCGGAGGAACCAAGCCCCCCAAAGCCATGGTGGCCATGACAACAGTAACCGGAGATGACAAAGCGGCCTTTGTTTAAAAGGTTGAGGTCAAGATTCTCATTTCGCTTCAGTGGTAGAAAGTCTTTGACTGTCATGGTCAATATTCTATAGGTCTGGTAAAAATGGATAATGGCAGTTGTAAATTGAGATGTCGTTATACATCTATCTCAGGGACTCAACGTTTTGTCAGTCATCTCGTCTCAGGCATCTGCATCCAAACTCTCATTTCACATAAGAAAAAAAGTACCCGGCAAACAATTTTGCATTTAAAAAAACATCTAATAGCCATCCAAACACAGCCATGTCATCTAGGTTAAAAAATGCTAAATGTGTGCTATCAGTGAAAGTTTAATTGACGTCTAACCATAGCACAAAAATAGACTAGTCATTTAGAACATGTCAAAGAAATGAAGCCAAACACCTTGTAATCACTGTTGACTTTGTTTGCATGGAATATCATACATCTCGCAAGTTATTTAGGCAAAAATGACATGTAACCAAATTCAAGTTATTTTGGCTCATAGCCAGACTATACTGGGTCTACAGGGAACCGAGACAGTGAAATGATGGCTATTTCTTGCTGGGTGTTTAGGCTTTTTTTTGGTATTTCTTTAAATATCCATAATCTCTTGATTTTTAGTTGCTATCATAACACTAATTTTCAGGCGACTGGGCTATTCTAGAAGATATAACAAGACACTGTCACTGCTAAGGGTCTTACACCTTTGAGGGAAACTTAGTTGAGTCTACAAACCAATTAAAATCTTTTTGTCGTGGCCATGTGAGAGGTTTCTTATCTGCCACTCTGCTTCTTCACACAATGGTGTCCTTGGAAAGAATGTCTTACACCTCCGACTTACAACAGTGCACGTCAATCTGTCTCATGTCTGACGTGTGTGAGCTGAAAAATGGTTGTCTCCTCCACTTCCCCACTGTGAGTGTGGCCAATTTCTTACTGTCATCATTAGGCTGTTTCCTCTCAGAATACTGCCACTCACCTTGCTCTTAACCCTGTATCCCCTTCCATTTTAGTTTGCCATTAGCACTGGAGAAATGCACATTCATCTTCATTTGCACACTTCTAAAAAGCAGACTAATCACATCGCTGCAATTATGTGTGCACCGTGTATATATTCTGCCATTTACAAGAAACGACTTAAAAGAAATCAGCTATAAATGCCTAACCATTCACTGCCACACAGACAGAAATACCCAGGGTTCAATCCAAACATGTTAGTGTTTAGCTATACATAAGCGGATGTCACTTGTACTCCATGCACTCTCAGAAGAAAAGGTTTTGTATAGAACTTCAAAGGGTTTGTCCACACACAGCTCCACCTCTATCATCAAATTTGCTGATGATACTGTTGTCCTGGGCCTCATTTCCAACAACAATGAGACGGCATACTTGGACGAGGTGGAGCATCTAACATCATGGTGCCAGGACAACTGTCTCTCTCTGAATGTTGGCAAGACCAAAGAAATGATTGTGGACTTCAGGAAGAGACAGCAACGGACATACTCCCCCCTCATGATCAGCGGGTCACCAGTAGAGAGAGCGAGCAGCTTCAAGTACCTGGGAGTAAACATCTCCGAGGACCTGACCTGGACTGCTCACATTCAGACACAGGTGAAAAAAGCCAGGCAAAGACTGTACCACCTGCGCCAGCTGAGGAAATTCAGGGTTTCACCAGCTATCCTGAAAACTTTCTATTTAGGGGCGATAGAAAGTGTACTAACTCAGTGCATCACAGCGTGGTATGGGAACAGCACCAGTCATGACCGCAAAGCCCTGCAAAGAGTCGTGCGCTTATCCGGCGTATCTCAGGGTCAGCTCTCCGTCTCTGCAGGACGTCTACACCAAACGCTGCAAAGGTAGAGCTACTAAAATCATCAAGGACTCTAATCACCCTGCAAACCCTCATTTCACGCTGCTACCATCTGGTAAGCGCTTCCGAAGCCTGATGGCCAAAACTGAGAGACTCAGGAGGAGCTTCTTCCCCCAGGCCATCAGACTCCTGAACTCAGTCACTTAACACCACGTGACCATCGATATACTGACATTGCACTGCACTTTCTGTTCCCGTTGTTACTGTGTAACAACCTGTTATAAACCTGTTTGCACATTATACTCTTTATACATTTGTTAACCACATATTTATAAGTCTACAGTTTACTCACTGCACAGTTTACTTCACTTATTTTATTCCACTTCTTTATTTTTATTTTTTACTTTTTCTTCTACTTGACTTGATTTATTTATAATTCTACAGATACATACATATATATAGTACTTTTTTTATTCTATTCCTATTATAATTTCCTCCTTGTGTTTTTAACTGTGAATTTGCACTGTCCATGGAGCGGACCTGTTTACATTTCACTGCCGGTTGTATATTCTGTATATAACTGTGTATGTGACAAATAAAACTCTTGAATCTTGATTCTTGAGGGTTCTGTCAGGCGCTCCATATATTAAACATTTAAGGGGTTCATATTATTGGAACATATTATGGATTTAATTTAGTTTGTATTTGTTTTTTGTCCATTTTAAATAAATGTATTAAATAAAAAATGAATTGAATTAAAAAGCTCTTAAACATACTTTATCACTAGAATTTTTTTTTTAAATAATAACATTTAACATTAAGGTCCGGTTTCACAGACATTGCTTAGATTAAGTCAGTTCAAGTAGGACATTTAAGTAGCTATTATAGACATAAACTGATGTGCATCTTGAGACAAAATAATGGCACTGACATATTTTGATATATGCCAGTGCAAGTTTTTTTAAGTTAAAACAGCTCAAACATGTCTGTATGTCTGTCTGTCTGTCTGTCTGTCTGTCTATCTATCTATCTATCTATCTATCTATCTATCTATCTCATCTCTGTCTGGACAGGGACATACAGTACAGCTACATCAGATGGCGTCTCTCTCCACCACCAAATATCATCCACATTCAGAGCACATGAGCGGGGCTCCCTCCACACCGCTGCTCTGGAGCCTGAAATTGCTCATTCCCTCAGGCAGCCCCTGCAGACCATCACATGCTGGCTGCTATTGAGTAGTACAGGGTACAGTTCTATTTACAATTTTTATCATCCAGCATGACATATTAAGGTTCCTCCATCAAGAACGGAGCAAAACTCAGGCAGAACCATAGGATCCGTCACTCGATTGCTTTGTAATTAATGGTATCTATTTCTCCAGAGCGGCTCTCCTCTCACATGTAGGGACACTAGAGTTCAGTCTGCTGTTGACTGGCATTGTCTCATATTTTTTTTCCCCAGAAACCATAAAATGGCTTGTTACCGGCTTTGCACTTTCAGGTATTTCTGAAAAGCAGGGTGTGTTGATTCTGTCTGCACACCTTCCGTGGAAAACACCATCTGGACTATCTGACAGCCCTCTCAGCCATTCTACAAGGCTTCAGAATCACTAGTGCTAATTTATTTTGACCCCAAAGCTCTCACACTAGGGTTTCATTGTAGCGATTCTGAAAAACAGGTGCACTGATAATGAGAGTCATGCTGTCCTTGCACACAGAATAAAACAATGAACACAACTAGCTCATCTAACCTCATTACAAGTATGTGTCAAGACTTCTGCCTTCATATGCCCAAATCGGTTCAGAGGTTTATGTGAAAGCAAATATAATTACAGAATGGTAACAATTCTCGTAAGATAATTTAACAGACACAATGCTGCATGAAAGTCATAACAAATACACTGGCTCTGACACACGTTGTGCTGCTTTCCTTCTGTTTAAGTGAAAATCTTTACTAATTGTTATAGTGCCTTATGGTCCTTTTTCGTCTTGATATTTACACTTTGTCTTTTTAAAATTTTGTATTCATATTTTTAAATTTTAATTACACAGAATCTGTGACTGTAGTCCCTGTACATGCATGTATCTATCTATCTATCTCTGTGCAGCAATAATTTTTTTTTTTTTTTTTTTAAATGCAGCTTTTTATGGAAAATAATATGGTAGGGGATCTTTATTAATCTTTCTCTGCAATAATAATAATGAAAATAAATGAAAAATGCTTGATGCAAGGATCTCAAATTAGGACTGAATTACATCAATATGTTATCATTTATAATCTTCCAAAGTTTGACAAGCTACATCGATTAGTATTGAGATAATGCTGTAATATCTCTACTGCAACGCTCAAGAGAATTCACCCATAAAACAAATATAAATAAGTGAAAAATAAATAAAAGCACTCCCCTGCTGAGTATGTTTGGCATTGGCACTTTAAAACCAATTTTCTGCAATTTAACTTGAGTAAATTCTCCCTAGCTCTAAGAAGAAACCATAGTGCTAAATCCTCAAATTAACAATTATTTGATATAATAATTTGTTTTATGGTGTCTCTGTAGTAAAGCATACAGAGTAAACTTTGAGAGCTTTCTTTGTTTGTAAGAACTTCCTGTGAGTAAAGAGATTCATTTTAGGCTTTTAAATGTAACCTGTCACCAACAACACAACCAATTTAAACGGGTGATAATTATGAATACTTTTTCACCTTCACGATATGATCATTTAGGCTAAGGAAAACTTTTCAAAAAACTAAAGCACAAAAGATATCTGGCTTCAAAAAAAAATTTAACCAGCTTAACAAGCGATTCTAAAGGAAGTTAAATACTGAATTATTGCACAGTAATCTGTCTGACCCATTTCTAAAGCAATCGTTTCATGTGTTGAAATGCCAGTCGCTGTGTAATTATGGCATTTGTTTATCAAATATGACAGGCAAAAGAGAAACCATAGCAAGGTCTTTGTTAGGCTGAGATAGCTGTTATTAACCATGATAAATTTAGCGCTGTGTACCCAACTCTGAGGTTATTGAAGGATAGGGATTATGAATCAAGGTTAGTTTATAATTAGCAGTTTAGGCTAAGATTTATTTTGAAGGGATGTTTCATGCAACTCATCGTCATGTTGCTCCAAATCAGTATAATTTTCTTTCTCCCATAGAACAAAAAAAAAAATATATATATATATATATATATATATATATATACATTAGACAGGATATTCATGAAAACATTCCACAACAACTTAAGAAAAAAGTAAACTTTTTTATCTTAAAATATTTATCTTAAAATAAAGATAAATAGTCGACTTCTTTGAAAGAACACTCAATGTATAAATAGCACAGATAATAATGCAGTACTTGTATACATCAGGATTAGTGCTTTGTGCATTTGTTTAATTTAATATACTTTTTATATGCATTATATTGCCAAAAGTTTTGGGACGCCTGCCTTTACATGCACATGAACTTTAATGACATCCCATTCTTAATCCGTAGGGTTTAATATGGAATTGGCCCACCCTTTGCAGCTATAACCGCTTCAACTCTTCTGGGAAGGCTTTCCACAAGGTTGAGGATTGTGTTTATGGGAATTTATGACCATTCTTCTTGAAGCGCATTTGTGAGGTCAGGCACTGATGTTGGACGAGAAGGCCTGGCTTGCAGTCTCCACTCTAATTCATCCCAAAGGTGTTCTATCGGGTTGAGGTCAGGACTCGGATGTCAGGTGTAGGCCAGTGAAGTTCCTCCACACCAAACTCGCTCATCCGTGTCTTTATGGACCGACGCTTTGTGCACTGGTGCGCAGTCATGTTGGAACAGGAAGGGAAAATCCCCAAACTGTTCCCACAAAGTTGGGAGCATGAAATTGTCCAACATATCTTGGTATGCTGAAGCATGAAGAGTTCCTTTCTCTGGAACTAAGGGGTCAAGCCCAACCCCTGAAAAACAACCCCACACCATAATCCCCCCTCCACCAAACTTTACACTTGGCACAATGCAGTCAGGCAAGTATTGTTCTCCTGACAACCTCCAAACCCAGACTCATCCATCGGATTGCCAGACAGAGAAGCGTGATTGGTCACTCCATGAGAACACGTCTCCAGTGCTCTAGAGTCCAGTGGTGGCGTGCTTTACACCACTGCATCCAACACTTTGCATTCCACATGGTGATGTAAGGCTTGGATGCAGCTGCTCAGTCATTCCATGAAACCCATTCCATGAAGCTCTCTGCACACTGTTCTTGAGCTAATGTGCATAGTTGGGGAAAATGATTCTCAGCTTAGTATACAGTTATGTCCATTGACAGATAAGGATTGACCAATAATATTTTACTAGGGGGTAAATAATTGATCATGTTGGACATGGTAGCAAGCAAATGATGGCAGAATTTTTATTGTGGTGAAAACACTCTTTAGGAGTTAAGAAAGGATGCAAATTTTGTCCATGCCAACTGTGATTCACACTGATGGTTAAATAGAGTTGCAGATATGGAGAAGAAGGGAGGGACATAGAGAGGAGAGATAGAGAGAGAGAAGAGGAGAGGGGAGCAATGAAGGAAGAAAGAGTCATAACACTGAGTGGATCACAACACTAAAGAGGAACTGGAGCATGGCAGAGTGCAGAAGGCTGTGCTCCTTTTCTGCCACTTTATTCCTTATCAGCCTCCTCATCATATTCTGCCACGGGTGGACGCAGTTCTCCAGTGAACTGCGAGCTTGATATACACAAGTGAGGACATAACCTTTCATGGACAGAGTGACAGCAAAGAGAAAATTCCTCAAGTGTCGGGGTCCCTGTAGCAGAGCTACACTCTCTGATTTATGCTGTTATTCCCCTCCTCACAGCTGGAGGCACTGCGTTCAACATGAGCAGGTGAGACATGCTTTGGGACTTCTGACTAAGGACAGCACTAAAAATGATAGGGCTAATATTTATCTTTGTCAAAAACCCTTTGGTGTGATTTTGTAATTTAGTTACTGGAATTATCTAGGGATAAAAAGAAGGTTTCAGGCAAAATGAAGCTGTGTAATCGCAGAAAAGTTGTTTAATTACTTTCCTGTCATATCCATTGGAGACCTGAAGCTTTAAGCCAGCTGGATTGCAGTAGAAATTGGAGCTCTGTGGTTGACAGCAGGCGATTAGACATATTGACTCAATCCATATCAATGGTAAATATGAGTTGGGGTTTTTGACGGATTTTGCTCACAAGGTGATTTGTTCTGTTAATATCGATATAATAGTTGTATAAGACACTTTTAGTGCATCTACCTGAACTTTGTTTTGAGCACATCAATGTGGTTTTAAATAAATTTCAACTTTTAAGAAGTTTCTCATCTGACTTTTTGTAGCGCAATTGTTGCTGCATCCAATTGTTGCATGTTGTTGGCCAGTATCCATTATTAGGTAAATTTTCCTTTGAGGCCATCTGTCACATGTGCACATGCATATCATGGCTCATTAGTTGTGAGCATTCACAAACACTCACAAGACAACGCAAGCTGACTGCCAATATGGCTTCTGTTGCTCAGGTGTGAAGTGAATTTATGTTGATGATACGGGAGTTGGGTCTCCGCCAAGCAATATGGCATCTTGCAGCTGTGTTCAATTTAGAGGCAATGTCTTTGAAAGAGTGAGTACCCAAAGCAGCCCCCGGCTCAACTTCTGCCTCAGACAATACAATCTGCTGCCATCTTCATTCGTTGAAGCACAGAGTTTGTGTCCAGCCATATTGCTCAATTTATCAACTAAACCATAGAAATCACATTTTATCAAAGATAGACTGAGATGCTGGATTTGGTCAGATAAATTCGGCACATTGATATTTTGATTGACGCAAATAATAGCTCGGCAAATGGAGGGCAGCCAACTTGTGGTTTACTGATATACATTACTTTTACGTTTTCTTCTCCATATTGTCAAATTAGACCTACCTTGATGCAAAACTTCAATCTTGGAGTATTACCCATTTATTATTTTACATAAACAAAGAAGGGGTAAACTACAGCTACAGGTTTTATTTTAATGCATAGAAAAACAAAAAAGAAATAATATAATCAGTTATTAATATGTAGCTGGTTCTCATCATTTCTTTGTATGACAGCCGGGTCAAAAAATATGTCTACATAATTTGGCATGTTTAATTGCATTATCACAAATAAAACAATTAACTCCAAGCACAACTATGCAAAATGCTTACAAAATCTTTAACACATTTTTAATAAATAAAGGTTACTAAAGTTTTCATTAATCAGTTTTCCCAGGCCAGACATCACTTCTGTGTTTTTATATTATTCTATTTAGATGTACTATTTTGAATAAAAATACAGCAAAAACAGTAATATTGTGAATACTACAATTTAAAAAATTCCATCTTAAAGACCTGTGGTGAAAATCAAGTTTTTAATGTTGTTTATATGTCTATGTGTTTTTAGTATGCGTTAAGACAAAGCCAAGTCAACGCCATTGCTGAGTATTTATAGTGAACCAAAGACATTCTCAAACACGCAGTTTGAAATCGAATAAATAAATAAATATATTTTTCTGACTTGAGTAATGTTGAGCGAGTTGATCTCTGAACTAATTAGTATGGAAGTAAAATAATGGCAAATATTTTTGAAGCAAAAAAGGCTTGTTGAAAAAAAATGCATTGCATTAACCATGCTTGCATTTTAATGCATTGTATTTTTAGGGCTTGTATTTTTATGGGCTGAAATTCAACATGGTTGTATGTTTAAAATGTGAATATTTCAATTCAAAACATGTCACACATTTTCATTATTAAAATTCCATAATCTATATTCACCTCTCAGATTTCACTTCCAAAATATTAATTCTGTTTAAAAATACAACTTATAATACTCGACAGGAAATTTTTCGGTCCATTTTATTTCGCTTTACAAATTCACAAATTCAGTGGTTCAAATTCGACAGAAAATTCTACAGTTCACACCCGGGAACTGCAGGAATAGCAGTAGATTACCGAGCGTAATCTCCGTCTGCTGTTAGTCGACCTCACCAGCAGGTGGTGCAAGCGGCTGTTGACGAACAAACACCAGAGCAATGTGTAGAGAGAGTCATTCATTCATTAAAGGAACACTACACTTTTTTTTGAAAATAGGCTCATTTTCCAAATTCCAACTTGATTAGACCGTTAGCATCTCGCTAAAATAAATGACCAAAGAGTTTTGATATTTTTCCTTTTTAAAACTTGTCTCTTCTGTAGTTACATCCTGTATTAAGGCTGAGGCAAAAGTTGTGATTTTCTAGGCTGATATGTCTAGGAACTATTCTCTCATTCCTGCGTAATAATCAACAAACTTTGCTGTTGTACCATAGGTGCAGCAGGCGCAATGATATTACGCAAGCAAGCAGGTGGACTCAGAATATGAACATGACGCGCAAAGTTTCACTGTAAGCATCTCACAGTGACATACTGGCATAAACATGGCTTGACAATGACATTGGACGATAGTCACATTTAGGGACCGTCTCTAAAGTTACATATACGACATGCGTAAACACGTTTCTAAGTGGTGTAATTTAAAAAAATTAAAAGGTCTGCATCATGCCTGACACATACATGAACACTTTACAGTTGGTTATATGACTGTAAGTCATTCTCTTCAAATGCTAGTGAAGTTAGAAGGTTTTATATCTTTGCAAGGTATATATGCATAGTCATTTGTTTGTGACTTTTTACAGAGAGTCAGGTTAAGTGCTACTTATTTATCAGTTCCATACAAAGACCAATGATCTCATATCGCACATCATTCATTACCCTTGTTGTCTCATTACATTTGGAGGTTGTGCCACTATGAGGCATTGTGCTGAGAGGAAATGGGAACGTATTAAACAGGGTATTGTCAGCACACTCCATCTACCCAGTCTGAATGATATGAATAGTGCTTTGGGCATCCAAGTGGAGCATATTTTTAATAAGCAAACAATGCAGTTTTTTGTTTTCACCAAAATGCTGTCTTTGAGCACTCTGGCATGAAGTGCATCTTTGTGCCAAATCAGTAGCACAAGAGTGAGGTGTCATGCACAAATATGCTCTGGAGAGGAATCTCAGCACCTCTGTGGTTGCCTAAAAATATTCAGATCTATTCTAGTTGGAGGGTTCAAGACATGATTCTGAAATTGCAGCTGAATAGATCATTCATGAGCTGGAATTAGTTTATCTATCTATCTATCTATCTGGAATTAGTTATCCATCCATCCATCCATCCATCGCAGATCACGCATACCTTTTTCCAAAGTCTGTCAAGCTAACATTTAAAGTTTATCTTGACAAACTTTGCTTTTCTATTCGTTTGAATTTCAATTTATTTTAATGCTACATCCAAAATAATCTAATTTGAATTTCAGTTATGCATCCTGTTTGCTACTACTGTTTGCTACTAGCATTATGTTGCTCAGCATTACATCTCACCTAAATGTATGCGAAAAAACCAATATACTTCCACAGAAAAGTAATTTCCACTGTCAATATCTAACTGTTGAATGTCATCTGAGGCTTCCCCTTGCCAATAAGACTTGTGCTTTAAACTCAGATATGGGAGCAGGAGGCTTGTGGTCCATGGAAATGAGGTGGTGCTGATGAATGGCTGTGATTAGTGACTCTGAGCATGTGGTTTTATGGCCTAGCAGCTTCTCTGTTATCACTTAAACCTGAGGCAAGATGCTTCATCATGGGCCCGGAGCAGTTGACAGGTCTCGCATAAAACAAAACAAGTATCCAGTGCACGCTATAAAACTCAAAATTATCTGGCCAAATAAGCCGCTCTCACCTATAAGCCCCCTGAAAAAAAAAAAGACAATTATTTTCAAGGAGAATGAAAATGAGCTGACGAGTTATAGTTCTAAAGAGGGCCATATATTAAAATAGGTATGCACATTTTATGCTCTGCCATGACAAAACCTAATCAAATTTTGCAATGCTACTTGAGTTTGTACTCCTACTCAATCAGAGGTCACGAACATGGTCACTTCAAACAAATAACCGTATTTCAGATGGCGTGTATACTTGACACTAACTTATTAACAAAAATGTCATTAACAGTTTTCATAATATTTGAAGTGGCTGAAAACAAGCACCACTCTGGGGTTAATTGTGATGCATTATGCGTAAAACACATCAGTGCACGTGTTTTGTTCAAAGTATTGTGTTTCGTTCAGAATAGTGTGCGTAATTTGATTGTATCTGAGCAGTGTTGAGTCACTCTAAAAAAGTAATTAATTACTAGTTACTAATTACATATTCAATAGTGTAATTAGATTATTCTCTCTAAATTACTCTCTCAAAATAGTATTTAATTACTTATTACTTTCTAAATCCTATCTCAACCTCGACTAGTTAAGCAATTCAAGGATAGACATGAAACAGCTCTTTTAATTCATTCAAATAAATAATATAAAACTACATAAATTATTCTTATTAACCAACCAAAGTATTACAAATGTGAAAATGATACATAACACGCATTTTAAAGTTAGACTTTACATTTTGATGTTAATTCCACTATTGTATAAGCCTATATATAATTGTTCTACAGTCTATACACAGTATTTAGTTCAATTACATCAGCGGTAACTGTATTTAAATTACAGAAGAAATAAGAACAATCCCTTACTTTACTTTTTACTTCACTTCAAGGGAAAAGTGATTAAATTACAGTAACTAATTACACCCAACACTGTATCTGAGTAGTCAAATCTCCGTGTGATGTAGTTTATAGAGTAAATCATGGCTTAGCAGATGTCTGAGAGTCACTCCTTCATTTACTTTATTTGACAGGCTTTGGTTAGTGGACTCTGTGGGGTTCCTCTGCTTTAACGAGGTGTGATTCATTTCGTCTTCATGTTCTTGATCACAGATCTTTCTGTGATTGGTCTAGCAGGTCTAGAAGCAAGTTTAGTTCAGCAGCATCCTAGAGGCAAATATCCTTTCTCTCAGTTCCATTTGGCATAATGAAACATTCATTAAAATCTCATTCACATAAAAGTGCAATTTCTATAATAACTGCATTTTAGATTTATGAAAAATTCCTGTACTTCAGAATCATTCTATTCATGATTCATCTTTCTCATCACGGAATATTGTGGAATTGTTTTTCGGTATTTTATAAGCAGAAATTTATGTCATCAATTAACACTCACTGTGCCTTGTATTGTGCCAACTGAGTGCAAACAAACAACAAAAAAATGTGTTTTTCTTTTCGGTAGTAGATTTAACACTTTGACAGCGAGAAATAGTGGAAATATGAGAAGTGCCAAGCATTTAATGTGGAAAAATGTTGTTGCAGAGTATTTAGTTGTTAGTAATTTAGCAGACAGACGGTGTATATACAAAGTGACATTTATTACGAGGACAGCGGAGCAAAGGCTGCATTGCAAATGACGTCTTATCCACGCTAAATAGTGTGTGAAACTATTCTTGTTGTGGGAACATGTTTCAACATTTACCATAATCTTTACTTTAGAATACTGTTCCAAATAATTAGTCATTCCTTAGGATGTAGTAACACTTGAGTCATTACTATCCAAAACCTTACAAAAACCTCAAAAGCTTATAATGACTTCAGTCAATATTAGGGAATTATCAAGCTTTTCACTTTAGAATACTGATCCAAATACATAGTAATTCCTAGTAATTTGGTAATACTTCAGTCATTACTAGTTATTAGTAGTCCTCTTGGAGGTATGACAAAATAGTAGTTATTGATTAGCTAATAGTGGACTACCACACTCAACTGAGTGCTATTACTTACTAATCCGTTAATCAGAGTTTATTGTTAGTTAATAGTAGGTACTAGAATGTTAATCGTGAGTTGTTCCTGTGTAGTTATTAATTAATGACAGAATATATTTTAAAGTGTTACCAAAGAAGTTTGGAAGTACATATTATATATAACTTTTACCCCACTGCCTAGTACATCCCTTTGCAAGGTTTGAATAGTCTTTAACACATTTTGCCACATGTGGGGTTTTAGTGAGTATATTTATACCATGTTGCTACCACACATACAGGCGCTGAGGGGCATTGATTCACACATACATTAGAATACATTTTTCCATACTTTTCACTTGCATTCAGATGGAGATACATGCAGTAAAGTACACCTGACTTGATGTAAAAGCCAGTAAAAGTTCATGTTTTTGTCCTTCAAAATACTATAATAGTCAGAAGACATAGCTAAAAATGTGCATTGTGATGCTGTATTATAACTTAAAATATTTCTCTGTATGTGAGACTGTGCGTATGACAGTGATTAATGCGCTTACATGTCAGTCATCGCAGCATCGCACATCAAGTTTGTAGAGAGATTTATTCAGTACATTAGAATTCTGATTTTGGCCACCTCTGAAATGGGTCAAACCATAGATATTACCTAAGCAGTTCAAGTAAATATGTGATAGAAATCCGCACTCTTTCAAGGATGTGTATTTATTGCATGGACAGAGAAAACATGGTTTCTTCTGACGGTACACACAAAAGGTTTTTATTTAACATTATATATTTAAATAAGCATAGCCTAACTCGGTGGTTCCCAACCTTTTGTCCATGAAGCTCCATGAAGCTTCACAGTTCAGGTACACAGTTTAACTTCTTGAGCCTAATGCTGTTAAACTGAATATACAATAGATTTTTTTCTTAAATATAAAAAAAAAAGAAAAAAAAAAGAAAGTTACTATAGCAACAGTAGAGCCCCGTTAATATACCCAGGGGCCACAGGGCCTCACACCCCCCTTGCGACGGGCCTGTGTGGTGTATTTTGCTTTTGCTTTCAGATCATATGGCAGGTACATTTTTGTTAAAAAAGGAATGCTTGCAGATCATACATAATTAATGTCTGCATCCACTAATCTTAACTAACCTATTTAAGCTCTATCTGTGTGACTGAGACATTACACATCTTGCTCTGCAAATAGGGGATAGATGAGGATGGATCATATCAAATTGGGAAACATAAAATCTATTATGGTTACAGATCGGTACTTTTACCAGTTTAATGATTTCTTGGTGGTATTTCAAACACTGGTGAAATATAATATTAAAAGCAACATGTTATGGCGTTTGTTGTTCTAGGGAGGTTTGCTTACTTTGCCATTCATTCTGTTGACTCTTAAAACTTTCTTGAAGTTATTGGTGAATATGAAATTGTACTTTCAACAACTGAGTTGTTGTCTGACTGATGTGTGATTATATCAAAATGCAATATCAAAAAATGGAAATATTTTAAAGAACAAAATGAAGAATATACCATGGCATTTCAAGTAAGATCAAATACTTTAGGCAAACACTCTCCCCATTTCAAAACTGTAGTGGCTCGCCATCCTCAAGTAGCATGCTCCTGAACACTGGCAAAGCCAGTGGCGCCATCAAACGGTGCTGCTAATATCCACCTCCTCCCAGCATCATTAAAGGGCTATGCTCTTAATTTGGCTCCTACATGCAACACTTTTAGAATGTTGCACACCCTTATGACAAAAAAAACTAATTATATTTTCTAGAAGTGGGGTGTTTTTCTGGCCACCAAGAAGCTAAGCTTGGAAAGAAACCATTTACCATCTTTTTTTGCTCTCATAAAAGATCTGAATGATACAGTACCTTAGCTACTTTGCTTTGCTTTGCTTCACTGAGGAAGGGAAGATCTCTAGTGTACATCGAGTTACCTCAACATATTCAAGCCTTCCATGACAACAAAAATCAAGAGAAAGGGAAAGAACCACCAGTCACAATAGAGTAGTCATCCTTGCATGCTGGTGTAGTCACTTGAGACTGGATAAAGCATTTCCATGTTCCCAACCAGCAGTGGCACAAGCAGCCCTGAAGGAATTGTGGACTTCTTTCATCTTGGTTGTTTTGTTGCATCAGTGGGAAAATTCAGTTAACGTTAGCACTATCTTTTGAGAGACCAGTACCTGAAACAGGA
This sequence comes from Paracanthobrama guichenoti, assembly GCA_018749465.1. Classification (NCBI taxonomy): domain Eukaryota; kingdom Metazoa; phylum Chordata; class Actinopteri; order Cypriniformes; family Gobionidae; genus Paracanthobrama; species Paracanthobrama guichenoti. The sequence goes on along the minus strand of CM031944.1, from coordinate 24,304,584 downwards.
TTTCCTATGCATTTTACTCTTCTCTGTAGCTCACTTTAAAAACCTGGAGTGTTCTTACACCGTGTTCTTACATCTGGAGTGTTCTTATACACTCTTCTTATTTGGCTTATTAATCTTAATTAGCATCAACATTAACTAAATATTCATGATCTAAGCCTTCCTAAATGTATGCATTGTGTCCTCTTTTTTTTTGTTTTTTGTTTGTTGCAAATGTCTAATCTTTTCTATAATGCATTTAAGTCTCTTAAAAGTGTTTTGCAAATGTTAATTTAATATGCTTTCCTAGTGATCACTGGTGCCCTCCTAGTGGTCAATGCCCTGGATTACAGCTCTTGTTGCCCTTTGACTGCTGCCTTCATGTGCTATCGGAAATTTCATACTTCCCACTTCTTAAGTCGTGATTACGAGCTTGTCGCATTCAAGTGCTTTGTTGTCAGAAGGAACAGGAATCATAGAGGACACCAGGTTTATTCTTGCTTATTTATTGGGAAAATATTATTTAAGCCAAAATGTAAATGTAGCGTTCCATTCACTGACAACCATGTAAACATTTACCACACTGTGTGTAAAACATACAATACGCTTCAAATGATTATTCATATTTGTAACAGTGCAATAATTTAATGACAAGACAAGGCTGTACAAGACAAGATGTAGCTGTTGTGGAAAAAACGAATAAAGAATACCAGTCACAGCAGCAATCGTTCTCCCTTCTGCCATGTTTAAAGTTTATGGCACTCCCATCTTGGGAACTGTAATGTATAAGAATTTCATTTATTCTGTGATGACGTCAGAAGGTGAGACACACATACACGGTGTAATGTGAGTGAGTCATCTGTATGTGGCCGGAGAGTAAGATATGTAAATAAAGTCGGAATCTGATATCAGCGTCTACTGGCATCCTTATATATAGCTCTATACAAACATATGTTTTGAGAGCGACAACAACAGGGAGTGACAGGAACTTGGGTATCAAAATTGTCCCAGAGTTTCATAAATATGACTTTAGAGGGTATTTATGCCCAATTTTTTAACTAACAAACTTGTATTTATGATAACTCAGATTGCATGTTAAGGCAGCATAAATACAACTTTGCTTGTAGGAATAGTGACTTCTCATTTGTCAACTAGCAAATCTCTAACTCATAAATAATGAAAAGCACATCTTTCTAATGATAAGCAAATGGCTTGAAACAGCCCTTTTTGGTCCAACTTAAAAAATATTTCAAAAGCTACAGCCATTTCATTAAATGATTGTTTGGAATATTTAAAATATAAGTACATTTGCTTACCTTCAGCGCTTTGTCATTGTGGCATCCTCCATTATGTAAGTCCTTTGAAAAATTTCCTTTGAATTAAAAGCTCAAAAAAAGTTCTTATCAGTTCTAGTCTGATAAGACAAATACCACATTGATCTAGCTTAAAATGAATGATGGAAAAAAATCTCTTTAAAAAGAAATAAACATGAAAATAAAAAGGAATAAAGTTACATTAGCTAATGGACAAAACAAACAAATATTTGATAAGCACATGCCACCATATTTGCAAGTATAATTAGGCCTTTTAAGACAAGATGTAGAATAATGTCATATTTCTCTCTCAAGAAATATGCTGATGAGGTTTATTAATGGGAGCACATCTAAGAGGAACACACTGAAACTGCTGAAGTGGATTGAGAGGAGGAAATAACTAAAAACAAAATGTCAAATTTGCCATTGGAACATGAAGCCAAAGAGATGATTCTTATGAAAGACGGCATGGGAATGTACTCATTAATAAACCTGAAATAAATATATTACTGTGTATTTTTAGTTTTTCAGTCATTAAGGTGAAGCAAATCTGTTTTGTACATGTTTTGAAGTCATAGTTAGATTATAGGGCCTACAAACAGACTACTGACAACAAGCAAAAGTTGTATAACTGCCTATTTTAAACATCAAAATATTATTATAATAAAATGGACAGTTCCAGTCCAGAATGCTGATTGGCCAATACAACATATTATGTTATTTTTCACAACATAGTCACTTACTGTTCACAATATTACTGTGAATTAACAGGTCATTAATTTTGCTGTATAGTTACATTCTGCAAAACCAGTGACTAATTTTTAACAATAGCACTTAATGAATTTGCTTACTAAAATTTAGTTTTAAAGGGGTCATGAATTAAGAAATCAACTTTCCCTTGAGCTTTTGATCATAATATAGGTCATCATAATATAATATCTTGTAAGTTTCAGAGCTGAAAACTTCCTTGTTAGTCAAAGAAAAGCTTTTATTGACACCAGGCCCAGCAAACGATCAATCTGCAAATTTGTTTCCCTGTGATGTCAGAGAGCAGTGAAACGCCGCCTCAACAGAAGACGAATGCCTAATTCTGTAGCCCCACCCACCGACTCTTGCATGACATGTAATAGATAAATAACATATGCCAACGTGGAGCTAAACCGGATCAAACTTCCAAGCAATAAACATGCCGTTGAAGATTACAAGAGAGTGTGCAGTGCCTGTTTGTGGAAGAACACAGTCGCTGCATAAGCTTCCTTCGGTTTCCAATATTAGGAATGCGTTTGAACTTTATTTTTAATGAAGATCCAGCTCACATGGGTACATTTGTTCGCTTCATTTCACCGCGGATTTATTTGTAAACAAGAGACTGGATTTGCAGACAAAATGAGATTAAAAACGATGCTGTGCCTTCTGTTGGATCAGACCGGAATGGTGCAACACACTTATGTGAGTAAAAAATGTTTTTTATATATGATATTGCATTGTTACAGATCGTTTAATGTCTACTGATTATGTGTACGTGTCTAACTGAACATAATTTACCATGCTGTCACAGGCTGGAGTATCCTTTGTATTTGAGGTGTTGTTGGATTTGTTATCAGACTCGAACATGTATGGGCCAGGGCTCGCAAAGCCCGATGTCCTGTGGCTAATGTGTTTTCCAGTCAGGCTACCAAAACGTATAACGTCCTGCTGACCAGCTATCTTACATAGTGAAATAACATTCCTTTCTTGATGTGCGTTGTTCACTCTCTTGACTTGACATTTGAAGGAAAAATACAATCGCGGAAGTGTGTGTGTGTGTGTGTGTGTGTGTGTGTGTGTGTGTGTGTGTGTGTGTGTGTGTGTGTGTGTGTGTGTGTGTGTGTGTGTGTGTTTGTAATGCACGGCTCACAGTTATATCCACCGATCGGGCGGGCCAAGTAATACAAATTAACATTCTAATTAATTGTGGGTGGATGAGAGATAAATTGTTTGTTTGATAAAAACATTTTGCGAGTCCTGTGGCCGAATCATTCTGTTCGTGCTGTTTGTCCAAATTTTCAAAACAATTCCCCACGTGTACTGACGAGGGAGCCAAAGCTCATTATAATATGTAAAACTGTTTACTTCCAGGTCTTAAATGCAGCACGCCTATAACAACTGAGTGTTCCATGAGAGAGGCTCAAAACCAGGGTAGAAAATAGCCTATTACATATTCATTATGACGTTTTTGAATGTAAAAACTTTGCAAAAGTCATAAGTTGACCTCAGACAACAGGGTGTAGACAACAATAATATTGCTGAATATTAAGTGTCCCCAACTAAGCAAGCCAAAAGCGACAGTGACAAGGAACCCAAACTCCATCAGGTGACAGAATGGAGAAAAAACCCTTTGGAGAAACCAGGCTCAGTCAGGAGGCCATTTCTCCACTGGCCATCATGGGTGTATACGCCTCTTAGTGCTGATTGGCTATAAGTGTGTTGTGGTGCTCAGTCTGATCCACTTTCAACATCTTTTCTCAGAAATTGCTTACTGCACCTTTATGGCCTGTTTTTATACCAGTTAGAATCTGTTTATAGTTCAAAGTACAAAATGTAAAGGTTTTGTGCTAACAAATATCATTATTGCACAATCTTTCATAAACTATTAATGATATGGGCTACTTACAATACAATGAAGACAATTACGAGTATGTAGAGCTGTTAAATTTTATCTCATGCTAGAAGTCTACACATTCATTGACGAGCTCACGAGAAGAACAAGCTACCATAGCAACAGCGGTATGCAAGCCAGATGATGCACACTCCTATGCAGCATACTATCAGAATGCACACTGGTTGATCTGGATGAAAGCATGTTTAGGTCAGGATGCTTGCTAAGGTCCGACAGTCAAGAACCACTGATCTATGACAACCAGTATTAGAGCATTTACGACCATCACTGATTGATTTGGAGGTGGAATACATTGAAAATGCCAACCTGTTCAGCCCAGGAAAACATTACCAGACAGTTCTGAATACCACATGCAGAATAATATTCAACCCGATTAACCTAAACCACACAAACCCACCTGTACTCCATCCAACCGGTACATACACAGAACTGCAGATGTTCAAAGCGGATGGCAAAGGCCAACAAAGCAATCTGAAGCTGTATTAGTGATAAGACCTTAAAGTGTGAAGTGTACTGAGGTGTGCATTCATCCCCATTTCTTTCTAACTCAAACCTTCACTGTTTTTTATTGATCACCCTGCTGTGAATTTATGGTCATCCAGGCACAGAAATGAAATCTAGGAATGCCTCTGATAGGCTGCCTGTTCAGTAAAATGGTTGTTGTGGAATGGTGAAAGATCACTTCTGCTTACCTGCACAGGTAATGTAAAGCTCTGATAGATTGATGCACTTTACAATTTCCATCTAGAACTTCTTACAGACAACAAAAGAGTCTATAAAAATATCTGCTGTTACTAGCAGATGTATAGGCAGTGTGGTATAAAACACACTGAATAATCTTCTTTTACAATTTGGTATAATAATTATTAATTAATTTAATAATATAATAAACAATTAATCTTGGATTTCATTGCAAACAATAATAAATTCAGATTTTGAGAGCGTTTTATCAGAATTGCAGCTGCCCATTAAAGGCATAGTTCATACATATTTGAACTATATTATAATTTACTCATTCACAAATGGTTCAACTGTTGTTGTCTAAACAATGATAGTCAGTGGGGACCAAAACAACATTGGACCCCACAGAATTTCATTGTCTGAAAAAAAAAAAAAAAAAAAAAAAAACCTTTAAGAACTATCCCTTTAAGAAGAAGAAAAGTAGGGTTTTAGGGGAAAGGGAAATGAGAGCCATCAATCATGTAATTATATTCAAATCATGGCTTTTCCTTCATGGTTCATTTATGTTGTGAGAGATCTGGCTCACCTACCTAAGAAAATTAAAAGCTTTTTTTTAAATTCGAAGGGGCACTTTCCACTAATCTAATAGTAAAATTGGGCATCCCTGACCTACAATGGAATGTGCATGAATACAGTAGTCTTTGTCATAGACTCAAGGCAGGCCATCTTTTACTCTTAACTGGTCAGTTTTCTCAGGTATGAGTTCAACCATACTGACATGAATGCAATGCTGTGGGACCTAATACACCCAGTTACTAGTAAACTGAAACAAACCAATCTAACTACTACTCTTTACTAAGAGCAATACAGTACAAAATAAAATGATGTCTGATCAATGTTTTAATAACATATTTATATAATAATTTAGAGGCTTACAGTCTAATCTAAGGTAATAAAATGCAGATACACTACCATTCAAAAGTTTAGGGTCAGTAATTGATTGATTGATTGATTGATTGATTGATTGATTGATTGATTGATTGATTGATTGATTGATTGATTGATTGATTGATTGATTGATTGATTGATTGATCTATCAGTGAGTGAGTGATCTATCGAGTGAGTGAGTAAATGAGTGAGTGAGTGAGTGAGTGATCTATCATTGAGTGAGTGAGTGATTGATTGATCTATCATTGAGTGAGTGGAGTGAGTGGTGTGAGTGAGTGAGTGGTGGTGAGTGAGTGAGTGAGTGAGTGAGTGAGTGAAGATTGAGTGAGTGAGTGAGGAGTGAGAGTGAGTGATTGATCTGAGTGAGTGAGTGAGTGAGTGGTGAGTGAGTGGTGAGTGGTGAGTGAGTGAGTGAGTGAGTGAGTGGTGGAGTGAGTGAGTGAGAGTGAGTGACAGAGTGAGTGACAGAGTGAGTGAGTGAGAGTGAGTGAGTGATCTATCATTGAGTGAGTGAGTGGGTGATTGATTGATCTATCATTGAGTGAGTGAGTGACAGAGTGAGTGAGTGATCTATCAGTGAGGAGTGAGTGAGTGAGTGAGTGAGTGAGTGAGTGAGTGAGTGAGGTGTGAGTGAGTGAATGAGTGAGTGATTGATCTATCATTGAGTGAGTGAGTGAGTGAGTGGTGAGTGAGTGAGTGAGTGAGTGAGTGAGTGAGAGTGAGTGACAGAGTGAGTGAGTGAGAGTGAGTGACAGAGTGAGTGAGTGATCTATCATTGAGTGAGTGAGTAAATGAGTGAGTGAGTGAGTGAGTGAGTGATCTATCATTGAGTGAGTGTGAGTGAGTGAGTGAGTGAGTGAGTGAGTGAGTGAGTGAGTGAGTGAGTGACTGAGTGACTGAGTGAGTGAGTGATCTATCATTGAGTGAGTGAGTGATCTATCATTGAGTGAGTGAGTGACAGTGAGTGAGTGAGAGTGAGTGAGTGAGTGATCTATCGAGTGAGTGAGTGATTGATTGATCTATCAGTGAGTGAGTGAGTGAGTGAGTGATCTATCGTTGAGTGAGTGAGATTGAGTGAGTGACAGTGGGTGAGTGAGTGAGTGAGTGAGAGTGAGTGAGTGATATATCATTGAGTGAGTGAGTGAGTGAGTGAGTGAGTGAGTGAGTGAGTGAGTGAGTGAGTGAGTGAGTGAGTGAATGAGTGAGTGATCTATCATTGAGTGAGTGAGTGAGTGAGTGAGTGAGAGTGAGTGACAGAGTGAGTGAGTGAGAGTGAGTGATCTATCATTGAGTGAGTGAGTGATTGATTGATCTATCATTGAGTGAGTGAGTGATCTATCATTGAGTGAGTGAGTGAGAGTGAGTGACAGAGTGAGTGAGTGATCTATCATTGAGTGAGTGAGTAAATGAGTGAGTGAGTGAGTGAGTGAGTGATCTATCATTGAGTGAGTGAGTGAGTGAGTGAGTGAGTGAGTGAGTGAGTGAGTGAGTGAGTGAGTGAGTGAGTGAGTGAGTGAGCTATCAGTGAGTGAGTGAGTGAGTGAGTGACTGAGTGATCTATCATTGAGTGAGTGATTGATTGATCTATCATTGAGTGAGTGAGTGATCTATCATTGAGTGAGTGAGTGAGTGAGTGAGTGAGTGAGTGAGTGAGTGAGTGAGTGAGTGAGAGTGAGTGAGTGAGTGAGTGAGTGAGTGAGTGAGTGAGTGAGTGAGTGAGTGGAGTGAGTGAGTGAGTGAGTGATCTATCATTGAGTGAGTGAGTGAGTGAGTGAGTGAGTGAGTGAGTGAGTGAGTGAGTGAGTGAGTGAGTGAGTGAGTGAGTGATCTATCATTGAGTGAGTGAGAGTGAGTGACAGAGTGAGTGAGTGAGAGTGAGTGATCTATCATTGAATGAGTGAGTGATCTATCATTGAGTGAGTGAGTGAGTGAGTGAGTGAGTGGAGGAGGAGTGAGTGAGTGAGTGAGTGAGTGAGTGGTCATTGTGAGTGAGTGATGGTGAGTGAGTGAGTGAGTGAGTGAGTGAGTGAGTGAGTGAGTGAGTGAGTGAGTGAGTGAGTGAGTGAGTGAGTGAGTGAGTGATCTATCATTGAGTGAGTGAGTGTGAGAGTGAGTGAGTGATCTATCATTGAGTGAGTGAGTCAGTGAGTGATTGATTGATTGTTAGATCTATCGAGTGAGTGAGTGAGTGATCTATCATTGATTGATTGATTGATTGATTGATTGATTGATTGATTGATTGATTTTAAAGACATTTTGGCAATGACGATACTGTCACAAGAAAGGGACAGGAAATATATTTATAATGTTACAAATATATTTAGATTTCTAATAAATAAATAAAAAATTAGTTACATTGGTGCCATGACCTGGATGGAAGTGAGGTTTAGGGGAGTGAGCGTAGCTAATAAGAGCTGTGCCAGAACCTCGCTCCCCTGGCCTCATGAGGCACACTAGAGGCTGCCCGCCTCCCATGCTCGAAATGCTGGTTCGAATCCAATGCAATGCAAGCAGTGCATTGGCCAAATGAGAATGTCCTGTGTGGCAATAAATGGTGTGATTGGTCTGACTTATTAGAAATTATAACTTTTTGAATACATTGTGACTTCATGAGGCTGGAGTGGTAAAACAAAGGCTGCATGTTGGAACACAAACACTAATGGTGACGATGGGAGGAGGATCATTTTAAGTATTGGAACACCACTGTTAATTTGCCTTTGGTCAAACTTATCACTTCCATGAGCTTCTCTTGATATGATTTTCAGAAGACATTGTAAATGACCAAACATCAATTGTAAAAGGAAATAATCTCCCAGGTAGTGAACAGCATCATTAGATTTTGCTGTGCAGGTCTTTAGTGTGGGTTCAGTTCAAGAGTGAGCAAACGATGATGTACTTGTATAAAATTTGATGCTGGCCATTTTGAAATGTTTAAATGAATGTTCATGTTGCCATCTGAGAAAATAAATACCGTCAGTTCACAATTTATGGCTTCAGAGTTTGCAATACACCATTCATAACAGCATCAAGGGCTTGATTTGTGCCAGAATTCCAAATCACATCAACATAATAGTCACACACTTCCTGTGCTGGGAATTGAAACGTTAAACCCATGATTACTTTTGCAAAATAAAAAAAAATAAAAAAGGAAGACAAAATTTTTCCCAAGGTTCTCATTAAATTATTTGTAGACAGAGATTGGACTCTAGGGATAAATCAATGTGTTTCATAAATACCCACGTTTAGACTAAGCTCGACTCCCAGCAGATCAGAACCACACAGAGTTAATTGGCTTGTGGATGGAAGGTTGATCCATTGATTCCCATCCCTCCCTGCTGACTGCAATCAGTTAATCACTAACCACTGTCATCAACAAAGGTAAATACTGTATGATATAATTGAATAATGCATGAATTTGAGATGAGATCATGTCTTAAAGGGGTCATGAATTGAGAAATCAACTTTCCCTTGAGCTTTTGATATATAAAATGTAATCTTAATATAAGAATATCCTAGTTTCAGAGCTGAAATCTCATATGTTAGTCAAAGAAAAGCTTTTATTGACACCAGGCCCAGCAAACAATCGATCTGCGAATTTGCTTCCCTGTGATGTCAGAGAGCAGTGAAACGCCGCCTTAACCGAAGAAGAAGAAGAACGCCTAATTCTGTAGCCCTGCCCACCAATTTACGCATGACATGTAATAGATAAATAACATAGGCCTACGTGGAGCTAGGATTGAGCTACTAAGCAATAAACATGCTGCATAAGCTTCCTTCAGATTCCAATATTAAGAATGTGGTTGAACATTATTTTTAATGAAGTTCCAGCTCATGTAAGTAAGATGTGCATTTGTTCGCTTCATCATATATTGGATCCGACAGGAATGGTGCAACACACTTATGTGGGTAAAAATTTTTTTTTTATGTGTGATAGTATTGCATTGTTATAGATCGTTTGATATCTACTGATTATGTGTGTGTGTCTAAACTAAAAATACCTTACCACGCTGTCACAGGCTGGAGTATCCTTTGTATTTGAGGTGTCCTGCGATTTATTATCAGACTCTGACATGTATGGGCCAGGGCTCACAAACACGCGTCCCGTGTTTTCCAGTCAAGCTACCAAAATGTATCACTGGCCTGCCCGACGGGTTATCTTAAATAGTGAAATAACATTCTTTTCTTGATGTGCATTGTTCACTCTCTCGACTTGATATTTGAATGAAAAATACAAGTTTTGAACATGGTGATTTGTCTGCAGTGAAGTTTTGCTGATGCATGATGCATGGCTTGTGTGTATGGGTGCATGTGTGTGTGTTAGTGATGCACGGTTTGCGGTTATATCCACCGGTTGGGCAGGCCAAGTAATAAAAAATAACATTCCAATTAATTGCGGGTGGATGAGAGATAAATCATTGTGCCGAAGCTCATTATAATATGCAAATCCAATATGTTATCCAATCATAGGGTTTACTTCCAAGTCTTCAGTGTGCCATGCCCATACAAACCGAGTGTTCCAGGAGCTAGGCTCAAAACCAGCGTAGAAAATGTATGTTTTTGAATGTAAAACCAAGCAAACTTCATAAGTTGACCTCAGACAAGAGTATAAAAAAAAGCCAGTTCATGACACCTTTATATGTTTATTATTTACTGGTAGTAAAAATATTCCTAATCTAACATATTTAAAGTTCTTTCCAGAGGTCTCTTGCTAGAAAAATGAGATTGATGCATAATTTAACTTTCTGTGGTATGCAAAGAATTGTCAATTTATATGTTTTCACTGTAAATTGTAAGGCAACCTGTTCTTTTTTTACTTTACAAACACTACATTTAACAGTATTTTTATTGTAAAAGTACATGAAATGTCCCACTGTCATGGGTAATCTGTGCTTGTGTTTGTTTTAGGTGGGTTCTGCATGTGTTTTGGTTCTATTTCTTGTGAGTTGTTTTATATGGTTTATCATTGATTAAGTTGTACACCTGATGCTTGTTTTGTTGATTAGTTTGTTTAAACCCTTTGTTTCATTTTCACTGTGCATAAGGGAACTTTCTCTTACCCAATGCAACATTATACTATATGGAACAATGAAAAAAATTTTCATGCAAAAAAAAAACACACACAAAAAAAAACTCTTTAATTTGCACAGCCAACTATTATAATGACCACATTTATGTTGTAACATATATCAAATCAGAGTTATTAATTCCAAGAAATGTATAGCCTATTCATGAAAACGTTTTTAAGTAGTTGACAAAAACCTTGACCAGAGCAAAGGAACCTTGGCGCCTTACTGTAGACCACCTGACAGTGCAGTTCTTTACCAGTGGGAAGTGCTGTTGTGAGAATCACTAAATTGTATTAGCCATGTGACCTTGGCACAGTATCTGAGCTGGGCCTGATCCAATGGGATATAATCAGTAATGAAGGAGAGCAGAGAGGAGCAGACAGTGTAATGGGCCATTTGACCAGAGGCAGACATTTAGCTCTGAGCCTGAAGAAGGCCAAGATGTAACAATGCAGTGCAGATAATATGAGAGCAACTGGAGGCGGAGGAAACCAAAGACTAATGCTACCTTCATGTGCTATCAGAAATTTTCTACTTCCCACTTCTGAAGTTGTGATTACAAGTTAATTGCATTTTTTGACTTGAACTAGAAAACAAATTCATAATTCACATATCATTTAAAGGGATAGGTCATCGTTATTTACTTGACATCATGCCGTTTCAAACCTGTGTGACTTTCTATCTTCTGTAGAACACAAATGAAGATATCTGAAATGTGTTGTTTGAAATCCATTCCTAAAATAGCTTCTTTTGTGACTGTACTGTACATGATATGACTGATAATCTGATATGTTATTATAACTGTGACCATATCAAATATAAAAAGATAAACCAGGACTATCTGGTCCATATAACACGCAATCTAGAATTTTATAAATAACCGATCATATAAATGTTTCATCATGTCTCTATTGTCTTGTTTGAAACAGAAAACACGACAAACCTGAACAAAGCCCATTTTAGCAATGTGGTGAGCACCGTAGCATGACAAATTACATATGCAGGGGGTTGAGAAAAGCTTCTTGTAATAAGACACCTGGATAAACCTTTACTGAAGATGATGAAATCTATCTAAAAATAGGTTATATTGTGCGTGATCACAGATGCAGAATGCTGTTCCTTCTCTATTTTCTGTTGTTTTCCAAATTGTGATTTGGTTATATCTAGTCAGTGGGGTCCAGTTTAAAATTTGTTTAATAAAATGCATAAACATGAACGTCCTCTTATCAGCTGAAGCAGAAATAAAAAATGCATTGGACTGAAATTTTGTCTTCAGAGCAGAATGCTTAGTGTTCAGTAGACTCACTGTTGCTTCTTCTATTTAATTCATATACGGCACATATTGGACTTCCTGTGAATGTAGGATGTCACATGTTGTTTTCTCTTTCTGTGAGTCACTAAACTGTTTCGTGCTCTAGAGAACAAGCATATGGCTTATGGGGAAAAAAAAGAAATCGTCATTCCTTACAGTCATGCCTCTTCACACATCTCAGAATGAACATTTACATTCTGAGACATCAGTTATGAATATGCACTGCCTTTTCAAACCTCGGGTAGAAATATCTTAACAAATTCTTTTGTTTGAGATCACTGAGTGATGTTAATATGATATAAATAGATATATTATATTCAGATAAACATACATGTTAGTACAAGGGCACCTGCTAATCATAAATACTGCTGCACATTCATCTCAAATGAAGTAGAATTCACTGTGGACGGCAGTATTATATAAGAGACTTTAGAAAATTAGAAGCTAATATATTCAAAATAACATCAAATCTGTGCTGTAAAGCTAAGCCAGAAAACTTAAAGTAGACGGAGTGAGAAATGCTTAAAAGAGGATTTTTCTTTTAGCACCATATTATATAACATTGTTAAAAAGGGCAAATCAAATATATCTGTATGTGTGCACTGTAGTGTTTTACAACTGGCAGATTTTACAGTAACAGGATCAAATTAAAGTGAAAATGGTATTCCATCTGAATTCTTGATGGATTATTGATCATTATTGTTATAATATAAGCTGTTAATAATAAAGCATATTTATTATAACAATTGTTTAAGCATAAATCAAATTAATCTGATTTATGATTGTACAGTATCAAGAAGTTTAATACATCAATAATACTCAATTTCCTTCAACCTGAGGCAGTTGTCAGGCTGTGGCTGTAATGAGCACACACTGACAATGGAGTAACACACAGGTACTGCATGTAAATTTTTTGACTGTAGGCCTACTAAAACATGCTAAGTTCACACTTGTTTCTCTGAAAAACAATGGAACAGCCATTTATTCTACTTTGAAATATGCGTTCTGTGTCAGAATGTCAGTTTTTGTTCTGGTCTGTGTGATCCTACTGCCCACTGCAATTTATCCAATAGTATTTTGACATTCCGGGTTGCCAGTTAGTGGAAAACACTGTGTATTGTAGCCATGCATGGAAGCCAGCAAACAAACTAGGTCAAAGAGATCGCAGATTCTACCAGACCTAAAAAGCCTCTGCATCCATCTAAAAGCTCTATGTCCAGAGGCATAATAAAACCAAAGTCCCTTTAAGACAAGTCATTTAATCTTTTAAATGCCTCTCAGAGCATTGAAGGGCATCATACACTCGGAGCAATGCGACACTAGGCGCGACGCAAGTGTTTTTTGCTACTTTCAGTCCGACGCAGTTATAATTTTCACGTCCAGTGCCATGTTCCTTAAATAGCAAATGCACTTGCGCCCATCTGTCTGAAAACGAGGTGTGTTCAGGTGCATTGTTGGCACGTTGCTATTTTGAGGCAACTGAAAATGACTCCGCCGTTGACCAACAAAAACCTGGTCTAAAGTTCTTGACCTGACTTCAGACTTGACTAGGGACTCGACCTGAAATGACTTCAGACTTGACTAGGGACTCGACCTGAATTGAAAATGACTACTTGTCTTGTTGCCAGGAAAAAAAAAATATCTAAATAAATAAATAAATAAATAAATAAATAAATAAATATATATATATATATATATATATATATATATATATATATATATATATATATATATACACTCACCTAAAGGATTATTAGGAACACCTGTTCAATTTCTCATTAATGCAATTATCTAATCAACCAATCACGTGGCAGTTGCTTCAATGCATTTAGGGGTGTGGTCCTGGTCAAGACAATCTCCTGAACTCCAAACTGAATGTCAGAATGGGAAATAAAGGTGATTTAAGACATTTTGAGCGTGGCATGGTTGTTGGTGCCAGGCGGGCTGGTCTGAGTATTTCACAATCTGCTCAGTTACTGGGATTTTCACGCACAACCATTTCTAGGGTTTACAAAGAATGGTGTGAAAAGGGAAAAACATCCAGTATGCGGCAGTCCTGTGGGCGAAAATGCCTTGTTGATGCTAGAGGTCAGAGGAGAATGGGCCGACTGATTCAAGCTGATAGAAGAGCAACTTTGACTGAAATAACCACTCGTTACAACCGAGGTATGGAGCAAAGCATTTGTGAAGCCACAACACACACAACCTTGAGGCGGATGGGCTACAACAGCAGAAGACCCCACCGGGTACCACTCATCTCCACTGCAAATAGGAAAAAGAGGCTACAATTTGCACAAGCTCACCAAAATTGGACAGTTGAAGACTGGAAAAATGTTGCCTGGTCTGATGAGTCTTGATTTCTGTTGAGACATTCAGATGGTAGAGTCAGAATTTGGCGTAAACAGAATGAGAACATGGATCCATCATGCCTTGTTACCACTGTGCAGGCTGGTGGTGGTGGTGTAATGGTGTGGGGGATGTTTTCTTGGCACACTTTAGGCCCCTTAGTGCCAATTGGGCATCGTTTAAATGCCACGGCCTACCTGAGCATTGTTTCTGACCATGTCCATCCCTTTATGACCACCATGTACTAATTCTCTGATGGCTACTTCCAGCAGGATAATGTCACAAAGCTCGAATCATTTCAAATTGGTTTCTTGAACATGACAATGAGTTCACTGTACTAAAATGGCCCCCGCAGTCACCAGATCTCAACCCAATAGAGCATATTTGGGATGTGGTGGAACGGAAGCTTCATGCCCTGGATGATATATATATATATATATATATATATATATATATATATATATATATATATATATATATATATATATATAAGAATATTTGAATATGGCTTTTTTAAGACATAAAATGACTTGAGACTCCAGACTTGACTCAGTGATAAAGACTCCAGACTTGACTCGGACTCCAGTGATAAAGACTCCAGACTTGACTCAGACTCCAGTGATAAAGATTTCAGACTTGACTCAGACTCCAGTGATAAAGACTTCAGACTTGACTCGGACTCCAGTGATAAAGACTCCAGACTTGACTCAGACTCCAGTGATAAAGACTCCAGACTTGACTCGGACTCCAGTGATAAAGACTCCAGACTTGACTCGGACTCCAGTGATAAAGACTCCAGACTTGACTCGGACTCCAGTGATAAAGACTCCAGACTTGACTTGGACTCGTGACAAAAGACTCCAGACTTGACCCAGTGATAAAGACTCCAGACTTGACTCGGACTCCAGTGATAAAGACGCCAGACTTGACTTGGACTCGTAATATTTGACAAAAGACTCCAGACTTGACTCGGACTCCAGTGATACAGACTTCAGACTTGACTCGGACTCCAGTGATAAAGACTCCAGACTTGACTCGGACTCCAGTGATAAAGACTCCAGACTTGACTCGGACTCCAGTGATAAAGACTTCAGACTTGACTCAGTGATAAAGACTCCAGACTTGACTCAGTGATAAAGACTCCAGACTTGACTTGGACTCCAGTGATAAAGACTTCAGACTTGACTTGGACTCGTGACAAAAGACTCCAGACTTGACTCAGTGATAAAGACTCCAGACTTGACTCGGACTCCAGATGAAAGACTTGTGAACATCTCTGGCACACAACACGTACACTCAGCTTATTACACACACAGGGATGTGCAGCAGCACACAAACATTATTGAATATTAAAAATAAAAGGATTCCTCCCTGGAGAAGCGTTCAGTCTTTCTGCTCACAAATTCCGCAATGTAAATAGCGAATCCGCCATGGTCCAAGCGAGAACTGGCTTTTAAAGGGAATGAGAGATGAGACTCTGATACTCACGTTATGCCCAAAACACACCATGCACCTGGCGTGCAGACTGTTTTTTTTTTTTGTTGTTGTTGTTTTGTTTTTTCATTGTTAAACTAGCAAAAGTGATTCTGTGCACAGTGCACCTGTGCCATGCACTTCGGACCATGCATTTAGATCATTAAAATAGGGCTCTGACTGTTTCTACAGCAAACCAGAGCTTTTAATGGCAGCTGCAGTGATGCAATGACTTTCTCAATCAGCGATTCGCTATTTAATTTAGAAGGCGGGACTAATTCCACCATATTGCGTGTTGCACTTTCTCCCATTCATAGTTTTATGATTTCTATAAATACAGTCTTTGTTAAAATGTGGATAAATCAAATAATCAGCTAACAATGTAAGGCTTGTTGCCTTCCATTGTACATTGCCCTCGCTTCTGTTGCGTGTCCTCAATCTGGCAACCAATTTGGAATTTGGAATGCAGTACCCATTTCAGCCAAATATTACTGTACTGTAAATATTGTAAATATTACATAATAGACCTTTAAATACACAAAGAAGGCTAATCAACAGAATTAGAGACCTTATGCCTAATATAATCAGTATAAGAAACAAACAAACCAAAACACAATGAAACTAACATAGTTGTGACAGAAGTTACATATTTGATAAAAAGCACAGTTAGCTCTTGAAAAATCGACATGCCTTTAAATCTACATGCAAGTAAAGTAAAGAGCCCTCACCTACAACACCCTCACTTTGTTGGATGTACCCTACAGTGCTATGCTGTCAAATGAATTTGCCGCCAGCCAATTTGGATGAATTTTATACCAACATTTCAGTGAGAAACATGCATATGTATGATATTATTTAACTTGCAGATTTTTGTTATGTACTTTCTGAAGCACAAAAAACTAATTGCAGAATAAAATGTTCTCACTTGAAAGTGCGGAACGTACCCACCAAAGTGGACTTTTATTAAAACGTAATCATGTGTTAAGATGCACGTAGTCTACACTGCTGCAATTCTATATGCTAAAGGATTGTGGGTAATCATTCCTGCATAGCTAATCAAGCCAATATTTGTTGAGTTGAAATTTGGCCATTACACATTTATATCCTGATAAAAGACTTAGAACAAGCTAATTCTGAACTGAAATTAAGGATAAGACTTCATAAAATCATATCAGAAATGTGTTGAGACACATGACATTATCCTTGGGTAATATATCATGGCAGTGGATGCATGTTAACATGGCAGGGTCACTTAATGGTTCACTGTTACCGCTCAGAGTACAATCTCATTCAACATGGCCTAAAGGTGATACTGATGCTCATCCACCAAAATAGACTAGACAATTTGATGTCTTTAAATTGATTAAATAAGCATTTTTGCATGTTTATCAGTCAAACAGCTAGCTTTAAAACACATTAAAGCTTTTGAAGAATTTCCTTAAAGGTGATAACAATCAAATTATTCTACACCTAATCACTGCAAGGGTCAGAAGATACATTTTCTCCCCACACTAAATAAATTGCTTTGAAGACAACAAAACAAGCTATTACCTATCTAGCAAAAACACTAATCAGTGTTGAAAAGATATGTCTTATACGCCAAGGCTACTAAAACATTTTGTTTCAGTCTAGTTCCAGTCTTTAATATTCAGTTGATATTAGCATTAATAAAAAAAAAAAAAAAAAGAAAGAATAGCATTAATTTTTAATACACTTTATTATTTAATAAACTATTTAAAATTATATATATGAATAATAATAAATATCTTTATTTTTCTTTTTTTTCTGTAATATTTAATATATTTAATAATATACAAAGTTCTGTCATGAAACTCTAGATGCCTGACAGGCTGATAGGTCATTAACGCCTGCTTGCAATCCTATCGTTCTCTATAGGGCACAGCTGATTGGTTCCTGCTGTATCAGTAGCCAATGAGCTCGCTTCTCAACCTTCAATTCTTGGTTAACATTTGCTGTAGTGGTTGCAGTGTGCTTTCAGAAACTCTCCACCTTCCCCAGCTCCACCTGTATAGATCTGCTGACATATTAACATTGTCTGATACATTACCATGCCAAACACAAGAGAGTTGGCATGACAGAAATATTGTTACTGGTTGCTTTCTACATTGTAATGAACTTTTTTTTTTTTTTTTTTTTTTTTTTTTTTTTTAGCAGAAGAAATAATTAATATTTAATGACATATTAGCACTTAATGATTTGACTGTGAAATGTTGATAGCTCCAGTAAATTGCAGGCCATTATAATGTTATATACCAATTGACATCAGTTCTGCTTTGGTATATTAACTGTCCGTCTAATCTGAGACTGAAAATGACAGCAAGACTATTCATAATTTATAAGGCCAATTACCAAAGACAGTATTAAAGTTGTCCTTTTTGGTATTATCTGTTATAGGAGTCTTTTTTGTTTTTTGTTTTTCTCATTATGGGCAAGATATGAAAGGGTTTGGAATCTCAAGGTGTGTGCTAGATAATGGTCACCATTAGATGCTCTCAAATCAGACTTTCCCTTTTTCACATGAAATCTAAGCACAGTTTTGCTTAGAGAGATTTAGACTGAGTGAGAGCTCTTTGCTCAGATTAGCGGTGGTTTGTCAGAGAGGTGGGTATTTGTTTCCTAAATGATTGAGCTGGAGAAAATGGCTGCTCTTATCAGCAGCAAATAAGTTTGAACCATTTACCAAGGAGTGTATGCACAGATGTACTCATAATGAGAGCCTCCATTGGTTTATAATGATAGTCAAAGTCATTTTGTTCAGGGAAAATATAAATTTTCAAAGGTAAAGCAAACAGATATAGATTTTTTTTATTTTTCTTCAGCAATTAGAACCTTGTGTGTCAGGAAAACGTGCAGATCCGAGGCTTACACACAAAAGTTCTGTATGTTATTTATTGTCTTGTGAATTGAAAAGACAGAGCGGCTGATTGGCAGGCAACTGTAAACAGGTCCATCAATGCCTTTCAGGAAAAAAAAACATTAAGAAATTCTGTCAGTTTAACAGTGACATATCTCTTTTTCATGCATTATTGCAAATGGCAACAAGAGTTGTGCCATACAACACTTCAATCTGTTTGATTTGCATTAGGTTTTCAAGGGCAGAACAAAGAGTGAGGGCAGTCACTGCCGGGCGTCTACCAGCGTGCCAAAGACATTGATCACTGACCTGTCTTGTTACGGTGACATAAACCTGCTGCCATGGCCAGGGCTTAGCCTCTAGCCCAGATCAAAAAGCTCTCAGGCTGAACACACAGATGATTAATGCCTTCTGTTACAGCGTGCTCTCTGGTCACTGTGTCACTCACTTGGACAGATGCTTTGACATAACACTGGAAACCAATTGCAGTTGCAAAATCTATGGATCTAGAAGTGAAGCAAGCAACTCTTAACAAGTTGGTGGTATAATTGGAGTGAGAAGAAGTGTTATAGGTGTACCTGAGTCTGGAGAAAAAGCTTTTTCCTTGCTATAAGCGCTCTTGCTTTTCTTACTAGAAGGATTTGTAAGGCACTCTTTTCAGTAAAGCTGCTTTAAAATTATATGTATTGTGGAAAGTGCCAAACAAATAAAACCAATTTGGACAGTTTGCAAAATGATCAATAATAATATCCATATTACATGTTACATTACTGTTGAGATTTGCATGCTTATGGTGACCCATTTATGCGAACATATTATGTCCATTCAAACTGAGATGACATGTGGCCATTCAGATTCTTTGACAATGAAGTTGCACAAATATACTGTAGGTAAAGAAAAAATATTGCAGCTTCAGAATGAAAATGTAGCCATCATCTATGAATTCCTGGCAGTCAAATTCTGCTGCATTTTTAAATTAGTGGTGTTATAATGTTACAGATTGTTTTCTACATGGTAAATGACTTTGTTTAACCTTTGTAGAAACTCATAATGTAATAACTGCACATTATGTCATAAGAATGACATTATTATTTTAATAAAATGTTCATAATGTAATACTTTTCTCAAAATGTAATAAATGTAATCTGGTGGATTGTGTAGGCAGGTTAAGAATGGATTTAGATTTAAATGTAATTCTAAGAATTTTTATTACAATTATGACAATATGACAATGTTGTTGGTGAGTTTATAATGTCAAATTTCTCATGTAAAAATAGTTATTACATTATGAGCTCAAGATTGTACTATGTTTTGAGAAAATTATTACATTATGAACATTTTATTACAATAATAATGTAATACTTATTACATTATGAGTTGCTACAACCTTAGATGCTTTAGGGTAATCTAATTCTAGTAAAATAAAAATCTTTCTGAAATCTGTATTTCAAGTATTTAGCTATGTATTAAGTAGGGTGCACAGTTACTGTTACACTCAACTTGGGTTGTGTTTAACCCAGCATTTTTTAGAGTGCAAATAAAGTATTTCTGTAGAAGTTCTTCGGTGAGAACAGATGTAGATATCATGTACTGTATATCATTTCTAATACAATAACACTACAATGAGCGACCTGTAGTT
The DNA here is from genome assembly GCA_018749465.1 of Paracanthobrama guichenoti. Lineage (NCBI taxonomy): Eukaryota > Metazoa > Chordata > Actinopteri > Cypriniformes > Gobionidae > Paracanthobrama > Paracanthobrama guichenoti. Next base: position 24,284,296 of record CM031944.1, on the reverse strand, counting down.
CTGTTCTTGGTTTTCTCTACAGCCCCTGACAGTATTTATTATCCTCTAAGCATCATCTCACAGACATCTCACACTCCTCTGACATTTGGCCTGTGACAGGAGTAGAGATGAGGGCAGAGGAAATATTAACATTCTCTACCACCTCTCCATCTCCTACATATCTGACAACAGCGCCGTGGGTTAAGACAAAGTGGAGTGACAGCGGGTCGAAATGGCAATTCTCAGAAAAGGAAAAAAGCCAAGGCCAGAAACAGGGAATGAAGAAAAGGAAACGTTTGATGCACTGGCTGAATTCAAGGTCTCCCTGGAGATTGGCATTCACAACAGCTTACTACTGCTTTGAACCTCTTGTAGGGGCAGACAGTGTGAGGACATTAACATTGAAGAAAGGCAGGGGGAGAAATTGTGATGGAAACTCTCAGTGAAATAATCAGCACATGTTCTACGCTCCCAGCCATGGAGCAAGAAAGCAAAGAGAACAAAGCTTCAGTTCACACGGGGCAGGAGAGCATTGAGGAAATGGAGTGGAAGAGAGGTCACTGTCGGCGTTTTCTCTTTCAGGACTGAGCATGCTGTGAACTGTCTCATGTATCACTGCTGTTTAAACACAATAACATGCTCAAGTTTGAAGTGTAAAGCAATGACCATTGTAGCTCAGGAATTAGGCTGCACCAAAGCTGCATTCATTTGATTAAAAATACAGTAAACCAGTAATATTGTCAAATAGTCTTCAGTGTCACATGATCCTTCAGAAATCAGTCTAATATGCTGATTTTCTGCTCATGAAACATTTCTTATTATCAATGTTGAAAAAAGTATTTTTTTTTTAAACAAAGATAAATTTTTTTCAGTTGAATAGAAACAGAAATATAATTTTATTTTTTTAAATCAATGTCTTTTGTGTCTTTTTTAACAATATAATGCATCCTTGCTGAATGAAAGTAATTAAAAACAATCCTTCAATCCTTCTTTCAAGTTTTTGTCTTACCCTGATTCACAATGGCAAGCCTAGTCCCGCATAGCCAGACCTTCAGACAGCAGAAGGTCTGGACTCCATAGCATTTCATTGGCCAAGAACTGCCCGGGGGCTGTCTGAATAACATGTAAAGAAGCCAATCACAGTTTTGTTTTTTTGTTCAGGGGCATGGAACTGTGACAACAATGTCCCTACAATAACTGACTGCTGTGTAAAACTCTTATAGGTGGCTGACTTGAAGCAAAACTGCAAGCAAAGTCATTTGTTTCAAGTTTCAAAGTCATTGCTTTATCAAGCAGCAGCGTTAACGCACAAAATGAAACTGATTTCGGACCTCTGAGGTACCGTAATGGCTTAATGATCCACAGAAAAATGTAGAAAGCTTTGGTGATAAATAAGCACATATTTAAATACTACAATAGTAATTTCTCGCTGGAAATGACATCAAAAGTGGAATAGATTTGTCAAAACCTTACATTTGCACAAACTTTATTTTTGAGCTTCACTGTCATGGAATAGAATGCACAGGATTGTGAGATATCAAAGGCCATGAAGGATATATCCATGGGTGCTTCTCATTTCTTTTTAGTGCATCCTCGTTTCCTTCCCTCGCTTCTTTTCCTCATGTCTTAGCTCCACCCCCTTAGGATGCAAGGGAAGAATTCACCTGTGTATCCTCACTCATGACTTCTCAAGTTTCCTTGCTCCACATTCCTCGCCTCCTCGTTGTGCAATTAGAGAACTGAGATGTCCTTCAAGATGCCTGAGTTCGATTGGTTCCCAGGTCACAGGATTGAGATCAACAGGTAGGAGTATGAGGTTTTTTTATTGAACAGATAATTTGCCATATGTAGCGCTCTAACACAGTTCATTGTAAAGCATTCTCTTTTGTGAAGGGTCATTTCATTATGTTATTGCAGCACTGTGCTTGAATTTATTTTCAAGGATGTACCGTGTCTATTAATGGGTATAGCTAATGTCTTCAACTAGTCAGCTTGAGATTCTTTCCATCTTTCCACCTTGGATATACTGTACATTTATCAACAGAAAACAAATCATTGTTATACAGCACAACACGTTTAGTCTTATTGTTTGAATCGCTTGTTATCTTGATTCACCACGAGTAACATTTTTGCCTCAGAGACAACACTATTTGGTCAAATGGCTAACATAGCATAATCGGAGAGATTACCATCATACAATATATTTTAAGATGTATTCCATGTCACTTAGCAACAGTCGTTTAGTCATGGTTTTTATTAATATGATATTCTAATATCGATCTAGATTACTGAAAAGTGTAACAAGTCTCTCATACCAGCCTCCGAGCAAATGCACAGAGTAACATTATAACATAACTTTCAACATACTCAAATGTATTTAGTATATGTAACGCAGGGTGAACTCAAAAACAAAAGGGAGAGCTGGATCCAAATGCAAAATAGTTTAATAACAAAATAAACATAACAAAACCACAGAGATCCGAGAACCAAGGAACAGATAATAGAATGCGTAGCACCAAACGTACATCCATGTAGGACAAGACCTGACAAAGAACACAGGAAACACAGGGGTTTAAATACACAGGGGCAAACAAGCTTAACAAATGAACAAGACACACCAGGGGAGACTAATCAACATGAAAAACTACAAAACATGGCACAAGACAGGAAATAACAAAAGTCCTCACAAGACAGGGAAACACAGGCCGAAAAAAAAAGCTCAGAGACCGTTGTTTCACGCAGGTCTCTCTAATTAACATTCGTTCCCAAGGGCTTCTTCATACCACCATAACGTTAATAAATCTCAAATAAATTTGCTCATTCATGAAAATGATTTCTGCCCGAGTCTGTCGGATTCCTTTTCATCAGCTGTGGAGGTGAAGAGACAAAACTACAACTCCCATGATTCCACTCTCATCCAGGCCGTCATCAAGCTACACCTTTGTTTTGAATAAGTGACTTCTAGCGGCAAAACTTACATACTGTGCCTTTAAGCCTAATGTTTTATGAGCAGTAGGATAATCTCTCTCTCCTTTTTTTGTTATATGAAAAAACCATATTCATCCACACAGTCGCACAGAGCCAAAGCACAACCACCACGATGTTCTTCTGCAAAAAGCATGCAGTTTTGTATTTTAACTGCTAGAGGGCTTTAAATGAAAATTGTTACCAATTATCTTCCACGCTGTAGTTGTTGGGGCTTTTTTATTTATTTTTTTTATTTATTTTTTTATTTTTTTATCAGAAGCTTAAAGATAATCTAAAATATTATTTCTACTACTATTACTTATAAATAATAATAATGCAAATGTATTTTAAATAGCAGTTTAATAAGTGGGATAATGTACTGCAAAATCAACTGGTCAATATCTCAAAATAAACCCTTTGAGCTATGCACAGGGGTCATGATCACCCGGTCAGATTATTTTGCGATGATGGATCATATATATGCAAGATTTTTATTTCTCTGCCTCAAATGAGAAAAAAAGCATCTGAATCTTAAATCTGAAAGCAACTACACCTGTCCTCATCTTCCTGAGATCACATTTTTAAAAATAATATTAATTCATCCATAGCTTCCTGTTGGGAGGTCCACTAGATCTGTCTGTGCAAGATAAAGTTTAATGTATAACAGCAGACCACCCCTTCACTTTGATCAAGAGTATTACCCTTGGATAACACGCAAGCTGTACAGAAATAAAGTCCTCCTTCGATCCCTGTCAGTGAAGCTGACATTAGAATCCATCACTGTCAGAATAATGGGTGTCTGCATCAACACTATCCAAGGTTTAAGCTCAAAATAAACAGGATATTTCAGTATTTTGAGATAATACCCAGTCAGAATCAATGCTTCCTTTTGATATAGTCTAGAAGGTATATTTTAGCCACAAATGATCATTAATTACCCTCATTTTGTTCCAGACCTGTGTGATTTTCTTTGTTAGATACTCAGGATGTCGACATTGCTATTTTCTATATAATGTAAGTGAATGGTGACCAGAGACTGTCAAGTTTAAAAAATGTAACAAAAGACCCATAAAAGTAGGTCATCTGACTCATGTCGAATATTCCCGAACTGGCGTCTATGCCATTATTTATTAAAATCCTTTCTCTCTGCCAAATATCAAATCATATGGACTATTTTATGGAGCTTTTATCATTTTTAGAGCTTGATATGAAAAAGAGTAGCATCTACATTCGGCTAAACTTATTTTATGTTTCACAAAATCATTAGAATGGCTTAAGAAGGAGCAACTGGTGACAGAATGTGCAAACTATTAATTTAATGCCTCTATTCCAACTGGCAAAATAACAACAACAAAAAAAGATCTACAATTAAAGAAATATAATGGGTATTGGATTGAAGTTAGTGGAGTGCTAGAGTTGTTGTACTTTCACATGAATTGTGTTAAAAGCATGTGAAGTGGCCTCTTGTAGTGAGGCATTGCGCAATTAGACAGTTTTACATGTATATGTTTAAAGATCTTGGGTTCTGCCTTATAGTATCTCACAAAAGTGAGTATACCCCTCACATTTTTGTAAATATTTTATTATATCTTTTGTGGAACAACACTGAAGAAACGACACTTTGCTACAATGTAAAGTAGTGAGTGTACAGCTTGTATAACAGTGTAAATTTCCTGTCCCTTCAAAATAATGTCTAAGCCGCTGACAACAAAAGTGAGTACACCCCTAAGTGAAAATGTCCAAATTGGGCCCAAAAAGTCAATATTTTCTGTGGCCACCATTATTTTCCAGCACTGCCTTAAGCCTCTTGGGCATGGAGTTCACCAGAGCTTCACAGGTTGTCACTGGAATCCTGTTGTGATGACATCACAAAGCTGGTGGAGACCTTGCGCTCCTCCACCTTCCGTTTGAGGATACCCCACAGATGCTCAATAGGGTTTAGGTCTGAAGACATGCTTGGCCAGTCCATCACCTTTACCCTCAGCTTCTTTAGCAAGGCAGTGGTCGTCTTGGAGGTGTGTGTGTTTGGGGTCGTTATCATGTTGGAATACTGCCCTGCGGCCCAGTTTCTGAAAGGGAGGGGATCATACACTGCTTCAGTATGTCACAGTACATGTTGGCATTCATGTTTCCCTCAATGCACTGTAACTCCCCAGTGCCGGTAGCACTCATGCAGCCCCAGACCATGACACTCCCACCACCATGCTTGACTGTAGGCAAGACACATTTGTCTTTGTAGGGGAGAGCGGGGCACAACCTAACGCTTTTTGACTTTCTCAGTTTGTGTAAATCCACTTGGAGTTCAGAGTATTTATTTTTTCCCACATTAATTTCTTAATAATTCTTAATAATAAAAAATAAAAAAATTGAGTTTGACAACAAACACATCTCTAAATATAGCTATACAGCATAGTTCAAAACATAATAATAATGAATCATTTCTGAACATTGACTCTGTCATTATTCACCCTTTTCTCATGGTTTCTCAATAGAATTCATAAAAGTATAGAATATAATAGCGTAGTTCTAATAGGGGCTCATTGTAACGCAGCCTGAGCAACTGGGATTTAAACCACGGCTCGTGTCTTCTGCTGTTAGATCAGCATTAAAGAACCATCTCAACTGTTAAATAACAGATATAACATTACAATAATATCACATTTGTCTCATTTTAAATATGCACAAAAACAGAGATGAAAAATAAACTTAAGAAATTTACTTTTGCTATGGTTAAATAAATGATCAGTGATATCTTCCAAAGATTTCTTAATTTTGTCGCAATTTTTTCTCTAAATAATGTTGATATGGCAACTAGTAAATACACAAAGTTTCATCATCCCGGCAAGTGTGGAACGTTTTAAACCATGTGTGTTACAACAAACCCTGCGTTAGGTTGGGCCCCGCACTCCCCTACTCCTCACCTGGTTGCCTCCACACACGCTTGACACCATCTAAACCAAATAAATTTATCTTGGTCTCATCAGACCACAGGACATGGTTCCAGTAATCCATGTCCTTAGTCTGTTTGTCTTCAGCAAACTGTTTGCGGGCTTTCTTGTGCATCATCTTTAGAAGAGACTTTCTTCTAGGATGGCAGCCATGCAGTTTGATGCAGTGTGCAGCGTATGGAGCACTGCTGGAGCTCAGTTTCAGGGTGTTGGCAATCTTCTTATAGCCTAAGCCATCTTTATGTAGAGCAACAATTCTTTTTTTTCAGATCCTCAGAGAGTTATTTGCCATGAGGTGAACTTCCAGTGACCAGCATGAGAGAGTGTGAGAGCGATAACACCAAACTTAGCACACCTGCTCCCCATTCACACCTGAGACCTTGTGACACCGGGGAGGAAAAATGGCTAATTGGGCCCAATTTGCACATTTTCACTTAGGGGTGTACTCACTTTTGTTGCCAGCAGTTTAGACATTAATGTCTGTGTGTTGAGTTTTGAAGGGACAGCTCATTTACACTGTTATACAAGCTGTACACTCACTACTTTACATTGTAGCAAAGTAAAAATAATTTCTTCAGTGGTGACCCATGAAAAGTTATAAGAAAATATTCAGAAAAATGTGAGTGGTGTACTCACTTTTGTGAGATACTGTATATAACTCTAAATAAAACAATATAAAAAAAAAAACTATAAAAAAACATGAATGTGAGGTTGATTTTAAAGTAGATGCAGAATTTAGAAGAATGTCAATGGTTGAGAAGATTAAAAGAGCTCTCTCTGAGACCAATTTGGTAAAAATAAATAATAATAATAATAATAATAATAAATATATATATATAATATTTAGCAACAGCTTGTTGCAATACTTGTAGTAGTTACTGTGTTCTGGTTTAATAGTCCTGCCGGTGTGCACTTGTGTGTACTGCATTGTACCACAGAGAATGTTCATTAGTGCAGTAACCATTTGCAACATTGCAATGGGCAATGAGTTCATTTCCAAAGAAGGATGGGTAATAAAGGATAAAGAAGCTTATGTAGGATGAAAGTTGTCACGGCTGCTAACAGAACACCAAGCATTGAATGCAATCTCCCTTTGTGTTGAATGTAAGCGGCAACCAGTTATACTCCAGCAGGGGTTGAGTCACTTTCCTGACCTGGAAGCGCAGGTCCAGACTCAGCTGCATTTGCATCTCCAGGAGGGATTTCATTGCTCAATGAATTATCTCCTCAGCTGTTGGAATGAATGAATGGATTTCTTGAATGAATGGATTAGGTTTAAGTACTGCACCTTACAGTTCTATATAGCTTGAATATAAATTACATTAACAGTTCATAAAAGTGAAAAGCTCTTTAGAAACATGCTCACATTGTTAGTAATCAAAGCCTTGAATTCACATATTTTCAGACGCAATGCCTCTACTTCTAATATCTTTATTATGGCCATTTTTGGAATAAACTTCAACTCTGACCTTGTAACTCAAATGGCCACCAGAGTGACAGTGTCCAGATTAATGCTTCCTCTTTAGTGATCTCGTCTTTCAGAGCCATTGCCCTGGCCATGAAAATAAATTACAAGTTGCCGCATCCATCCATCACGTTTAACTAATGCCAAAGTGTAGAATTTCAATGTGACACTTATCCCCAAATTCAAAAGATATGAGATGTGCGGTCTCCCATCTCATTATAAAACCTCAGGAGAACAGCGTCCATAAACACATGACAGCATTTTCTTTCAACATTGACATTCAATCAATGTCTGAGGGTGTACTTAGAAAAAAAATCTGATTAAAAATAAACACAAGCACAAGCTGCCAAGCAAATTACAAAATAAGCTGTCAACTATACATCTCATATTCATAAATTCATTCATGCTCTCATTTGCTCATTCATAACATTTAATGTTATGTTAGCTGATAAATGTATGTATAATATAAATAATTTATTTTGTATATACATTTATGTGAAGGCATTTAGCCATTCATAACTCAAAATATATGTGAACTCTTACAGGAGAGCTGTAACACTCAATACATGCAACATCTGTAATAATCTTAATCCTCTACCACTTCCCAAATTAAGTTACAGTAGAAGTCAACACAATAATTTTATTCAATATTTGAACAGATTCAGTTCCCATTCAGTCGGTCACTCTCGACGCCACGTCGGAGTACCGACGAATAGGAATCTCGCTTCGCGAGCCAATCTACTTCGAGTGTAACTAAAACGAGCCAATGCACATTGGCATGCAATGATTGCACCAGGTGCTCATGCCACGCTGTGCGGTATAAATGAGACGCAGGTGATTGCATCAAATTAGCATTTTGCTTCGGAGCCGAGTGGTAGATGGTTACTACAGATATTACTCCTTACTTCGCAGTCCTGACTGAAGACGGAAGCCGCCTTTCGGAAGCGATCTCTTCATTCGGTGTTGGTGTGACGGCACAGCAGCGGGTCGTGTGGTTTTCTGATCATCTCTCTTTGTTGTTTGAACAGAACAATCACAAAGGCTGTTCTCACAGCCGGTTCGGTGCGCTAGGTGGAGAGCGCTAAAAAGCCGTTCCCACGGCTGGTAAGAGAGCGCCGTGTGAGAGAGAGCGCGCACGCCAGGCTGCACTATCCCTGACGGTGTCGCCACGACCCTCCCCTGCGTGCTTCAGCACCAAGGAGAGCGCCCTTCTGAAAGAGCTTACACAGATAGAGCTTGGCGCTCTTTTCAAGATGACATTCTATCTGTGTGTTTCTGGATGCGGTGGTTTCCTGTCACCGAGGGTTGGTCATCAGCGCTGTATCTCGTGTTTGGGCGCTCAGCACGCTGAGGCAGCGCTGGTGGATGAATCATGTTCTCACCGCGGAACATGACCATCTCGGAGTTGCGATCGCGTCTGCCTCGCAAGGGGCGGAGCCTCTGTGCCTCTGCCGCGATCTAACTCTCCTCAGAGAGTTACTTCAGGCAGTAGCCCGGCTGATTTGAGGGTTACGGTGAGCGCGCTTTCCCCAGGGAACCAACCCCGGGAACCCTCATCCCTCTCGCACTCCGCAGCCAGTAGAGCTGCCATTGGAACGCTGGTGGGCCGCCCACGAGATGTGCACCATCCGTATCCTTTGGGGCTCCCTTGAGGACCAGATGTCCATCGCTGCATCGGAGGGAGGGTCAGAACTCTCTGGAGAGGATGTGTCGGCGCAGTGGGTTTCTCCGGGTAGACCCGCTGTGCCCGATACTGATCCGGAGATGATGGCTATGCTTGCCGGGCCCGCCGAGAGTCGGGCTCGTGGAACCCTCCACCGTGTCCCGAACCCTCAAGGCTGGATGATTGGTTTTCGGGTGGCCCGTGCTGGTTCTCAGCGCCCCACCCCGGTGCCTTTTTTTCCCGGAGGTGCACGAGGAGCTCACGAGGTCATGGACGGCACCTTTACTGCCCGAAACCGCCTAGTGGATCCTCCTCCTCACCACCCTCGATGGCGGACCTGCAAAGGGATACACGCAGGTTCCCCGTGGAACGGGCCGCTTGCTATGCAACTGTGCCCTAACTCCACTTCCAGGGGGAACCCATGTCTTCCCTCCGGGGCCTGTAGGTACTCATCCGATCTGATCGGGAAGGCCTACCTGGCTTGTGGAGAGGCAGGCTCAGCTTTACACGCTACGGCGTTGTTGCAGGTCCATCAGGCCCCGGCTCTGAAGACCTTGCACGAGGGTGGTCACGATCCCGCAGTTCTCCAGGAACTGAGAACCGCAACGGACCTCGCGCTGCGGCGACGGCGTTACGGGCGCGGGCCGTGGGTCGTGCGATGTCCACTATGGTGGTCCAGGAACGCCACCTCTGGCTGTATCTGGCGGACATGAGGGAGACCGACAAAGTCAGGTTCCTTAACTCCCCCGTCTCCCAGACTGGCCTCTTCGGCGACGCGGCCCAGAACTTCGCCCAGCAGTTCTCAGCCGCACAGAGGCAGACTGAGGCGGTCAGTCACATTCTGCCACGGCGGTCAGCTGCTGTCTCCACCCCGCCGCCGGCAGCGCCTCAGCCTGCTCGTCGCTGAGGGCGGCCGCCTGCGTCTGCCTCTGCTCCCGCGCCGCAGCAGCAGCCTCCACCCAAGCGGTGTTGTGGAGCCGGGCGCAAGCAGGCCGCCCTACCCATCCAGACGCCTGCCAAGAGGGGTGGCAAGGCCAAAGGCAAGCTGCCACGAGACGGGAGACCCGGAGGTGAGGAGGACTGCTCTTCTGGAGATGGTGACCACACCGCTCCATCCCCCGGTGGAGGGCCGGGAGGAGAATCTTGTGTTCCATTTTGTTTCTGTTCCGCCGCTGGGCTCAGCCCCAGCGGTACCCAAATTCTCAACACAAGAGCAGTTCCTTCCATCTCCGGGTCTGCAGGGGGCTCGGAGAGTTGTGGCCGGTCAAACGCCGGACCACACTCATCCTCCCTCTTCGCCAGCGGGCAGCAGTGGACAACCCCTCATGTTCCTGCTGCCCACCTGTGGAATCAGGTAAGTGTTGCACGGCACACTCACCTCGCCATGGGCCGCCTCCATGAGACAGCCGCCCCAGTCCGGTACCTGCATTCCACCTCGCTGCCCCACGGTGGGTACGCCAGTGGTCCCTATGGTCCTGCTTGTACGGTCCCTAGGAGCCTGGCTAGTGCTCCTCGGTCCGTCTCGCTGGCTCATTCGGACCATCAGGCTCGGCTACGCGATTCAGTTTGCCCAGCGCCCCCCCAGGTTCAAGGGCGTCCGCTTCACTTCGGTGAATGCCACAGATGCCCATGTCCTGCGTGCGGAGATCGCTGTCCTGCTGGTGAAGGACGCGATAGAGCCGGTCCTCCAGCCGATATGAAGACCGGCTTCTACAGCCCGCATTTCATTGTACCCAAGAAAACCGGTGGGTTACGCCAATCTTGACCTGCGAGTCCTGAATCGAGCCTCCACAAGCTACCGCTTAAGATGCTCACACAGAAACGCATTTTCAATGCATCCGTCCCCCAAGATTGGTTTGCAGCGATCGACCTGAAGGACGCCAGACTTTCATGTCTCGATCCTTCCTCGACACAGACCATTTCTGCGCTTTGCGCTCGAGGGTCAAGCATATCAGTACAAAGTCCTGCCCTCTTCGGCTGGCCCTGTCCCCGTGTCTTCACGAAAGTCACGGAGGGGCCCTCGTGCCCATGAGAGAACGGGCGTTCGCATCCTCAACTATCTCGATGACTGGCTCATTCTAGCACAGTCTAGGGATCAGTTGTGCGAACACAGGACCTGGTGCTCAGACACCTCAGCCAGTTGGGTCTTCGGGTCAACTGGGAAAAGAGCAAACTCACCCCGCAGAGGATCTCTTTTCTCGGTATGGAGTTGGATTCGTCGAGCGGACAGCGCGCCTCACAGAGGAGCGTGTCCAGTCGATGCTGAACTGCCTGAACACGCTTTCAAGGCAGGATGGCGGTTCCACTGAAACAGTTTCAGAGGCTCCTGGGGCATATGGCAGCCGCGCAGCAGTAACGCCGCTGCTTCATATGAGACCGCTTCAGCATTGGCTACACGGCCGAGTCCCGAGATGGGCGTGGCAACGCGGCACTCACCGGTGAGCATCACACCGCCTGTCGCCAGTCCTTCAGTCCGTGGTCCGACCCCTCGCTCTTCGGCTGGAGTGCCCTGGAACAGGTGTCCAGGCATGCTGTGGTTTTCACGGATGCCTCCGCCATGGGCTGGGAGCCACGCACAACGGGCATGCAGTGTCAGGGGTTTGACGGGCCCGCACCTGCATTGGCACATCAATTGCCTCGAGTTGCTAGCAGTACATCTTGCTCTGAGCCGCCTCAAAGGGCGGTTACGGGCAAAGATGTACTGGTCCGCACGACAACACTGCGACCGCTGCGTATATCAACCAACAAGGTGGTCTGCGCCCCGCCGCATGTCGCAACCCGCCCGCCATCTCCTCCTCTGGAGTCAGAAGTGTCTGAGGTCGCTTCAGGCCATTCATGTCCCTGGTGTGCGCAACCGTGTGGCCGACGAGCTCTCACGAGCTGCGCCCCAGGGGAGTGGCGACTCCACCCCAGGTGGTTCAGCTGATCGGGAGACAGTTCGGGTGGCACAGGTCGACCTGTTTGCTTCCCCAGAAACGCCCCACTGCCAGTGGTTCTATTCGCTGACCGAGGGTACACTCGCACGGATGCCCTTGCGCACAGCTGGCCCCAGGGGCTGCGCAAATATGCGTTTCCCAGTGAGCCTACTTGCACAGATACTGTGCAAGGTCAGGGAGGACGAGGAGCAGCTCCTGTTGGTGGCGCCCGCACTGGCCCAACCGGACCTGGTTCCCAGAACTTATGCTCCTCGCGACAGCCCCTCCTGGCCGATTCCTCTGAGGAAGGACCTTCTGACTCAGAGACGGGCACTCAGGCACCCGCGTCCAGACCTGTGGAAGCTTCATGTCTGGCCCCGGGATGGGACGCGGAGGTTCTAGGTGACTTACCCCAAGAGGTAGTTAACACCATCACTTCGGCACGTGCACCGTCTACAAGACGGGCTTATGCCTCGAAGTGGAACCTGTTCGTCGAGTGGTGTTCTTCTCGCCGAGAGGACCCCCGAAGATGTTCGATCGCGTCTCTCCACCCTCAAGGTCTATGTTGCTGCTATATCCGCCTATCACGACCACGTAGAAGGTAAGTCGGTTGGGAAGCACGACCTGGTCATCAGGTTCCTTAGGGGGGCGAGACGGTTAAATCCTCCTCGACCCCCCTCCATACCCTCTTGGGATCTTGCTCTGGTGCTCCGAGCACTCCAGAATGCCCCATTCGAGCCTTTGCAGTCAGCAGAGCTAAAGATTCTGTCTATGAAGACTTTGCTGTTGGCTGCATTGGCCTCCATCAAGAGGGTAGGGGACCTGCAGGCATTTTCGGTCGACTTAATCGTGTGCCTAGAGTTCGGGCCGGGTAATACCCACGTGGTACTAAGGCCCCGGCCTGGCTATGTGCCCAAGGTTCCTATCACTCCCTTCAGGGACCAGGTGGTGAACCTGCAAGCGCTGCCCCCGGAGGAGGCAGACCCAGCCCTAGCTTTGCTCTGTCCCGTCCGCGCTCTGCGGATCTACGTGGATAGAACTCAAAGCTTCAGAACCTCAGATCAGCTCTTTGTCTGTCACGGAGGCCAGCAGAAGGGGAAGGCTGTCTCCAAACAGAGGATGGCCCACTGGATAGTGGATGCCATCACCTTGGCTTACCAAGCACAAGGTGTGCCCTGTCCGCTCAGGGTGCGAGCACACTCTACTAGAAGTGTTGCATCCTCTTGGGCGCTGGCACGTGGTGCGGGCTGGGCGACACCCAACACAATCGTTAGATTTTATAGCCTACGTGTAGAGCCGGTCTCCTCCTGTGTTTTCACCTCAAACGGGTAGAAGCACTGAGAGGCCCCGGCTCTTGTCGGCTTGCTGCGCTCCGGCGCTCTTATTCTCCAGAAGCAAACTCTGTGAGTCCTCCATCACCCTCGGTGCCGGACGTCGCGGAACGTCGGGCATCAGGCCCCTTGCCGCTGAATCCTTGAGAACTTGTAATGGGCTGGGGTTATAGGAGTGACCCTACAGGGATCCCATATTTTCTTCCACGGTCGCTCCTACGGGAAGCCCGTGTCTTTCCCTTGGGAGAGCCTTCCCGTCACCGGGACTGAGCCCCTCCTCCCTTGCGGGCTACGGCTCAGCTTTGTACTCCACATAACTCCTCCGGGGTACGATGTGGGCTCCGCAGCGGCCCCTTTTCTAGGGCACGCTTTCCCAGTGTCATCCAATAATCACTGAACAAGGGTCATGCGGAACAGCAGTGATGGACTTCCTGGTGTGAGCCCCGTCTCATCAGGTAAGAGAGCTCAGGCGGCTCACACTGGGCACTGGAAGGGGGCAGAGGCCATGGCACTTTGGTAGGGATTCCTATTCGCCGGTACTCCGGCGTGGCGTCGAGTGACCAACTGAATGGGAACGCCTCGGTTACGTATGTAACCCTCGCTCCCTGAAGGAGGGAACGGAGACGCCACGTCCTGTCGCCATGTCCTCTGTACCCTGCTGGGGTGCCTGCCTACCTACTCGGCTCCTCAGCAAAAGGCTAATTTGATGGCATGAGCACCTGGTGCAATCATTGCATGCCAATGTGCATTGGCTCGTTTTAGTTACACTCGAAGTAGATTGGCTCTCGCGAAGCGAGATTCCTATTCGTCGGTACTCCGACGTGGCGTCTCCGTTCCCTCCTTCAGGGAACGAGGGTTACATACGTAACCGAGACGTTGTATATTATGTTTACTTTAGAGTCTTGATTATTTACAATAACTCAAATCATTTTTAATTTGTGTGCTGTTTTGGACTGATTTGATCATAACATTATAAAAAGAATCAGTAATAATATTAACAATTACAAAAGTTATGTTCTTATTAAGAAGTTTCAATCATCCCTTCTTCATTAGTGAATATGGCAGCTGTACTGCTATTTGATTATTAATTTTAAATGCATTAAAACTGTAATGTTTCTCCTTGTAACAACAAACACATCACCTCAGTTACTGAATTATAGCTTATACTTATATCCTCCTGAAATGTATCCGTGATTTGTCTCCATATGCTATGCCATAAATGCTTAATGATGCTAATCAGTTTCTCTCAAAGAGGCAAATGAAACTGGATTTTACCTTCTTTAACTGCAGACAGACTCTTATTCTCATCTCCTGGCTATGGAACAGTGTTCATTTATCGCAGAGTCGAGCCAAAATGACAGAAAATGTGGTGAGGAACAATCCAAGCAACAGACTGAGGCATTACAAGGTAGCAGATAATCTGCTGGGGCATATACACCGTGGCCGAGGCTGAAATGAAAGCTCCGTATCAGGATAAAAATGTTTTTATTTGTTTGTGAACATGCCATGATAAAAATTGTCTTTTTCTTGCTCATACACACACACACACACACACACACACACTGATGTGCTCGCATATAGTACAAGATGGGCATCGCAGGAAATGAGAGGCTATCATGTTTTCCACTGCTAGGCTTTTCTCCATTTCACTGAGGTGTAACACACACTGTTGTGTTTGTCTCAGCAGAGCTAGTGTTTTGTCACAGCAGTATAGAAGCCCCGCCAGTATGTCGTAGCACCGTGTGGCCCCCTGAATGTCAATAAGCTAGTGGCCTCTGACTAGCCCACTGTCTAACGGACCATTACCCACTGTGATGAATTCTGTGTCTATGTCAACACTTTGACCCCGCACACTGTCTTTCTGTTGCTTTTCACACTGTGTGGACTTTATCACATTTAGTGAGTATAAGAGTAGCTATCATATATAAAACTGTCAAATGAGAGTGTATTTACAATTAAACAGAACATTTGTGGTGTTTTAATGACTCACTCATCCAGACAACTTACAGTCAAACCAAAATTTATTCAGACACCTAAAAATGTTCTCACATTATCACAGTTTATTTGCTATAGTTTAGAAAATTGAAATACAATATGACAAGAACTGTGTAAGAATAAATGAATCTTGATAATGTCAGATAACTTTGATAGAAAGGTATGTAATGGCTTACAGTCAACCAATCAGCTGTCAGCTGTTACATTTATGTAGAATACCAATTTAGGGTAATACCAATTACCAAGCGATGCTTCATTTTGTTCAGTCTGTGGTGTAAGATCGTATTAGCAATTAAAGAAAAAACACTTAAGCAAAACATGGTCAGGTGAAACAGTCTGAATAATTTTGGTCCCAAATTTGTATCAGTGTTACTGGTAGTCCACTGTATGAAGAATTTTTGAGTATGATATGTCACAGTTTACTTTATTTTTTTCTATCCTCGCTTACACAAATTAACTATGGTGTCCTGCACCCACTAGTAAACATGTCTGGTGTCTAGTAGTAAATAAAAATATCTGGTGTCTGAATATTTTTTGGTTTGACTGTATATGGTTGCTGAATGAATCAGTGTTTTTACTCCAGCAGGGGTTGAGTCACTTTCCTGACCTGGAAGCGCAGGTCCAGAGTCAGCTGCATTTGCCTCTCCAGGACCTGAGCTAACATTAACAATGATTAATAAATACTAAAGTGTATTTCTCATTGTTTTTTAATGATTGTTAATGCATAGTAAAAGTAAAAATCAATAAGCAAATGCTAGTTTAACATGTCTTGAGTTGAGATTTAAAAATGTCATAGGTCTGAGCTTCCCTCTATTCAAGAGGAAGAGAGTTCCAAAGGGTACTCTGGGATTGGCTAATCGGCTCGGAGCCATCCCCTCGGACAGCACGCCAAATACTCAAATCTGATTATTTGTAAGTGTGAACTTGTGAAAAGCAGGTTTGAGGAACAGCCAGCAAATTCGATTGCGAGGAATGCAATCTGCGATTTAGGGTGAAAGGAATTAACAATGCGGATAAATAATGTGGAGCCAAGCCAAAATCAACATGGAGCCAGTGCAAAGACTCCAAAATAGGAGTAATATGATTGCATGTCCTGGTCCCATTCTGGATTCTGGCGGCTGAGTTTTGTGCATATTGCAGCTTGTTAAGTGTGGATTTAGAAACTCCGGCTAAAAGGGCATTAGAGTAATCTATCCGAGAGACAACTAACAAGCTAATGGGACGTTATTGTAAAGTGTTACCAACAACATTTCCACCACTAATGCACAAACTGACATTCTGAGGAACACAAACACAGATAAGCAGAGTGAAACTAACAGTAAAAAACACTGTTGGAAAGCCGTTCAGCCATACAAATTCAAGGACCGGAAGTAACTGTGTTATAATTCATTATAATTAATTCCCTCTCAAAGATTTACTCTATTTTACCTCTTTCTTAAAGCAGAACTGTAATTGGCAATTACACAAGTTGGTAATTATAAGAAGTCCTCCCACCGATTTTGTTCTGCATGAAAACAAGTTTAGTTTTTACATTTTTGATTTGCTTCAGGGATAAATGCTCTCTGACACTGTGTAACACAGATGCCAGATTAAGAGATCGGATAATAGGCCCCTGTCAAATCTGCTCATTTTAAGTCATTGCTATGGCTGGAGGGTCTGGTTTAACTTCGCTATGAAAGTATTGGGATGTCAGATCCCTTTATATTAAGCCTAAAACATACTCTGATCATGCAGCCAAATGTATTTATCATCACAGGCCACGGACTGCTGACAATGTCAGTTATGATGTCATTTGTCACAAAACACATCTGCAGTTATAATAGACATTTGAAATAAAGCAAGTCCTGTAATTGCATATAACATGTATTATATTTAATTAATTAAACTTGAGAAATTTTAGAATTTGATGCTATAGTTGAAGGCCTGTGATTATGACAAATACATGAGTTTTTTAGATTTCTTGCACATAGATGTATCCATTACCATTAGAGAGAGTTGTTAAGTGTCCGTGGGAGATAGCTCAGAGTAAAGGTCTAACCTCCGGGACAGATGTCAAGTGATTTATGGGGCTGTTGGTGGCACTATCTCACACTACCTGTAATAGGAAAGAATATAGTAATTAGAGCCACGAGTCCTTGACTGAAATTGACTCAAGAATCTGACTGCTGCAAAAATGAGGCTCTTAGCTGTGCTAAATGGAAGTGATGTCCATTTGCAGAATGAAGTTAGTGCAGAAATGTGTCGACTGTTTACATGTACCATAACTGTAACAGATAATGGCCTCACATCCATATTTAAAAACAGGACACCAGTGTTGTTGCTCTATATTCCTTTTAATTTCTTTTTATTATTATTATTTTGACAAATATTATTTTGAAAGAAAAAAAAAAAAAAGATTGATTAATAAATAAATAAAATAAAACCATCAAGGCTATTCATCCATAAATGAATGAACTGACTAAGTGCTTAATCTGGTATGGAGTTAATGGGTTCTCACTTCTGTCTGGAGAGCACGGGTCGTTAACCAGATACCTGTTTAATGGATTTCTTGTCTGTGACACATACTGTGACTAGTGTTGCCATGCGTTTGCATTTTTATGTTTTTTCTATTAGTATTTTTTTTATTATTGGAGAGTTGCAAAGTACTGTTACTGGGAAAGACAGGCTATTCAGACAGAGTTCATTCCTACTTGAGATTTTAAAGAGCCTTAAGTGCTCTTTAAAGCAGCTCCTAAGGTCACTTAACTTACCCATAATGGATTTACCTTTTCTGACCTAATGGGTCGTATGGGTTGGAGGACTTGTTGCACATTGATACAGTTATTACTTATAGTTGGTCACACACTGATATAATGCATCCTGTTGTGTCTGGATGTTTGAATAGATAAAGGAACAAAGGATGTAATTGAAATCTTGATGGTCTTTTTCATTAAGTATAATTTCAAGTTGAATGAATAAACCCAGTCTGGAGAATACAGATAATTTTCTCAAGAATAATGGAAAAAGAGGCAGTCCATCAGTCTTGAAAATGAGGAGCCACATGAACCTTCATGACAAAATATATACATTTGTTAGCAGTAAGTCGTTTTTATGTTCTGTCATATTCACTGAAAAGCATCTCTCTCTCTCTCTCTCTCTCTCTCTCTCTCTCTCTCTCTCTCTCTCGACACTAAGATAATCTTAACATTTTTTTAGAGAAGGACAGTAGGACAGTGTGCAATGTGGTCTTTTGTTTTGTCCCAAGCAGCTCTGGGTTATACAGGCTTAAAGCGACATATGAAAGCTTGTGAGGACGGGCCTCGAAAGAATCCTCCACCCAAACCCAATTAAACATGCTTCTCAATGGAGCCTCGAATTGAGAGAAGGCGTTTCAGATATTGGATTGAGATGTTTATGTAATATTATGTAAGCAGAAGCGTAAAATCAGAGCCTTTCTCTCAATGGAATGTTGCCTGCATTTGGTGCTATTTGCACAGTGAATTCAAATGCTATTTTTTAAAGATCATAATCCTTTTGCAGGCATCTTTGCTCTCAAATCAAGTCCACAGGTGCTCAGTTGTGAAGATTCAGTTCTTTGACTTTACTTTTTCAGTCCTCTGGATTCACTTTGAGTTTAAGTTTGATTTTTGTGAGTTTACGTTTATTTTTTTGGTTCAAGAATCCGCTCAGTTCAAATTGCTGAATATATTAACATTATATCATTATTATGTTTTCCTTTTCCGATACACCCAAAAATATTCACTGTATTATTCACTCTATTCAAAGTATTTGCTACACAAATAGTTTAAATAAGATTTATTTAAATGTCATTAAATTACGTATTAAATTAGTTTAATTCATGCCAACTGTGGTTTATTTGCCATTTACCAAACGGCATTGTTTAAAACTTATTATTAAAAACATGTATTCTGAATAATTATGTGCACTCATTTAAAGATGACTCAAATGATAATAGAAATTTTTCATCAATCTTTAAAAAGTAAAATACTCTTCATTCAAATTACATCTCAACAATCAAGCGTATAGCATTAGTTCTGGCAGTTCACGTTAGTCAATCTCGCATCAGCTGATCACGTCTACCTATAGGAATACGATGCCTATGATGCATATATAAGCTCCATCAGTATTATCAGCTACTATCGCGTTTCTCCGGAGCTAATTACCCTCCTCCATCCCCAGCTCCTCCACTCGTCAGTCAGGGTTTGGCATCTGATTCCTCCTGAATCAGACTAAATTCCTGAATTAGGTTGGACATTTTAATATTGACAATAATGCTATCTGCAATACATTGTTGCTTCTGTTCTGTTTACCCTAGGGTTTTTTTTCGCTGCTCTCCCTGCTCTTATCCATGCCAGGCTGCATGGATCCGCAGGGAGTTCTTGCCCAGAACAGAACCATACCGCCAATCTAAACTATATGCTAATTGTCTATCACTTTGACGATAGTGATCCTGACAGAATTTGGTTTCTGTGGATGTCAATTTGTATTGTTTACAGTACTGCAAAAATAAATAAATCTATGGAGGAAAAAAAAGAGAGGAAAATAAATCCATTCTGTGAGTGAATGTGGTCATTTATCACCACTATTGACACCCACTCATGCTTAAACTCCACCTAAGAGTTTGACATAAGATTCATCCAAGTGCATAATCTGTTCCCCCCCCCCCATTGCTAAGCAATGATCTGGTCTATTCAATATCCAAACTCCCATTTGCTGTCGTATGCATGTCTTCACAAACACCATCAGTAATGTTTCTAATAGTTAGTCAGCTGTTTTACTGTCAAGGTGATGTTATTATTATTATTTTTATTTTTATTTTATTTATTTTTTCATTATTATCTTATAACACTTAAAGTCACTAGCTTAACAGATTTGTTTCCTAAGTAACAAGCCTGCTTTTATCAAAATTATCTGGCAATTCTGTGTTTATCCTAGCATAAACTTGGGCACCAGGGGCCGTATTCACAAAACATTTTAAGGCTAAAACTAGCTCCTAAATCTGTGAAAAGTTAGGAGTATTCAAGAGGACTCCTAAATCACTAAGACCAAATCACAAACAATCCTAATGGACCTTTCTCCCCTTTCTCTCTTAAACTTCACTTCTTGTCTACTCATTCTCCTATCATAACAAAAAGGCAAAAATGCCCAAAACAATAAATATTATTTTTTAATTTAATAAATAATCCTGGGGTGGCGGAGGGATGCAGAAAACTAGGCATAACAGGCGAGTCGGCTGTGTATACTGTATATAAAACATGGCTATGACCGCTTCACCCAGTGGTTCTGTGTATCACTGCACAACACCCCTAAAAATATTCAACTATATTACTGATCTACCTGCATTGACACATTGTATGAGAATTGAGTTGAGCTGGACGAAGACATCACTGTTTTCTTCAGTGCGAAAAACTTTGTTGCATTATTTTCTTATTATCACTGTTGTAGCGAGATCGAGCCCCAGGGGAAATGGTGCGGGATTTATGCATGCGTTTAATCGTGTTACGATCAAATATGCACAGATCCGCACAGAGGGGAATTTTGATATTAACAATTGATTAAAACGGATTAAAACAATTATTAATATCTAGGGCTTGATTCAACTTTTAGAAATTTCTTTGATTCTAGAATTGAGTTCAAAGGACGGATAATTGTCCACCAAATACCTCCCTTATAAGAACTATTAGACAAGACTTCTTTAGCCACAAGTAGTATCTTTCTTTTTAATTTGTAACAGGGTCGGTTCACCGTAAAAGTGACCTATGTATGAGCAAACCAAGTGCAATCACGTGTGAATATATATATATATATATATATATATATATATATATATATATATATATATATATATATATATATATATATATATATTAATATATATATATATATATATATTAATAAATCACCAAACAATAAACAAACATACACAAATTAACTGAAAGACGGAAGGAGAGAGAGAGAGAGAGAGAGAGAGAGAGAGAGAGAGAGAGAGAGAGAGAGAGATAAGGCAACGGTAATACTATCGACACACCCTATGAGCACAAGCAAGAAATCCGTCCAATTTATTGGTATAAGCTCAAGACTTTATAACGACAGCTTAAGGGATACTTGCATATGTTTCCTTGGTTGTGAGCTCGTGCGTTTAGGGGAATTCCGCGATCCGGTCCGTGTTTGAATCTTGCCGTGTGGTTCCTTGGAGTCCGCGGGAAATTCAACTTTGGTTCCTTTGTGTGATGAGATCCGTTGGAGGATGGCGAAGAGGAAAGCCAACAGAGGTGGCAACAGGAAGCAAAACAAAGAGAGAAGAGAAGAGAGAAGACAAGAGAGCCAGAAGCGTTTGTGGCCCATTTTTAAAAGGGCCGCGACGGGGCACGCCTCTTTTGTCGGAACAGCCAATCAGAGCAAAGGAACTCAGAAGCGGGAATAATTTAAGAGTTAAAGGAACGGCGAGGATTGACGTCATTCTTCCTTACGCATTCACTGGCTATAAGTTTCTAACCTATCAAACACATCTAAAATGGTTATAACAAAAAGCATGCATACATACAGGGAACAGCACACCTAAAATGAAAAATAACTAAGTTAAAAGTCATATAATCTGTTCGGATGTCCTTTGGTATGTGAGAGGGGGTGGCTGTTATTTACGACGGCCTCTGTGGGCTGCACGAGCATGGTTTGTGTCCTTTTAGCACCGTTAACCTGTCAGTCTGTAGACTTCACGGCGCCGGTCTTGCTTGAGTCATTATAAATAATCAAAGTATTGGTCCGTTGATCATTTATGAGCACCGTCCATACGCTACACTGTAAAGATGCTTAAATATGTTTAAAGATGCTAATTAGATAGTGCTCTTCCCGAACTTTGTTTATAAAGCATAATGTGTCCATTGAATTCTGAAATCTTTCTCTAACAATTAGCTGAATATACTTGTTTAATTAGTGACACTTAGCCTTTAAAAATCTTTATTTAAAGGCAACATTCTTTTTTTTAAAAGATGTATTCGAATATGGCAACATCATACCTCATTCTACAATATTTTTATCACTGACAGAGACCCCTCCCTTATCAGCCAATCACTGTGGCTACAGTTAGTAAGTGTGATGACATCATCCATAGCAACGAGGTCAACCCCGCCCTTACTCTTAACTTAAGACTTCTCGGTAAAAGTTAGTCTCAGCAGCTTTGTGAATATGTTTTAAGAGAAAACTCTTAGCTAAGAACTTTTACTGCTATTTAGGAGAACACTTAGTGCTAAGATAAAATGTTTTGTGAATACAGCCTCTGATCATTAATTGTTTTATAATTCTGTTGCTTAGCTGGTAATATAATAGTTTTGTTTTTGACAACCAGTCTTCAAAGCTACTCAGATAAAAGAAGAAAAATTTATGTTTATATTTAATCAATCAAAATTATTCAACCCCCTTGACCTGCAAGACATTTTGCTGCCGAGAACAACATTTTATGAACCCAATTCAACAAAGGCATCAGTAAGCTATTATAAAAGGTTTATTAATACACATTTGAGTGATTCTGAGACCGCAAAGTTGATGAAAAAGGAAAAAAATCCAATTGGCTCTAAACATTCAAAAGTCCCCAAAGACCCCAAAAGTCAAATTTTGTTAGAATCTTTTATTCTTTATAACCTCCAATAAACACTGCCTGTAAGAGCTTAAAGCGTCTGTCACCTCTCTACTGCAATCTTGGCCCATTCCTCACTTGAAAAAGCTTCCAGATCTGATAATATTTTTGAATCTTTCTTCAAATTCCACCAAATATTTTCAATTAGATTTAAATCTAAAGACTGTACAGGCCACTCAAGAACATTCTACTGATCATTTGACTGATCCCCGAACCAAGCTTAAGTAGATTTGGATGTACACTCTGGGATCGCCGTCCCACAGGAAAGTCCATTGATCATCAAGCTTCAGTCCCGGCACCAAAGGCATCACCATCTTTGCCAAAATGAATTAAAAGAATTCATGATGTCCTTCATGCAGTCACTATTTCCACTTCATGTAACAGCAAAGTTTGACTATGGAGAAGGTGTTGTTCTGCTCATAAGCTTGGCCTTTTTTTGCTGATCCATGGGTCCAAAAAGTTCCAGTTTCATCACATCACTCCATAAAACATTCTTCCAGAACTCCACAGGTCTATCCAAATGAATGTTAGCTAATTCAGGTCTGCCTTTAATGTTCTACTTGGTTATTCGGTGAGATGTTCCAACATGAAAGCTATGTTTGTCTAGTGTTCTTCTTATACTCTGCATTGAAATGTTTTTTTCTTCTTCATCAGGTCATCTTGCAAGTCTTTGGCAGTAAATTGAGGGGTTTTTCTCAGTTGCCCTGATCAAACATTTTATTCCCCTTAATGATATTGTGCTTTTTCTTCAACACCCTCAACATGAATAAGGGGCCAGCTGTGTCTCTAGGAACATTTAGTGTTTTGGAAAACTTCTTGAAACCATAGACTTTGTGATGTAATAAAACAGCAGTGCTGAATAGGGGTTTGCTGTAACAGAAAAAAAAAAAAGAAAAAAAAGTTATTTTTTGTTCTAAAGACTTGAGCAAGTTTACACTGAATCATGGAACAAGTTGTTTGTCTGTAAGTGCTAAAGTATGTGGTATATTTGACTGCCACAGTGACCAAGTACACTGTCCAAATGAACATCTTCGTTTAGATACTAATCTGCATGAGTACAATGTGTCTCTGTGAATTGAGGTATCATACCAAGAGTTTCCTTCACGTGTTGTCTAGCAATGTGTGCCATTTAATTTTTCAACCACAGTGTGCTATTTCATTTTTGCAGCTGTAGCCCAAGAGGTCACAGTGGTCTTGTTCATAACAAGAAGGAACTTGCCCTTGCTTTTCTGATCAAACAAGTGTATAAAATGTATGGCATGTTTCCTGGTTAAGTCAGTCTCTGTTCAGACTCAAATCTTTCTCTTTCTAGAAGAAAGAGAAAGCTCTATTTTCACTGCAAGAGAGCTCTCGTCCACTTTATTCTTTCTTAGGCAAGAATATTTTACTCAGAGATATTAGAAGTGACTTTTAACTGTTACGTTTATTTTCCTTTATTGCATTTTGAATTCTGATTAACCCAAACAATTATACTAATTTATTGCTGAACCATCTGTTATTAAGAAATAAAATGGATTTTTATCAGCATTCTTTTATCTGACTGGATCTCCTTGCATAAGGGTTGAATAATTATGATATAGCTGTACGAAAAGAAAAAAAAAAATAATATAACGTAAAAGCATTACATTATATATTGACATTATCATTTTAATATGCCACAAACTGCTATAGATGCAAAAAACAAACAAGCAAACAAACAAAAAAAACTCTTAATCTTTAGAAAAGCTTATTGTAAGGGACACAACTCCAAATTATTGAATTCAGGTGTTCAATCACTTCCATGGCCACAGGTGTATAAAATCAAGCACGTAGGCATGCAGACGCTTCTACAAACATTTGTGAAAGAATGGGTCGCTCTCAGGAGCTCAGTGGATTCAAGTTTGGTACCGTTATAGGCAGTAGCGTACCGTAGGATTTCAGGCAGGGCCTTAACGATCAACACACCGCCGCCATAACAACACCACACACACCGATACTACAGAATACAATCATGCGCCGACACATAGCTGGGCCTCTGGGGTGTTCTGTCACTACACATCAAAATTTGATTGGCTGATGACCCACGTCAGTCAAAGCTATGATCCAATGGAAAATGGCAGCTTGAGTGGAATGCTAGCTATACTACTAGTACTGGTCCATGGAGCTGTGGTGCGTTTAGATGATGACATATGGAAAATACAGCTCAGCCTCACAAAAAATAATCACATTCTTTCTGGAAATATAATTGTAACATACTGAAATAGACAGTAATTTAATTTAGACACGTTCAGACACAATTTAATTTATTTAATTATGAAAAAATATTTTTGATTCTGACAGGGCCAGCAGAGAAGGCCCTGATGGCCCTGACAGCCCACCACTGGTTATAGGTTACCACCTGTGCAACAAGTCCATTCGTGAAATTTTCTCACTACTAAATATTCCACAGTCAACTGTTAGTGGTATTATAACAAAGTGGAAGCAATTGGGAACAACAGCAACTCAGCCATGAAGTGGTAGGCCGCGTGAAACAACAGAACGGGGTCAGCGCATGCTGAGACACACAGAGCGCAGAAGTCACCAACTTTCCAAACCAACACCAACCTCAAACTTTGCCTTCAGCTTAGCTCAAGAACAGTGCATAGAGAGCTTCATGGAATGGGTTTCCATGGCCGAGCAGCTGCATCCAAGCCTTACTTCACCAAGTGGAATGCAAAGTGTTGGATGCAGTGGTGTAAAGCAGGCCGCCACTGGACTCTAGAGCACTGGAGACATGTTCTCTGGAGTGACCAATCACACTTCTCTGTCTGGCAATCCGATGGACGAGTCTGGGTTTGGCGGTTGCTAGGAGAACAGTACTTACCTGACTGCATTGTGCCAATCGTAAATTTTGGTGGAGGGGGAATTATGTTGTGGGTTGTTTTTCAGGGGTTGGGCTTGGCCCCTTAGTTCCCGAGAAATTAACTCTTAATGTTTCAGCATACCAAGACATTTTGGACAATTTCATGCTCCTAACTTTGTGGGAACAGTTAGCGGATGGCCATCTCCTGTTCCAACATGAGTGCGCATCAGTGCACAAAGCAAGGTCCATAAAGACATGGATTTTTGGTGTGGAGGAACTTCACTGGCCTGCACAGAGTCCTGACCTCAACCCGATAGAACACCTTTGGGATGAATTAGAGCGGAGACTGCAAGCCAGGCCTTCTCGTCCAACATCAGTGCCTGACCTCACAAATGCGCTTCTAGAAGAATGATCAAAAATTCCCATAAACACAATCCTCAACCTTGTGGAAAGCCTTCCCAGAAGAGTTGAAGCTGTTATAGCTGCAAAGGGTGGGCCAGCTCCATATTAAACCCTACAGATTAAGAATTGGATGTCATTAAAGTTCATGTGCATGTAAAGGCAGGCATCCATATATATATATATATATATATATATATATATATATATATATATATATATATATATATATATATATATATATATATATATATATATTTAAATGAAATAAATGAGTATTTAAAAAATATAATTTTAGTGCAGCTTCATCTTACATAAGCAATCCTCAAGCCCACCTGCAAGGACACCAGCAGAGCTGAGAAATGGATGGAGAGAATGTAAATAAATAAATGGAGTCGAAAAAGATAAATCATCAACCTGTGCTGAGACTGAAAGGAAAGGGGGAAACCTGGAGGTAAATGATGGATAGCCTCCGAGAGCAAGCTGAGAGTTTGATGACTGGGAGTTGCGGTACATAAAGCTCCTTCTTCTCCCTCAAGGCCTTTGTTTTATCTCATTTTACCTTTCCACAGAGCTACCGCCCTGTTCATGATGCCCTCTGTTATGTTATGAGCTGACAGGGTAGCCTTCCTCTTGGAAAAAAAAAATGGCCTTCGGTTCATGAGGGGCTCCACATACACACGCTTCACATCCCTCTTGCTTTGCACACGCTCCCCCTATATTATTAATTAGGTTTCCTTCTGGAGCCACATTATTGCCTTAAACCAAACACTGCCTGCACTGCTCACCATTGAGAACATGTGCCTCTCCTTGCTGCAAATGGAGGGGGAGAGAGAAAGAGACTAAAAGATAAAGTGAGGGAGGTAGAGTCAGAGATGTAAAGCAAGAGAAGGAGAGAGAGCGAGCGAACGGATAGGAAATGTGAGAGGGAAAAAAAGCAAGAGCGACTTTTTCCTGCGTGTGTGTGTGGATATGACAGCGCGTGTAACCGGCCAATCAGAGCGCGCCTCTTGAGCTGCAGCAGGCTGGCAGATTTGGGAGCTCTAGCGGTTCTGTTCTGGACTGGATTGAGCTGCTGCACACATACTCTCTGTGTGACTCAAAAAATGTGGTGGAACATCAGGAGTGCTCCTCCGTTTTCCAAAGCCTTGTCATCTTTTAAAGAAAGACTGAGAAGGTAAGAGGCACTCTGTGTGTTTTTCTCTTTACTCATCTGCTGATTGAAGCTTGAGTGCTGCCTCTGTTTGTCTGGCTTGTGGTGAGGAGGCATTCAGAGAAAGTCTGAGAGTTGTTCTAGTGTACATGTGGTCATAGACGAAACGGAGCTGCGGGACGAGGGAAGGGAGGCAGTGTCTGTCCATTAATCTGTACCTCTTTCATTACTCCAGCACTTTATCGTGACCGTGTAATTCTTCAAGCTCCCTCTCACTTTCCAGTGAACAAACAGCACTGCAAGTGAAACTGTTGAAAGCCCTCGTGTCTGATTCTCTATTGTGCTTTTTGACTGCATTTTTGATTTGTGAAAAAATGACTGCAAGCTTTCTTTCTACAAATATTTAATTAAGGTCATTTATTTTTTTATAGGTAATAATTTACAGCAAAAGAAATGATTGCAGTGGGCTTATCTCTCTCTCTCTCTCTCTCTCTCTCTCTCTCTCTCTCTCTCTCTCTCTCTCTCTCTCTCTCTCTCTCTCTATATATATATATATATATATATTGTGTGTGTGTGTGTGTGTGTGTGTACATACAGAAGTGCATTCTTTATTGTTCATAGAAAAGCATTCAGAGTAAAGTGGGGATCCCTGACAATCGGACATTGAGGGTTATCTGACAGTGATTAAGTGATTAGACCAGCCTGTATTTGATGCATGGGGGAAGTGGTGTGCTTCAACTAGTGCCTCCATGCAGTGGACATGCCAAGGTGACAAATTCACATCAATGGATCCCTGGAGTCCCTCCCCCGATATTATTAATCCTGTAGCTGGCAATCAGTCTAAGCATCACCTTCTCCTCATGCCACTGGATAGTTTAAACGGCAGGGAGAGCGTCGAGGTTACAAAACCACTTCAGTTCTATAAAAAGAACTGCAATTTACTGCTGAAAAGTGAATAAGACATGAGAAGTAGAGAGAAAAAATATTAAATTGAATAAAGTGGGCTGAATCAACTACACTGGGGAAATTTTACTGCTTCATGTCTCGAAGGTTCTCTATGTGTCAGCCGACTTCAACGTGGAAGGAAAACTCTGGGTTTAATACAAGTTAAGCTCAATCGCAAACACTTTTGGCATAATTTTGATTACTAAAAAACAGAGGTGAATTGGTCAGTTTAAAAACAGAAATTAGACATGTGAAACCTTTATAAAGACACTTAAAACTTAAAATTTTCTAAATTTTTATGGTAATTTTAGGGTTTTGGGTGTTATGTTGCCATGGCAACAAAGTTGTAACTTTACACAGAAAAGATTAGTAAGTGAATGTCACACTAAAATCATGTATATTATTGGTTACACTATTGAAACAGAGTATTTTAATGTTTACCTATTGGCCCCATTCACTTCCATTGTAAGTACCTTACTGTGACCCAGATTGTTGCTTCTTTTAAAGAAAAGGAGGAACAAGTCTTGATTTTTTTTCTAGCAAGTGTTGTCAATTGAGCTTAACTTGCACTGAACCCAATAAGTATTCATTTAGCGCCATCTCAGAATACAGAATGACTCCTAGATTCAAATTCCATCAGTGACGTTTCTTTTAACTTGCATGTATAAAAAGATTAATTCATGCAATGAGTGGGGTAGAGAGCCGACAGGAACAAACATGGAAAAATGTCATTGTGAGAAGACGCCTCTCAGCCACTGTTCCATCCGAGCTTCACTCCATTCCAATTAGCATCCTAATTAGCTCTACTGGATTTTAATCAGTATAACAAATTTGTTTTGAAGACCTCAAGAAACCTGCGTGAATCAGTCGAGAACCCTTTGCTCTTGAAGTGCAGAACAAGGGCATGCGAGTTATCTGTGCCTGCTGGCCTGCTGTGCTTTCAGGTGTTGCTGGAACAGTGTTTTCTTCACGTGTAACACCTTTTTCTCTTGCTGAAAACGTTCATTATTTAACCTTTAATAACACCACATGGGTATTGTGTTTTAACAGTTCCTGATGTGAATCTCAGCTTAATTCACTTAATTAATGAATCAATTCTTTCAATTAAATTCGCACTACGGCCAAAAAAAAAAAAAAAAAAATTAAACTTGTACTTTGATTGTTATATAAAACTGGTCACATTTGGAAAATTGGACATAAAATATTACAGAAAGATGCAATTTGCATGACAAATTGCAAAGATGATAGATAAACAACCGAAATCTTTTACAACCGTCTGTTTTAACATAAACCACTGGAACAGCATGAAAGGAAAGAGAGCTGTCGCCCAGTATTAGTCAAAATGCACTCAAAAAGCAATTTCTTTTCAAGGCAACACAATAAGCTTGAAAGAGCGAGTAAAGGCTTTGCCCTCCCTCCTCCTCTTGAAAAATCTTCTGCAAGACTCAGTAAATAAATTGTGCTTCTGATTGAGCAGATGGACATTATTCTGAATGAGAAGCTAGCATATTAATGTCCCTTCAAAACTAGACTCGGGCCTCTGCTTTTATTCTTTTGCTCTTTTTCTTTCATGTTTAGACAGTAAAAAGCATTCACATTTTTATTTTTTCCATTTTTAAATATGTTTGTTTTTTAAAAGCACATCTGGCTGACATGGCAACTTTGTTATAAGGAATACAAAACAGATAAACTAATTTACATAATTAGAATTTAATTTGTGTGTAATTAGCATACATTTATAAAACTGGGACTGGTTTTTCATTTTCGTTTTGAGACAGTAGTGTTGTATCCAACATTTATACACTCCTGCTCCCACTAATCGAGGTACAAGGTGTCAAGCATGCTGAGATTCCTTGTCAAAATATGATCCATTCCTGTGACAAACTTGCTGTCCAGTGGCCTGAGGCCAATAGTGTCTTATCAGACTGGTGCTCAGAGCTGCTTCAAGTGCGGTGAGTTCAGTCAGGCAGGTTCACATCAATTACGTTTCATTACACAGATTTATCCAGAGTCACAGATGTGAGTTGCTGTATTTAGATGTTTATTTTGAGCTCTGACTAATGTCATGTGAAAAAAAAAAAAAAAGGACACCTTTTCGTGGTTTTAAGTATCAGGGTCCGGTTGCATAAACCATAAGACTAGTCTTACAAGTTAGACATAAAATTGTTTTCTTCAACTGTTCATAACTTTTTAAAATCAGTTACATAAGTTAGAATGGCCTAATTTGATACCGAAAAGTAAGACTGAATGCTAGTGGGTCATACAAGAACACAAGACATTGTCTTCCCTTATGAAAAAGAAGTTTATTCAAGTGTGCTATTACTTCTTTTAAACTAAAAATAAGAAAGTATACTTTCAGTCTACTTTGTATGTACTTTTCAGAAATATGCTTTATGTACTTCTCAGAAATATACTTAAAGCTGCAGTCCGTATTTTTTTTGGGTTAAAAATTATCCAAAATAATTTTTTGAGCAAGTACATAACCAGCCAGTGTTCAACACTGTCTTCCCTTATGAAAAGAAGTTAATTCAAGTGTGCTACTTCTTTTAAACTAAAAATAAGAAAGATAAATACTTAACCATTGTTTGAAATATTGATTTATAAAGAAAAAAAGTTCTGAATTTTTGTGTAAGCTAGTCCACTGGTAGCGTACAAAGGAATTTATTTAAAATCTACTTTACTCTTTCCCGCCACTGACTGAATTTTTCCAGCTATCCATGTTTTCACTATTAAACGGTAGGGGGCACTATTACGTATCGTCTACAGAATTTCCAGATCAAAACACTGGTGAAGAAGAAACTGAAACAAGTGATAGAAGATCAAAACTGCCAAATGTTACAGAATGTAGTCAAATCCATGAAGAGGGGTGTTGATGGACTCAATCTACTCTATCTGTGTTTTGATTGAAGTTCTGAATCCCATCCGGGATTTGACAAAAATGTGATTTTCTTTCTGTTTAAAATGTTCCTTACCCAGGACTCATCCACATTCAAGTGTTGATAAAAAAAAAGGATGCATGAAGCTAGAATAAAATGTTTTTAAAATAGAAAGAGTTAAAGTACAGGTAAAGGTATATTCAAGTATTACAAATTAATACCTAAATAGTAACACAGTAGTATACTTAAAGTGCAAAAATAATATATAAATGGTCAACTATAAGTATGATGTTATGTTCACTTAAAGAAAACTATTAGTTTACCGAGAGTATACTTCAGAGTGTACTCTCATAAACTACAACATTTTCTACAAGTATTAAAATAGTAAACTACTAGTATACCTATAAGTTCACTTGTAGTACAGATTCAGTATAAATGATAAACATAGCTGTGAACTAGTTGTGCACTTAATGTTTACTACTGTTACACTAATTTACTACTGTTACACTAGTATACTTAAATGTTTATTTATATATATATATATATATATATATATATATATATATATATATATATATATATATATATATATACTAAAAAAAGTGGTCCAATTTAGTCCCAAGCAGTACTGAAATAGTACACTTAAAAGTTTGATGCTAGTATATTGCTACATAAAGTATAGTTAAAAATATACTTGAACATTACTTAAGTAAAATTAACTTGAATTTTACTTCTTTAGGGTTAACATAATGGCTATGTTTATGCAACCAGCCCCAGGACATGGACAAAAATCATCTGGGGCCATATACACAAAACATTTTAAGGCTAAAAGTAGCTCCTAACTTGCCGATTTAGGAGAAACTCTTAAACATAATGGGCGTGTCAGTCCTAATTTTAGGACTCCTTCATTTTTGCTCTAAGAGTATTTCACAAAGCATTTTAATGCTAAAACTAGCTCCTAAATCTGTGAAAAGTTAGCAGAAGTCAAGAGGAAGACCACTAAGACCAAATCACAAACAATCCTAATGGCTGTTGCGGACCTTTCTCCCCCTTTTCTCTTCCACTTCGCTTCTTGTCTACTCACTGTCCTATCATAATAAAAAAGCAAAATGGCAAAAATAATAAATAATTTTTATTTATTTAATAACTCAGCAAGCGTGATGAGTCGGGGTGGTGGAGGGATGCAGAAAACTGTCGAGGTAACTAGATGAGTCGGCTGTATATACTTGTAACGCAATTAAACATTCAGGGAAGAAGGAGGCGGGAACCGGCGGACATTTAAAAACTTTAATCCAAAATAAACAAAACCATAATGTTGGCGGCAGCCCCTCACGGACGACTGCCACCTAAAAACAAAACAAAACCAAAACACAATAATGGCGGCAGCCCCTCACGGCCGACTGCCACCTACATATACACAAAACAAACCACAACATAAAATCCAGGCCTGGTCCTCTCTCGTCTTGCAATGTCGTCACTCCTCCTTTTATACTCCCGTCACTCCTCCATGAGACGAGACCGGTGTGGCGCACAGCTGACGCTCATTAACATTCGCCACCGGCCCGCTCTCACAGTCCCTCGCTTTGCCACAATACTCTATATATGCCTCCTCTCGAGCTGATTAGATAGTGCTCCTCCCGAACTTTGTTTATAATACATATGTTGTTTAAATTCTGCAATCTCTCGAGATGCAGACCTTTAAGAGGCTAACAATTAGCTGAACATATACTTGTTTAATTAGCGACACTTTTTAAAATCTTTATTTGAATATGGAAACATTTTTATTTTAAAATCTTTATTTAAATATGGTAACATGATACCTATAACAACAATATTTCTATGATTCAATCACTGACAGAGACCCCTCCCTTATCAGCTAATCACTGTGGCTACAGTTAGTAAACGTGATGACATCATCCATAGCAACGAAGTCGACCCCGCCCTTACTTTTAATTTAAGACTTCTCTCTGTTCCTTAGTAAAAGTTAGTCTCAGCAGCAGAAAACTCTTAACTAAGAAATTTTACTGCTATTTAGGAGAACACTTAGTGCTAAGATAAAATGTTTTGTGAATACAGCCTCTGGGCCCATATTTATCAAGCCTCTGAGAATTATTCACAAGAATACTGCTAAGAATTGACTTAAAGGGATACTCCACCGTTTTTTCATATTAAACTATGTTATTCCCTTAACTAAGATGAGTTGATACATACAGTTTCAGTGCGTGCACTTAATCGCTCTGACGCGCGGTGACATTTTGATAGCACTTAGCTTAGCCCACTAAGCCCAGTTCATTCATTAGGTACCAAACAGAGATCAGGATTAGAAGTACTCAAACACCGCCACGCTGAGTTGAAGTTGAAGTTGAAGCCCAGTTCACATTAGGTACCACATCAAGTTAGAAGCGACTAAACAGCCACGTTGAGTTGAAGTTGAAGTTGAAGTTTGATAGCACTTATAACGAAATGAAGTTTGGAGCAAGCCTCCGGCTTAGCCTCAGAAATACAAGAATGCAATTTAGCAAGCATTACAGTTCATTCAAAAGGTAAACATAAACAAAACATGAGTACACGTGGTCACGTGATGGGATTTTTTGTATGGAGTAGAGGAGATAGATAAACAGGCAGATAAACAGGCAGACGGTTGGAGGGGGTGGGATCGGGTAGGTTGTGTATGGTGCGAGTGAGTCTGAGATTGTGTTGTGTGAGAATGTTAGCCATAACTTCAGATGTTTTCGAGTTCAGTTCTATGGTTTGTCCTTGAAGGGAGATAAGGCAGTGCACAGGGAAGATAGCAGACAGCTGCCCGGCTGACCTCCCAACCGAGAGATAGGGACCAAGTGAGGTTCGTTGGGCTAGTTGATTAGGTCAGGCAAATACAATTTATTATTTTTAATCCATTTGATGATCTTCTTTGTCCGATCATAATCAATCAATCAGATCTGGTCCTCAGCATTCGCGTCCGGTCTGTGCAGTTTCCCTAGACATTACGCCCAGCCTCATGGCCAGACCGGTTACAGTCCGTAAAAGTTCACCGATCTGACTCATTTCCGGACTGCGTTGTTACGGTTCAGTTCCTCAATTCCTATCACTTTCTGATCTAATTCCTTCAAACGGTCACACAGAACCCCGGCAAAATTTCCACAGACAGCGGCTGGGTGAATTTGCTTGCAGCTGTCTTACCAATCTTCCGATAGGTCAGGGCAATCCCAAAGCCAAAGAATAGGAACCCCGCCATCAATAATCCAATCATGTATAAATCTTCCGCATCCTCCACGGACAGAGCCTCCAGGCACAGGCAAAGGTCCCGTCCGGCAGGTGGGTTCTCCTGACCCTTCCTTAGTGAGAAAATCTTGTCGATTGCGCTGATTGACCAGTTAATCAATTCCATTTCAGTATTTTCAAGAGTCCAGCAGAGCAGCAGTCAGAGAAGAGAAGAGACGAAACACTAGACAAAACAAAACAGCGCGAGCAACAGAGAAAAAACACGTCTGCAGGGATAGAAGGACCGTGAAAGCGAAAATCACGCCGACTGGACAAATTCCATTTCAAAACAGCGCAGAGATAGAAAAAAAAAAACACGCCTGCAGTAACAGAAAGGAACGTTTTCCCTATTTAAATACAGTTTTGAGAGTACTTCGACTCAGCGCAGTAAAAAGTCACGCCTGAAAAATCCTCTCCCCCTCACCCTCTCATTTCCGTCAATAGAACCAAAGGATTTTTCAGGCGTGACTTTTTACTGCGCCGAGTCGAAGTACTCTCAAAAGTGCTATTCCGCCATACATTATAGTTATCCTTTATAACCCGCTTGGAAAAGCGCCACATTTTATTTTGTGTCACCATACTTGGT
Organism: Paracanthobrama guichenoti; assembly: GCA_018749465.1. Lineage (NCBI taxonomy): Eukaryota > Metazoa > Chordata > Actinopteri > Cypriniformes > Gobionidae > Paracanthobrama > Paracanthobrama guichenoti. The sequence continues at coordinate 24,249,359 of CM031944.1, read as the reverse complement.
CGTTCAACTATTTGTGTAACTGTATTTAAATAGGGAAAACGTGGAGGTGTTTTGTCGCTTATAACTTGATCTCTGTTTGGTACCTAATGAATGAACTGGGCTTAGTGGGCTAAGCTAAGTACTATCAAAATGTCACTGCGCACCAGAGCAATTAAGTGCACGCACTGAGACTGTATGTATCAACTCATCTTAGTTAAGGGAATAACATAGTTCAATATGAAAAAAAACAGTGGAATATCCCTTTAAGAGTAAAAATATTCTTGGCTCAAAGCTGTGCTTAAAAGTTAGTTATCAAGCATCTCAGTCATGCTTTAAGTGAAGTGTAGGACTAATTCTTAAGTGTCAGTTTTAGAGATGATTTACGACACTTTGCTGTGCCACAAACGGGATTTTGGATGACGACAAAGGCATGGACCAATCATTGATTCAAGAGAGATTCAAGAGTTTTATTTGTCACATACACAGTTATATACAGAATATACAACCGGCAGTGAAATGTAAACAGGTCCGCTCCATGGACAGTGCAAATTCACAGTTAAAAACACAAGGAAGAAATTATAATAGAAATAGGATATAAAAAAAAGTACTATCTATATATATATATATATATATATATCTATATCTGTAGAATTATAAATAATCAAGTCAAGAGAAAAAAAAAAAAAAAAAAAAGGTAACAAATAAGGATAAAGTGGAATAAAATAATTGAAGTAGACTTTGCAGTGAGTAAACTGTAAATATGTGGTTAACAAATGTATAAGAGTATAATGTGCAAACAGGTTTATGACAGGTTGTTACACAGTAACAACGAGAACAGAAAGTGCAGTGCAGTGTCAGTGTATCGATGTTTATCCTGACGTGAAGTCACGTGATGTTAAGTTCAGGAGTCTGATGGCCTGGGGAAGAAGCTCCTCCTGAGTCTCTCAGTTTTGGCCATCAGGCTTGGAAGCGCTACCAGATGGCAGCAGCGTGAAATGAGGGTTTGCAGGGTGATTAGAGTCCTTGATGATCTTGGTAGCTCTACCTTTGCAGCGTTTGGTGTAGACGTCCTGCAGAGACGGGAGAGCTGACCCTGAGATACGCCGGATAAGCGCACTACTCTTTGCAGGGCTTTGCGGTCATGACTGGTGCTGTTCCCATACCACGCTGTGATGCACTGAGTTAAAACACTTTCTATCGCCCCTAAATAGAAAGTTTTCAGGATAGCTGGTGAAACCCTGAATTTCCTCAGCTGGCGCAGGTGGTACAGTCTTTGCCTGGCTTTTTTCACCTGTGTCTGAATGTGAGCAGTCCAGGTCAGGTCCTCGGAGATGTTTACTCCCAGGTACTTGAAGCTGCTCACTCTCTCTACTGGTGACCCGCTGATCATGAGGGGGAGTATGTCCGTTGCTGTCTCTTCCTGAAGTCCACAATCATTTCTTTGGTCTTGCCAACATTCAGAGAGAGACAGTTGTCCTGGCACCATGATGTTAGATGCTCCACCTCGTCCAAGTATGCCGTCTCGTTGTTGTTGGAAATGAGGCCCAGGACAACAGTATCATCAGCAAATTTGATGATAGAGGTGGAGCTGTGTGTGGACAAACAGTCATGCGTGTAGAGAGAGTAGAGCAGGGGCTCAGGACACAGCCCTGTGGAGCTCCCACACTCAGAGTGATGGAGGTGGAGGTGGACTGGCCTATTCTCACCACCTGAGGCCTGCCAGTGAGGAAGTCCTCAATCCAGTGGCAGAGAGAAGGATTCAGGCCGAGATCCAGGAGTTTGGAGGTTAGCTTGGTGGGAACTATGGTGTTAAAGGCTGAGCTATAGTCAATAAATAGCAGTCTTACGTAGTTCCCACTTTTGCTGTCGATGTGAGTGAGGAGGAGTGGAGGACATGAGAGATGGCATCTTCAGTCGATCTATTGGGACGATAGGCAAACTGAAGAGGGTCCAAAGTGTCAGGAATGAAGGCGCAAATGGTGTTTTTAATGAGTCTCTCAAAGACCTTCATGACTATAGACGTGAGAGCCACTGGACGATAGTCATTTAGGCAAGAGGGTTTACTGTTCTTAGGGACAGGGATGATGGTGGATTTTTGAAGGAGGTGGGGACCACAGATGTAGCGAGGGACTCATTAAAGATAGATGTAAACAACCCGGTGAGCTGATCAGCACAGGACCGCAGAACACGACCTGAAATACCATCCGGCCCGGCAGCTTTCCTGACGTCCACACGCTTGAGTGCTCTCCGAACTTCATCCTCCGAGACAGAGATCACGTGATTGTTGCTGCTCTGAGTAATTTCCTCTAACGCGCCACTTGGCGGGAGTCGCGTTGCGCGCGTTACAGTCAAAGCGAGCATAGAAAGAGTTTAACTCGTTCACGAGCAACGGATCAACGCTTGCCTCTGCAGAGGATTTAGATCCAAAGGAGCAGATGGACCTCAGACCTTGCCACATGCGCCGCGAGTCGTTGAGTTGGAAATGAGACTCCACTCGGTCTTTATAACGGAGTTTTGCGGCTTTAACTGCTCGTCTGAGAGCATAGCAGGACGATCTGTATTCATTCATATTCCTGAATGGAGACCGCGTTATAAGCAGCAGTGCGTGCGTTCACTGCCGCGCGGATTGAATTGTCCACCCACGGTTTCTGATTTGAGAAGGACGTTATTGTTATTGTTTGCGTGGCTTGCTCTGTAAGCGTGTTGATGAAGCAAAGCGCCACGTCTGTGAACTCGCTTACGTCAGCTGAACTCGCTCGGAACATGTCCCAATCCACATCGCCCAGAGCTGCCTGTAGCGCGGTCTCTGAGTGGGGTGACCAACGCTTAACTTCCCGCCTCACCGGGGGTTCCTGGAGGAGCTTTTGTTTGTATTCGGGAGTGAGGAAAATGGCGGCATGATCCGATTTGCCAAACGCTGGAAGTGACCGCGCTTTATAGGCGTTCTTAAACGGAGAGTAGCAGTGATCCAGTGTGTTTGCTCCTCGTGTGGGGCAGGAGACGTGCTGATGAAAGTTTGGCAGGACTTTCTTTAGGTTTGCTTTGTTAAAATCGCCCGCGACAATGAATGCCGCGTCGGGATGTTGGTTTATGACGCCGCTGGCAACATCATGAAGGCCAGATAAAGCCAGCGCTGTGTCTGCCTGTGGTGGGATGTAAACGGCAGTGGCGATGACCGCAGAAAACTCCCTCGGCAGATAGAATGGACGGCAGATGATTGTTAAATGTTCCAGATGAGGCGAGCAGGACCGCGAGAGAATGGTGATGTTCCTGGGATCGCACCATTTCTTGTTGATCATGAAACACACTCCACCGCCTTTGGATTTACCGGCCTCGGCTGTTCTGTCCATCCGAAAAACAGAGAAGTTCTCCGACGGCGTCACAGCTGTGTCCGGGACCGCGGGCGTGAGCCATGTTTCGGACAAACAGTAGATATTACAGTCTCTCATGTCCCGTTGAAAACTTATCCTGGCTCTAAGATCGTCCATCTTATTATCCAAGGATTGAACATTTGCTAGAAGAATAGGAATAGGAATAGGAAATCATTGAATAGATTTCCTTCTTTAAGAATATTCTCAGATAAATTCACATTTAATGTTTACATTCAGCACATCATAAAGAATTTTCAAGAGAATACATTATGATATACACATTGGAAATTAAAGATAAACACGTTTTCCACCATGTCCTACAAATTACAAAATTTAAACCGGTGTGCTGTTAACTGACCTGCCAATACTTGGCCTAGATTTTATGATATAATCAGCCACTGAATTGGCGGGAGGAAGAAGCGCTACTGCTTGCTGAATTAGTCGAACAGCGGAAAAAAAATATTATAAAAGGCAAGTTCAGCCCAACATTAACCAGCGCTGAAAAATGATGCCTGCTCTGTCCAAACGCTACCGTTTGATTACCTGCTTGTTGTTGTCAAACATTTCAAAAACATTCTTCCTCTCCTGAAAGTTTTGCGCACATCTCTGTCTCCTCAGTGCCATCACAAGCCCCTACTAGCAACTCCTAACCACTTGAGAGACCTCTCGAGCTGTCTTAAATAACTGGGAGAGTAAGAGTGATTCTTAGCTTTAAGAAATTTTATTTTTGACCACTCTTCTTTAAAACTTTGCTTAATTTCTTTTTGGTTTGTGGGCATTTTGTTTATGCACTCAGCTCTCCTAGCTCCTGCCACTGAAGTTCAATCTGGTTGAGGTCTGGACTTTGACTGCTGGTGTTCTTGGGATCAGTGTCCTTTTGCATGGCCCAGTTTCGGCCAAGCTTTAGCTGTCAGACAAATGGCTTCGCATTTGACCCTAGAATACTTTGGTATACAGAGGAGTTCATGGTAGACTCAAAAACTGCAAGGTGTCCAGGTCCTGTGCCTGCAAAACACCATCGTGCTTGACAGTTGGTATGAGGTGTTTGTGCTGATATTCGGTTTTCACCTAACTTGGCACTGTGCATTATGACCAAACGTCTCCATTTTGGTCTCATCTGTCCAAAGGACATTGTTCCAGAAGTTTTGAGGTTTGTTCAGAGACAACTTTGCAAACCTAAGCTGTACTGCCCTGTTCTTTTAGAGAGAAGAAGCTTTCTCCTGGCAACACTTCCAAACAAGCCATACTTGTCCAATCTTTTTTTCTAATTGTACTGTCATGAACTTTAACATTTAACAGTTTAACTGAGGCTTGTAGAGTCTGAGGTGTAGTTCTAGGGTTTTTTTGCAGCATTGTGCAGTCTTACCTTGGGGTGAATTTGCTGGGATGTCCACTACTGGGAAGATTGGCAGCTGTCTTGAATGCTTTCCACTTGTGAATAATCTTTCTCACTGTAGAATGATGGACTTCAAATTGTTTGGAAATAGCCTTATAACCCTTCCCAGATTGATGGCAGCAACAACTGATTCTTTGGCATCGTACGTTGAGAACTATTTTCGTTTGGGGAGCAAAAATTGTCAATGTAATTAGGAGTAGTTTGTCTTTTAAAACCACCATTACACAGCAAACAGAGAATAAAAATGTGTCTTTTGAACTTAAAAAGTGGCTCCAATCATGTTGATTGGTTCTATTTCCATTGCTCATAGTGTATGAAACATTACAATTACCAGTGACAGAATGGTGGCACTTATTCTCCTGCTATATGGAGTTAACTAGTCACAGTAGTGGCCTGGACCTATTCTCATTACATTTTTGAGGATACATCTAATATCCAGTTTCAGAAATAAGCAAATTCTTAAATAGCTCAAGAGTATGCCAGCAAGACAAAAAAAAGTGGTTGAAAACGACCTTTGTGTGCAATGCATGAATGAGATAGACAATGAAAAACTATTTTCATCGTCTAGCTCGTTCAAAAATATGTTGCTCTTGTAAATAATGTTCAACTTGTCATGACATTTGTGAAATTGTTTTCTGATATGCACCATTGTTTCCACAGTAAATTTAACTATACTATTGTTTTTCTGGCTTGCATTATGATGGTTTAAATTTACAGATACCCCAATAGTAAGGTGTATATCAATTGCTTTTGGCAGAAACTGATGTGTCGAACTGTAAATGCTCAAACTGTCTTTAGTCTTGAAGAACATGCTGGTGGCTGTTAATCCTAACCCTAACTGTTTGTTTATTTTTTATTATTATTCTCTTGTAGTTGTTGTCAAGCTATTGTGACTAAAACGTAATGGGAATAATAATTATAAAGCTCTACCTATTGTGTTCTAAAATTATTCTCTCAGCATGTTCATCATTTGATATATCAGTGGCTCTTTTATTAAGATAATATAACAAGCACTTTTAATGAAATTCATTCAGACTCATATCGTAGTGTCTTAGATTCATTCATTAATTCTGACCTCTTCTATTTCGGCTATTGAATTTCTGACCTAGCGTATGTTCACATAATAAACAGATTAAATGCACATCCTAAAATGCTGAATCTTGGCATCATCAAATACATTGTCTGTAAAATTTCTGCAAAAAAGATTCTTGAGAGATTAAAGTTGCATTCACATGTCACACTGCCATCTTTCCACTCAAACAAAAAGGAGTTTCTCAGATATTTCACTGTCAGTTTGTGTTGCACCATGAAATATTTATTCCGGTCATATAATGTTAGACCCCTGGGACATGGCTTCAGCATTACTGTGACTATTTTAAACGCGTCTTGAAAATGAAATTTTCAGATGTAACTAAGTTGACAGGAAATACCCACCCTGCAGTGTATCCATTTTTTGCAGTGTATTTTTTTTTTTTTTGAGATATTTGCTTTTCTTTATTATATATTTGCTTAGTGACACCGTAATTTCTATTAGTTTTGAAAACTAACCCCAAAGCACTTTCACTCACCCATGTCAGAACCCTCATGCTGTGGAGGAATGAAGAGTATAAGGGAGTTTCTCTTGAACAAGTGATGAATCTGAATTGTCAGGGAGGCAGAGGAGTTGAGAACTATCAGCTTTTTTCTACGGTATCCACGGACATGCATTGCAGACCATTGATCCTCGGAATGCCGTTCAGCCATTTGAATAGACTCACACACTGAAACTTTTCATTACACGTCCCATGCACCAGCAGTCATGATCTCTGCTATTATACGGGAACAGCTGTTCCATCAAAAATGTATTAGAAGTTTTGTTGAATGGCAAACAGCAAAATCGCAATGGGGTTTTAGGCCAAATTTCATATCTTAGGTCTTCACAGGCAATAGCTAATCTGAAATTTTCTGTGGAATTAAAATGTAATCGCTGGCTGTATTTCATTTCGCCCTCCATGAAAGTACAGTTTGTCCTCTTTCCTTCACACAGATGTTTTGTGGAAATCTGCCATTGCCTCCAGTGAGTCTCCAGTGGAAGGCGACTCCCCAACGAATCAACACGTCTCGCTCTTGGCCCACGATGTGAGTGCTGCCCGCCGGGTCTCTGCGACAACAGGATTTTAAACCATGGCCATCAGCCAAGTCCTGCGAACTGGTCCGATTGGCGTCTAGAGCCGCCCACCGTGAGAGAGACCTCTGGGTGAGCGAGAGCGGGAGTTCAAACGTTGCGACTCTTTAACATGAGAGCAGCCAGCAGCCCTGCCTGTCTGTCCCCTCTGCTGCTGTGCCTATGTGTGCTCCAGAGGAGCTATGGGACCCCTTCTCCACCCAGCCCCACGTTCACCCACAACCAGACCAAACTGCCTGACGGTGACAAGGACTCGCACCATCGTCCCAAGCGCGGCTGGATCTGGAATCAGTTCTTTGTTTTGGAAGAGCACATCGGGCCAGACCCCCAGTACGTGGGGAAGGTAAGAGCCCTCTCTTTGTTTCGATCCATGTGCAGGTGTAAATCCTAACAGTCAGGGAGGCAGAGGTAAATATTAAATATTAAAATGTTAAATATAAAAAAAAATACACCTGTGAAAGTCTCTGGATTCAAAAATGTTCGTCCAATCATTGCATTTGGTCCGAATGCAATGGTACGATGTCCTGCCTGCCTGTCAGCATATGTATTTCCATACCTCATGGCTTTGGCGAACGCTCTGAAGGGAGAGTGGGATCTCATGCTTTCAAAGCTAGCTTGCTCTTACTGTTCCTCTCGAAACTGCCTACCCTACCTTTAAACTGTGCAGGTGATTATCTAAAAAAAAATCTTATGGTTTGTTCTGCAAAAGGTTCCCTGAAATAGCACTGTTTTAACCAGAGACTATGCATATTTGTTTTTTGGATGTGCACTATCAATGTATTCCTGTAATCATCTTTTCTTGGAACTGAGTAAATAGTGCAGGTGACTAATCAGAAACAAAATCCATGTTTCTCAGAACAGCATGTTTTTGTGTGTTTGTGCAAAATGTATTTGGAAAATGAAAGACTGACCCGTGACTGACATCAATCATGCTAATAAGAGCATAATTATTTTGACTGTCAACTACAGAGAAACGAGAGGATCCGGAGGTAACATATTCTTATGATAATCATTTAAAGCTCCTTATATTCTGCGACTCTGGACAAAATCCAGAGATCCCTCTCCGACTTCTAAACGTCAGCAGCGGTGCAATCAATTATTTTGCCCATTCGGTTCTGTGAATACTGGCCAACTCTGTCAGCTCAGATAAAACCACTGTGTTTCATGGGTTGGAATAATACAGGGTGACACTGACAGCTTTTGACATTGGCTCAGCAAGGTGAAGGTTAAGTGAAGATAGCAGAGTTTATGAAGAAAAGACTGAGGAGTCATCAATTGTCTACACCTCAGGAACTGAACCAGGTGTGTGTGTGCCATGTTCCTTCAGCACCATTGGACAGGTCTGCTGGTACATGTGTGAGTGTACTAGGGATGTGGAACAATTCCATTTCTGTAATGGTTTTTAGTACTTTTAAGAAATAAATATTGGATTTTTAAAAAAAAAACATTTTAAATTTGAACAACCAGTACACTAGATTAGTTAAGGATAAGGTCCCATTTTTTTTATTCACTGAGAAGAACTACAGAAAGAATGACTCAGATTCACTTTCTGTAATTGGATTACTGGTTGTGCTATATGGTTTTGATTCACTGACAAGAACCGATTCATTATACTGTAATTGGATTACACTGATTTTGATTCACAGAGAAGAGCTGGCTTATAAGAGTCATTTGTTCTGGAATTGGATGCACTGTATGATTTTGATTCGCTGAAATGACTCATAGGAGTCATTCTTTCTGTAACTGGTCTACTGGTCATGCTGTATGATTTTGATTCACTAAATACAAACACTCATAAGAGTCTTTTGAAAGTCTGACCACACTGGCTGCGCTGTATGATTTTGATTCACTGAGAAGAACTGACTAAGGAAGATTAGGTAAAGATCAAGAATTGGACTAAACTAGTCACACTGTCTTTTAAAAATTTAAAACATACTCTATAAAAATCAGCAGTCAATTAAATTGAGCTCTTGTTGCAGCGGAACAGACATACTTTAGCCCCTGTCTGGAAGTAAAGTGTGAGAACATTCTTACTTGTATTGAACTGCAAAATATAAAGCCAAACAGGGCCCTTGTTCTGCTCACATGGGTGCCACTTAATTTTTATGCTGCTGTGGTGTGACCTGTCTGTAAGAGATTTGAGTGAGCTGAATATTTTCTCTCCGGCCTTCTTAAACTGCAGTGACAGAAATGGGTTGAGGCTCTCAGTAGCCTCCTACACTCTTTTTTTTTTTCTTTTTTTTTCTTCTCACACCTTCTCCTGTCTGGTCCCTTCAGACCACCATCTTTTCTTCTCTCCACTTCAGTGGTCAGACAAAAAGAGGTTTTGGTGGCCCAGACAGACCTGTTCTACTAAATCCCTGCCTGTCCTCAAATATCTAGTGAGGGGAACATAAACTATGTCACTTTATAAAAAGAGATGAGAAATTTCCGTGGGACCAATTTTCGTGGGGTAGAAATGGAATGTACACGTATGATATTTGGTTAGAAAGAAATGATCCTGAAATGTGTTGGCTGAAATACCATTCGACACCCGCACAGCTCTGGAAACTAGTGATTTTGTTACTGTTTGGCAATCGTAATAAAGCAAATGAATAATGTATGATTTTTAAGGTTCCCTAATGACTTATTGCATAATGTTTTTTTCTAGGTCAATGTTTTTTGGATTTTTCTTTTTTTGGGGGGAAAATTATGTAAACAGTGTTAAATGCATGTATTCATTAATTTTCTTTTTGACAATCTCTTTTAAATTGAATCAGAATTTTTTCATCATAATTGCATTAATTTTAGTCTATTTTTCTCAGACTAAAATGGCAAATGATTATATAGTTGATGAAAATAACCTCTAAAGACCAAATTTTCAATCAGGCGGACTCAAAAAGAGGGTGAATTATAGTTAATTAAGTACTGGAATCAGTCTTTCAACACTTATCCCTTGAGAAAAACACTGTATTGTGCTTTGCAAAAAGAGCATCAGCCAAATGAAAAGAAACTCTTATATATATATATAGAGTTTGTGTGTATATATATATATATATATATATATATATACACACACACACACACACATATTCAGTTCAATTTACATTTATTTGTATAGTTCTTTTCACAATACATATCGTTTCAAAGCAGCTTTACAGAAAAGTCCAGAGTTTTATGACCTTAAAGAGCGTGATGGATTGTAGGGTGATAGAGTATCAGCTGAATACACAGGAGCCGTTTAGGGCCTTATAGACTTGGTCAGTGTCGTGTCATAGAAAAATGACCCAACGCAATGGCCAAAGGTGTAATTTTCTTGTCAAAATGCATGCTGCTCCCCCAAATATTACTTGCCTACTTCATAAAGCACCCAGTCTTTCGATGAAGACATTTATTTAGTGTTCCTGAATTTAATGGGTTTAGAGTATGTATTAATACATTGAACATTTTAAAGTGATCATAAAACTTGTCTTGTGCTATGCAATGTTTTTTCTGAATATGCCGTGTGCAATACAAAGGGCGTTTGTTCATGTATTTGTTTGGGCTTTATCTGTTTATTTATTTGTTTTTCTCGTTCGTAAAGCCATTCACAAATTAATTAAAATTATAATAATTATTAATTAAATAATAATTAAATTAGTTCAGCATTTACATTTTACAAGGCAAATTTGGAGTTGACGTCAGTTTTCCAATACGATTCTCAAATTACTGACAATAGCAAGGTTTTTTTTTTTATAGCAACCGTCTTCATCAAAATGCAGCATGTATTCTGACGAGAAAATGTCTTTCAAGTGTGGTAGGTTGTAATGTAACATGACTATATCAGCATATAAGCTTGAGCCCAGACCTTTCCTTAATGAAATAAAGACTTTTGAATGTTTTGTACAATAATAACCTCACACACTATGTGATAGCTTGCGTGAAAACTGCTGTAATGATAAGTTGACTGTTTTTTGACGCAGTTCGAGTCCCGTGACAAATGTATGACTATATTGGCGTTTTTGTTAAACTTTTTGTCAAACTGCGATTGCAGTAATGAAATCTATGTTTTCATCTTTACAATAATACATCATCATATAGTGCAAATGTTTAATTGTAATTGGACGTATTGCACAGGCTTTACGGAATTGACTAAAAGATGTTATTCGGCAGTATGAAACTTAAGATTGAACTTATTAGAGGTGCAGAAGGCCACACAGCAACTTTTTGGCATTGCACCAAGAAAAAAATCAATCATAATCATTACAAAAAGTAAAGATAAAGCATCTAACAAGGTCTACGCACGTTCATTCGAATGGGTTGGTTTCCCCCAGGGCATAAACGGATATGACATTTTTGTGGGCGCTCCCAGTAATGCCGACCAAGTCTATAGGTCAGTAGCAATACTTTGTAATCGATACGGAACTTAATAGGTAACCAGTGTAGAGATGATGAAATTTTCTTGACCTGGTAAGAACTCTAGCAGCTGCCTTTGAGGATTAGGGATGGGACGATTACCGGTTTCACGATAAACTACGATAAAATGTACTGACGTATTATGTATTGTGTATTATGTATTAATGTGTTATCGTTTAAAACATGTTTGATTATCGTGATTTTGAAAACTCGCAGTAAATTCTGTCCAGCCAGCATTAGCCTGACACAGCACTCAACGTTGTTTTTTGAACGAGAAGAAATGGTGGAAGGCAAAGCTCGGGAGATTTTTCCACCTTCTAAAAGGACCAAATCTGAGGTGTGGTCATATTTTGGCTTTACAAAAGTCCTGAGGGAAACTTAATCGAGGATGGTCACCCTGTCTGCAGAACATGCAAAAAGAAAGTCTGCAATAGGGGGAAACTCTTCAAATCTGCCGAGTCGTCTTCGTGATCATCACACACTGTTGTATAGTGGATGCAAGGCAAGTTAACTTTGACCTCAATACCAAAACTACGTCTGGGAAATAATTGGACACAAAATGTTGTTTTGAGTTGAAATATTTTATCTATATAACAAATGCATATATGCTATTGTAAATACTGTAGTCTACTCCAGAGACGTGACGTGTTAGTCTGTGAAAATACCGTGTCAGGCAGGCTACACAAATATTGATCTTGACATTGTTAGCCTCTTGTCTTTTTTAGTTTAAGATAAACCCAGACTTCAGCGAACGTCAAATAACTTTTGTGTGGTTAATACTTTTAAAGACAATTTGTCTTGGCCACAATGTCAAATCAAATGAAAGAATGAAGGTGAATCTTATAATACATATTTATTAAAACACAGAAGAACAACAAATCAAGAACAAGAAAATGGCAAACAAAACTTGGATTTATACAAACCCAATTCCAAAAAGTTGGCACACTGTACAAATTGTGAATAAAAACAGAATGCAATGATGTGGAAGTTTCACATTTCAATATTTTATTCAGAATGCAACATAGATGACATATCAAAAGTTTAAACTGAGAAAATGTATCATTTTAAGGAAAAAATAAGTTGATTTTAAATTTCATGGCATCAACACATCTCAAAAAAGTTGGGACAAGGCCATGTTTCCCACTGTGTGGCGTCCCCTCTTCTTTTTATAACAGTCTGCAAACGTCTGGGGACTGAGGAGACAAGTTGCTCAAGTTTAGGAATAGGAATGTTGTCCCATTCTTTTCTAATACAGGCTTCTAGTTGCTCAACTGTCTTAGGTCTTCTTTGTCGCATCTTCCTCTTTATGATGCGCCAAATGTTTTCTATGGGTGAAAGATCTGGACTGCAGGCTGGCCATTTCAGTACCCGGATCCTTCTACGCAGCCATGATGTTGTAATTGATACAGTATGTGGTCTGGCATTGTCATGTTGGAAAATGCAAGGTCGTCCCTGAAAGAGACGACGTCTAGATGGGAGCATATGTTGTTCTAGAACTTGGATATACCTTTCAGCATTGATGGTGCCTTTCCAGATGTGTAAGCTGCCCATGCCACACGCACTCATGCAACCCCATCCCATCAGAGATACAGGCTTCTGAACTGAGCGCTGAGAACAACTTGGGTTGTCCTTGTCCTCTTTAGTCCGGATGACTTGGCGTCCCAGTTTTCCAAAAAGAACTTCACATTTTGATTGGTCTGACCACAGAACAGTTTTCCACTTTGCCACAGTCCATTTTAAATGAGCCTTGGCCCAGAGAAAACACCTGCGCTTCTGGATCATGTTTAGATATGGCTTCTTTTTTGACCTATAGTTTTAGCCGGCAACGGCGAATGGCACGGTGGATTGTGTTCACCAACAATGTTTTCTGGAAGTATTCCTGAGCCCATGTCGTGATTTCCATTACAGTAGCATTCCTGTATGTGATGCAGTGCCGTCTAAGGGCCCGAAGATCACGGGCATCCAGTATGGTTTTCCGGCCTTAACCCTTACGCACAGAGATTGTTCCAGATTCTCTGAATCTTTGGATGATATTATGCACTGTAGATGATGATAACTTCAAACTCCTTTCTGATATTGCTCCAGTATTTTTGGCATAGCATTGGGGAATTGGTGATCCTCTGCCCATCTTGACTTCTGAGAGACACTGCCACTCTGAGAGGCTCTTTTTATACCCAATCATGTTGCCAATTGACCTAATAAGTTGCAAATTGGTCCTCCAGCTGTTCCTTATATGTGCATTTAACTTTTCCGGCCTCTTATTGCTACCTGTCCCAACTTTTTTGGAATGTGTAGCTCTCATGAAATCCAAAATGAGCCAATATTTGGCATGACATTTCAAAATGTCTCACTTTCAACATTTGATGTGTTCTCTATATTCTATTGTGAATAAAATATAAGTTTAAGAGATTTGTAAATTATTGCATTCCTTTTTTTATTCCTTTTTATTCACAATTTGTACAGTGTCCCAACTTTTTTGGAATCGGGTTTGTATTTCACTTATAATTAGCAGCACAATTAACTGTTTGTCATGCAAATATTGTAAAGTGGTCATATGAACTACACGAATGAACGTTTAAAAAACAATATGCAAAATCTAAATTGAATAGTTCTGTAATGGATTTGGTAAAAAGTGCGTAAAAAAGTATATAAATATCTTTCTTTTAATAATTTTTTTTTTTTTCACCATAGCCATGTTTCAATTTCGATGTTTCTTCGATGGAAAGCCCAGATGAGTCATTCGTTGGGTTAGTAAAATAACAAAATTATAATTTTTAAGCAAAAAAATATTTATGTAAATAGATATATTAAAATAAAAAGTGCTTAAAAGTGCACAACTCTTCTTAAGTGGAAGGAAGCTACTTTTTTTCCCCTCACGTGCAACCTATTGGAAAGCCCGGATGAGTCATTAGTTGGGTTAGTAAAATAACGAAATTATAGTTTTTAAGTAGAAAATGGTATTTATGTAAAGAGATATAGTAAAATACACTTTGAACACTTTCATTTCATTTGAACAAAACCGTGATAATAATAATAATTATGATAATTTTGGTCACTATAAACGTGATATGAAATTTTCCTACTGTTGAGGATGCAGGGATAGTCTAGAGGTCATGAATGCATGAACTAACTTTCCTGCATCAGAAACAGATAGCATGTTCCATAGCTTATCAATGTTTCTTAAGTGGAAGAAGGCTGTTTTTTTTTTTTTTTTTTTTTGTCAAGTAGCATTTTGCTCATTTTATGTTACTGCAATAGATGCGTGATCAGTGGTATCCATTGGTTATACAATCTACACAATAGCAGATGAAGTTTCTGGCTGAGAAAGAGACATAGCACTCTCATGGGGTTCAATTCAGCTGCTCTTTGATTTATTTCACGCTTCTCTTTTATATCCAATGAATAACGTGCAAATGTTGCCAGCATGCACTTGAGAGCTTTTTCAGTTTGAAAAAAATAAGCAAAAGAGAAAATATTTGTTTAGTATATTTTTGCCTAGCAGATACAATTTGCTCTTCGTAGTGTAGATTATTGCTGTGGTAAATATGCTCTCTTTTCATGTAGAAAAGCGCACACACACACACACACACACACACACACACACACACACACACACACACACACACACACCCAGAAAGAGATGCATACGTACACAAACAGCTTAAGCTTTGAAATTTGTAAGAGAGCTAGCAAGCTGCTGGCGCTCTGGATGGTCTCTTTCTCTGTTAATCTCCTTACCAGCAGACGGGTAGCACACATTAGTGTGAATGTGTGATAACTAGAGAAGGTCTACAGTAAAGTAGACTTTGGAGTAGAGGAAGACAGATAGAGATCAGTCCACTGCCGTCCTATTGGAGTCAGTCTGGCCGATGAATATCTGTCACTGCAGCTTTTAAAATGGAGGATTACATTAAACCGCTCACCTCTTTCTCACTAATGGCAAATTACCAAACTCAGTGCCGCCCATGCACGCTTCCTTATTCTGACGTGAAGGGCTCTTGGTGCAGTGTAAAATTGACCTTTCCATCAGCACGCCGGCTTTAATTTGCGGTTAGCGGTGAAGGCTGAGCCCTGATTTAATCAGTCCTTTCCTTCTTGTAGCGTGGGCAGTTTATCAAGCCCTTGCACAAGGCAACCTGTGCTCTCAGGTCTGCGGCAGCAGTAACCGCAAACCCTGCACCACGGTCATGTCTGCATTCTGTAGAGATAAATGTTTTTCTTATTCTTTCTGTGCATTCTTAATGTAAACATTGTTATGAATATTAAAACAGCTGTAGGAATGAGGTCGGTCGAACTAAGACACCTGTAATGAGGTACTTGTTTTGACAATGTGGGTTTTTTTCAAAGTCTCATTTATATGTTCACACACTAAAGTGTATTCTTAAAGGGATAGTTCACCCAAAAATGAAAATTCTGTCATCATTTACTCACCCTTAAGTTGTTCCAAACCTGTATGAGTTTCTCTCCTCTGTTGAACACAAAGGAAGATATTTTGAAGAATGTTTGTAATAAAGCACATAGAGCAACCATTGTCTACCATAGTATTTATTTATTTATTTTTTCCCACTATGGTAGTCAATGGTTGCTCTATCTGCTTGGTTACAAACATTCTTCAAAATATCTTCCTTTGTGTTCAACAGAGGAGAGAACTCATACAGGGTTGGAACAACTTGAGGGTGAGTAAATGATGACAGAATTTTCATTTTTGGATGAACTATCCCTTTAAAAGTTATCATTTACTCACTCTCAAGCCGATCAAAATCTGTATGACTTTCTTCTCTGGGATATAAAATAAGAGTTCCCATGGACTTAAATTGTATGTTTTGTCCATACAATGAAAGTGAAGAGGAACTGAAACTGTTTACCAACATTCTTCAAAATATCTTCTTTTGTGTTCCGCAGAACAAATAAGAGACTTGGAATGCCATAAGGGTCTCTGTCCCTTTAAAGCACTTAAATCTTTGTGCTGCAAGATTAAGTAGTGTCACCTCCTAACATGCATACATTAAAAGGCTTCTGATCCATAATAGGTGCTCTAATGCATCGCTTTAGCACCACAATAAAACGCCTTGGAGCCCTGAATGAAGCGTAGGATTAGGCTAGAGTGTGTGTATGTACGTGTTTGAGAGGGTGTGCAAATACTCAGTGGTCACCATTATAAGTTAATGGCAGAATGTATTCCGAGCCGGATCAGTCTGCTTAGCATGCAAAATGTGCAACACACCCAGTTTGTTTCAAATGGTTAATGAGTTTTCATTGTGCTCAAGTGTTTGCTTTCATTTATAATCCTATTAATCACATTTGATGCATTTGTATTTTCTAGGCTGGCTGCTTTCAGATTTGTGTCTATATCTGTCTGGCAGGTTTCTCAAAGCCTTTCATTTGTGTGGTAATGTTGTGAAGGGGTACAGCGTCACGCATTCTATTTTCCACTCATCTGCCTACCCTCTTCTCTTGTTGTTTTATGTGACTTTCTGCACACAGGATTTTGACTCTTAAAGCCGTTTTAATGCCAGTCTGCACTCTAAACTTTTTAAAAAAATTATTATTATTATTTTCATAATGGCAATTTTCATATCCACATTTATATATTCTTCTTATTAAAGAAGTACTTAACTTTAAACCTTCAAGGTGATGGTAATAATAAAAAAAAAGAAATTATTTACCACTACTACTACTACTAATGCATGTCAGTTAAAAATTAATTTACATTTGTCATTTGTTATTTATTTATTTAAAGCTGCAGTCTGTAAGTTTTGCCTCTTTGTTGCCATCTCTGTTTGTAACCTGCAATTGCAGAATTATAGTCTTTGCGTGGATTGTGCAACGGCACAGCTCCTTTGCGCGGATTAATCTAATGTAATGCTCTGTTCTCAAAATGTTAATGTTAACAACATCAGCATTGTGTGACTGTGTATTTAGTGTTTATTAGCATTACCTGTAGATTTAATATTTGTACAGAATCTTTTGCTTTTGACTATGGGGGAACTCCAGTTGTCACTGATGGTTGTCGTTTGGACCTTTCTGGATTATAATCCGCCATCAAAATGCTATAAATGATCCACCACCTGCAGCATCCTCACATCTGAGCCGGACTCCTCCTTTATGTATACAGACGTGTTGTGATGACGCAATGACAAACGGTGGCATGCTCGAATTTCTAGCAGAAATCCACCAGTACCACTCAAATTATAACACATTATTACAAGCTTACTGTTGTGATTTGGGCTAAGGTAAGGAGATAGTATATAGTAGATAGTAAGTACTTTCTCAAATTGATTTTGATGTTTAACCAAAAAAAGTTACAGACTGCAGCTTTAACATTTTTAATGACTAGACTTTGCAGCCCTACCCATTTTACTGATGCAACATATTTATATTACATGATAACCGGTGACACACTTTTTATAAGTGCTAAATGGCTTAACAGTGATTTGGCTAGTGGTAAACTTGACTCACCAAGAGCCTGCTTGGTCTAAGTGACTTCAGCAGAAAAAGAAAAGTTGTTTTAGGTTACAAAATAGGCATAACATGCAACGATAACATACAATAAGACCAGAACCAGCCAGTAAATAGAGTAAATTTAATGTTGAAGATCTTAGTCCATTTTAGTATATATGTGCATTACTGACGGTTTGGTACGTACCTCGGTTTTGAAGTCATGGTTTGGGTTCGGTACAGCAGTTTTACAAAATTGCTTTTATTTGTTTTTATTAAACAGTGGTTTACTGAAGAATTTTTGTCTGTCCTTAAATTGATTCAATTATAACTAAAAGTTTCTTAAAGATAATGCTGTAGGGAGCCCTTACTTACACATTACTATAATATTAATGGTTAACAACAGAGCCCAAACTATTAGCCTAAATTCAATTGCTATTTATTTTTAGATATAATAATCAACACTCAAATAACACATTGTATGCAAACATGTAAACTTATCATAAGGCAGTTTTTGCATTAACTAAATCTAATTTTATATATATATATATATATATATATATATATATATATATATATATATATATATATATATATATATATATATATATATATATATATATATATATATATATATATATATATATATATATATATATATATATATATATATATATATATATATATATATATATATATATATATATATATATATATATATATATATATATATATATATATATATATATATATATATATATATATATATATATATATATATATATATATATATATATATATATATATATATATATATATATATATATATATATACATATATATATATATGTATATATATATATATATATTATCTATATATGGCATATATATATATATATATAAACTGAATATATATATAGAAAGGTGATATATATATATATATTGTATATATGGTATATATAGATGTGTGAAAAGGGATATATATATATATATATATATATGCTATAGGTATATATAGAATGGGCCGATATATATAGATATATATAACCACTGTATAACCGAGGTATGCAGCATATATATGTATATATATATACAACCTTAGGCGGATATATATAGAAGATACCGGGTACCACTACTATAAATAGGAAAAAGAGGCTACAATATATTGGACAGTATGGATATATATATATATATATGATATATATATATATATATATATATGCCATATATATATATATGATATTGTTTATATATATATATGTATATGGCTATATATACCATGTCACATAATATATATATATATATATATATATATATATATATATATGTATATATATATATATATGGGCCATTTCTATATATATATATTGTTGAATATATATATATATACATATATATATATATATATATATGTATATACATATATATATATATGTATATATATATATATATATATATATATATATATATATATATATATATATATATATATATATATATATATATATATATATATATATATATATATATATATATATATATATATATATGTATATATATATATATATATATGTATATGTGTATTTTTTTTTTCTCCAATTCGTTGTTGAAATATAGCTAATCATTTATGCAGTGTTTGTCATTTTCATGACAGATTTATTTAAGCATACATTAAATAATCAAGACATCACTAACAGGTTAAGTAGAATATCATTAAAATATATAGGCTAATATAGTGCATAGATTTAGCGAAAGAGTTGATTTCTCTAGTGAACTAACAGCTGTGGACACTGAATGACTTCTGAGGTAAATGCTACCTGACATTGTTTACAAGCTGTTTTATTGACGTCTTTCCACCGTTGAAACACTGATTGAGCGATTACACCACATATGATATGTTTCAGTAAGTTGTAATGTATCCTCAACATACCTTAAGATATTAATTCATGTTTATTCTTTAGGAAGAGATGATCGCCTTCACTAGCATGCTGCGCCGCCGCTTGAACTGACGCCAGTCACGTCACATTAAAGAGCGTCAAAACGGCATTTATCGTTTGAATTTCGTGATAAAATGGACTGAATACTTAATATGTTATTGTGGGAATACTCAACGCTCCGGTATATTCCGCGCTTAAAACAAGCCGACTGTTAACTGTTAAAGATTGCATTCGGAACCGTTCAGTAGGATACACACGTGCACCGTACCGAAAGCCCTGTACCGAAACGGTTCGGTACGAATACGTGTACCGTTACACCCCTAATGTGCATCATTTTTAGAAAAATAAAAGGATTGATGGGGCATAGGACATTTTCTAAAGAAAAAAAAAAAAATTTTATCCTCTAAGGATTTGTTGATAGAGCACATGATTCAATACTCTATCCATCCTTTAGGGAACCTAATGCATTCGGAGGAGTGAATGGTGCTTCCATAAATATAAGGCAAGTTCAAAACAAGGGTTACTCCTTTTCAAGTACAGTGTAGGAGGATCCTTCAGTCTTTCATACTGCTGGATGCAGCAGGTGAACATTAGGTTACATAGCAGGTTGAAAGAGGTAGACAAGAGCATCTTCAAACAATGGCGCTGCTTGGGTTTGGGTCTCGGGTTTAGCTGTGTGTGTAAGAGAGCTCATGTCTGGTGTGGTTTAATACTGTATGTGCCCTGCTGCATTGCAGCTGAAACCAGGCATGTACACAAAGTTTTGTAGATAAAGCAATAGCCCCAGAAATAGTGTCGTTTCAGGCGCGGCTCCCATATATATCTAAGAAGGTGAATGTCCCTCTTAGCCAGGGGGAAAAGGTTTGGAAGGTGAACGTCATTCTGACTAATTGCTCACTGTTGTGGGATTACACGGGCTGCCAAGAATTATGGGAACACAGTGGGAAAAGAAAGCTGCTTGAATAGCAATCCAGCAACATGCCAAGCAATGTTTTTTTTTTTTTTTTTCTTCACACCAATGGCCATGCTCTGCCAATTCCTGCTGCTCAGATTTTTATTTTTTGGATCAGACACATTGCCTTTTTGAGGCCACATTAGCGATAATTAGCAACTGAAATTGTAACATTTATTGTTGGATAAGTGGCCTGAAAATAGCGGTGTCTCCGTTTCAGGTGGTCTCATCCAGCTCCCTGTACATTTGAAGCTTTCTGCTGTTTTGTATGCATTTTTTTTTAAGTGTTACTTTAATTGCATGAGCATAGCATATGTGATACTAATGAAATATGTGCCATATATGTGTTTCATATATTGATTTTACACTGAAAGCTGACATGAACAGAAGTGATCCTTCATGTTGCATCTCTGCAAGCAGAAGGGTCAATTACATGCAAGCGTGTCTAGTTTTGGGGGAATCGCACCACATGACATTTCACAACCTGAACTAATCTTGTTTTGTCATAAAAAAGTTGCAAGAGATATTTTTATGATATTATTTCATGTCAGTTTTTTATGCAAATTGGTTGCACCACATGATTTTGCTATAATATTATACTAGTGTTTGTGGTTGACATGAAGATAAAATAAGTAGTCAGACATATAGAAAAGTCACCAGACCAATGGCTGTAACTTACTTTGCTTGTGTGTAAATAAATAAATAAGCAAAATGAGGTCTTTGAAGGATCAGCATAATAGCTGTAGACTGCATATTTCCTTATGCAAATTCTAAATACTTGTTTGGATATTTATATTTGGTATTACAGAAAATTCTTACCTTGAGGCAGTAAAAGCAATATTCTGTTACAGAATATCGTATTGCATTACTAATATGAATGCAGTGAGATTAACCCATGTTTATTAGGAGGTATCCTTTCACCCTTGTGATGCATGTGTATTTCACATGAAACTCAATTTTGTTCTGGTTCGGAGCCACAGGCTTTAGCCTCATAATGTCACGGTAGCTGAGTCTCTACCATGCCTTTTAACCCATGAATAAAAATAAAAATAATTATAAAATTATATTCCAATGCAGAAAAAGTATTAACAGCACGGGTGTACTTTTAAACTTCTTTTAGTCTGGAAAAAGCGATAGGTGAATGACAACCATTTCCTCTGAAAAGTATTTTCTCAGAACACGTGGTATCCTTGTGCTCATTTCATAAATGTAATGTGAGTTCTATTTAAAGAGCATGCTAATTACAAATCAAGAGCATTCTGTGACAGGAGCTGGGATGCGGCACAGTTATTACTGTGAAAGATTTGTCATGAAAAAATGATGTAAAAGCTTGAACTGTATGATGTCATTTATCCCACATATGTAAAGGTTATGACAGGAGTGCTTTCATGTCTTTGTCTTTATCATTTATTTTTAGGTCTATGTCATTTAATTTCCTGTTTTCTTAAAGTTAGAGGTTTTAAAAGTGCAAAGACTGACATTTAAAACTATGCTATGGAGTTGCTGTATTTCTAATGGGGACAATGTTGCTGTTTTACAATTGTATAATTTTTATTGGAAACTGTTTTATCATCATAACAATTTGAATAAAAGGTTGAATCGAGAAATTAACATGAATTTCTACTGAAGATTGTCAAACCGATGATCATGTTCTCCGGCATGATTTGAGCATCCTAATAATTTTGTGCTTCATTGGAAGCAATAACATATGACTGTCTGTACAAAGAGTCACATGATTTGATTAGTGTGACCTACTCTAGTTATAATCTAAAATGTTTTTTTTTTTTTTTTTTTTTAAAACTGTGTTTATATCCTGGTTTAAAATTTGATTTTAAATCCCAATTCAAATTCCTATTTGTGCGCCATTCAGAATTGGGAGTGCGTTTTAAATTTGAGTTAAGTTCCTAAATTTGAGTTGAGTTAGCAAAGAGAATTACAGTTCAAATTAGGAAGTAGAATTCAAATGAATTGTAATTTTTAACTAGAAGCAAAGTTTGTCAGTACAGTCAATAAAGTTTGTTAAGAATTTGTGTAATTCGAGACCAGTGAATAATCTGAACTCTAGGCACTCAGCTCTGAAGACTAAATTGCTTAATTAATTTCTTGATTAATTTCTGCTTTAGCTGCTGCCGCTGATAAAAGGACATTCACATTAGATGAATATATGATCAGAAAGACAGATAGATAGATAGTTTTTCAATTCTGAATTTGTCACAACCCTGCCTTTTGATTTTTAATGTGGTCTCAAAAATTTGGACCCCACTGTGTCTCTCTTTCTAAACTGCACAAATAATCTGCATTTCAAGATGCTACGATGTGTCAGAAATTTAGAATAACTAATTATGCGGTTTTAAAACACAGAAAATTTACATTTGCTTTAAGGCAAAATAGCAGTGTGATAAATCCATCTTTTCTTTGTTAATTTCAGTTGCACTCAAACTCAGACAAAGGTGATGGCTCCGTCCAGTATCTACTCTCTGGAGAAGGTGCCGGTACCATATTCATTATCAACGAGTTAACGGGAGATATTCATGCAAAGAAAAGCCTGGACAGAGAAAAGAAGAGCCATTACGTGCTCCATGCCCGGGCCGTTGACCGCTTCACCAACAGAGCCGTGGAACCCGAGTCTGAATTCATCATCAAGGTCCAGGATGTGAACGACAATGCCCCCAAATTCCCAGACAGGCCTCTTTTCAGCCTCCGTGCCTGAGATGGCAGACATCGGTGAGCCAACAGTCAGGACCTCCTGGCTCTGGGGGGTGTCTGGAGCTGTGCCTGGGGGAACACAAGAACATTTTGTCAGTAGAGTTTTATAGTTTTATTAGTTGGCTCATCAGTTTCAGACCGCAGAGTCCAATTGCAGATCGGAGGCTGGACCCGAGCTCATCGCATACTGCTGGTTGGTTGTGGTGGATTTATAGTGGGATTTATTAAAGCTATTGTTTCTTATAGAAAGCCTCTCAAGAGAATACTGTGTATTGTCTGTTGTAGAAAAAGTGATTTCAGGAGTAACGTCAAAATCAAACCAGAATCTCACATAAAAGCCTAGTATGTTCACTCACACGTTTTGTAGCGCTTCCAAACTAATACAGCATTTGATAAACAAAAACCAGTTCACCTCTTTTCACCCGTATCTCAATTTGAAATGTCAATGTATTATAGATCTGTGCTATCCACCCCTAATACATGAGTAATCCACATGCAGAGCTTGCAGTCTGCATCAATGGCAGTGCACATCAACCCTGCAGTAAATGGACTGTCAGGAAAGTGCTAATTGTCCGTAGAGTTCTTCCTTCCTATCCGAATCAATTGGCTGGACTCAAGCCAAAGAGCTGTGAAATTATCATTCTTCACAACCTTTCGGCACAATGTTCCCCTGGGCACAGCTAGGATAAGGGCAAGGTTTATTTCTCACTTTTGGCCTTGAGTCGCTCTCTGCCACCACTTTTATTTTTTTGCTCTCCTGTTTTTAATGAAAAGCATGTCAAAAGCTTTTAATCAAAAGCTCTAATGAAGAGTCTTTACAAATATTAAACAAACGGAAGGCTATTATATGTATCTGCTGCAATGACAAAATTATCTGTACAGTGTGTGTATATATATATATATATATATATATATGTATGTATGTATGTATGTATGTATATATATATATGTATATATAAAACTGGATGTGGGCGACACTTAAACTGGAAGTGTGTCAAAACTACATTATAGTTTTCATGCAGCACATATGTAACTGACAAGTAATTCATTAATTATTCTTTTTTATTATAATAAAAATTATTAAAGTAATATAAATTATTTATATTATACAATACTGTTCAGATGTTTGGGGATGTTTCTGAAAGATGTTTTTATCCTCACCAAGGCTGCATTTATTTGATCAAAAATACAGTAAGAAAGTAATATTGTGAAATATTATTACAATTTAAAATGATTTTATATTATATTATTTTAAAATAATAGTAATTTAGTTTATCCCTATGATGACAAAGCTGAATTTTCAGCATCAGTCAGAATCTTTTAATATGCTGATTTGGTGCTTTGGTGATTTTTTTTTTTATTATCAATGTTGAAAATATTTAAAAAGAAAAATATTTATTTGAAATAAATAAAATATTTTTATAACAATATCAAAGCCTTTACTGTCACTTTTGATCAGTTTAATGCGTGCTTGCTGAATTAAAGTATTAATAAAAAAAGTATTGACCCCTTACATTGGAACAGTTATGCACTGTATACATGTATATACATTTTTATATTACATACCTTTCCCTATTTTTTCACATTGCTCAGAATGTTTAAAACATCAATATGGACATTTCAAAATGTAAGTAATATGAATATTAGTTTACAACAATATATCAGTACACAATAACAGCAATTTATTGAGCCTAAAACTCAACTCACATTTTCATTCATAAGTTTATTAGTTTCACAGGCATGCCATTTCATTATCGTTTTAAAATATGTTAATTTAAATATCACTTTATTCTTTGCTAAATAATTAGCTTATTTGCCTATTGTTCGATAGAATTTGTTATCCACAGGTCATTATTTGTGCCTTTCCAAATAAGATATTCAGTTTCGGGTACATGACAAACTCCACAAATGAGATTGCAAGCTATCTGACTCCACTCACCAATCTGTGATGGAGTAATCACTAGCACCATTGATAGGCCCATATAGGTCAGTTGAGGGTCTCTGGCCTTTCAAGAGGGTCTATTCTAGAGCCTGGGGCTTTCTCTCTTTTGTGTTTGTGTTCTTTCTTAAACTGAAAATGTGTCTCAGGCTAGAGCATCGTTATCACCACCATCCAAGCCCCAGACACTTTGTAATAGCATTAGATGCATTACGGCTTGGAGGAGAGAGGCTCATGACAGGTGAATTCAACCTGGCACAGGTCAAAGAGGCATGAGACAATTCACTTGAATTAGCAAAATGCATATTAGTACAGCATCTGCCTCTGTCAGAGCATGCTTGTGGCATGCATTCATGAGAATGAATGCAATCCTGAGCATGTAAATAATTTTAGCAGTTTAACTTAGACATGTTTTTTTATGTCCACACAGGAACTTCAGTATTCCAGATCACTGCCACAGATGGCGATGATCCCACCTATGGAAACAGTGCCAAGATCGTGTACAGCATTCTCCAAGGGCAGCC
The DNA here is from genome assembly GCA_018749465.1 of Paracanthobrama guichenoti. Taxonomy (NCBI): domain Eukaryota; kingdom Metazoa; phylum Chordata; class Actinopteri; order Cypriniformes; family Gobionidae; genus Paracanthobrama; species Paracanthobrama guichenoti. The sequence continues at coordinate 24,223,579 of CM031944.1, read as the reverse complement.
TTTCTTCACCGTTGACCCCAAAACCGGTACGCAAAGACCTCACTTTCTCCGAATAACCTGTTTTATGGATGCTTTGAGATGCCTTCGATTTGTAGAAGGCGCCACTTGAATATTTTCTGATTGTTCCTGCAAGCTTGTGCAAAGTCACCAGCGGATGAGTCATTCCACAATAATAGGCTGTAGGAAACATAGATACAGTTTCTCTGTAAAACTGCTTTCAGGCTCACAAAGGAACTCCCAATTTATTGCGCTACCCTAAGTGGATCATAATTGATGGGTTCTCACATTATTGATGGGCTGTCATACATTTTGTTTCCACCTTTGAAGAAATAAACAGCAAAAAGCCCAGAAGAGTGAGGGGAAAAACCCCTCCTGACCAGTACCAGAATGTGTCTTTTGTCACAATGACATCAGTCGAGCTTTAAAAGAATATATTTAGATTTGTATGCTATTTCGAAAGACACTCAGACTCAAGCACACACATTGAAATTCAGTTAAATAATGCAGGAAATGTGGGAAATATCACTTTCAATTGTATCTTAGAAATAAATCAATAAACTGAGGGTGATGAATATGGATGGTTTTCTTCTGAGACTTACATGGTACACTCAATTACTCTTGCAAAGCCCGGGTGGATAAACAAATGATTTTCATAATATTATCAACACATGATTGAAACATAGAGAGTGCGGCATTGTGCGGCCCAGACTACAGTGTTCTGTGGCGGCAAAAAACACCCAAACTGTGGCCTACTTGTTATGATGTACCACTCGCCTACAGTGTATATCCTAATTTAATGTTTCCCTTGCTCCTTCCTTTTTTCATTCTGTGCTTAGTAGCCATTTGGTTCAATTTCCGCAGTGGTGGTGTTTGTTTATGTCAGGTTGAATGTGCCTGGAGGGTGTTTGTCCCAGTTTGAAAGCGCCAACCTGCAGAGTCTTTATCCCATGATAGAGCCTATTTGGTGCAGGATAAATTTGCTTGGCTTCTATGTGTTTGAGTGTGCCAGGGTGGTGTGTGCAAATGCGCAAACATCTATATCAGCAGTGTACAAGGTAAATTGGTGAGTAGCATCTGTTACAGCTGTTATTGCGTTCATAGTTCTTCAGCAGAGCCTTGTCAGCAACGGCATGAGCTATTGACCCAAGAGACTCAGCTTAGCACCAATACATACTTCCATCCCTCAGATATCCGCCACAAAACCACGCCGATTTACACAGAATTGCTTCATGGGTACTCCACTGAGCATTTATTTATTATGTGTAATTGCTCATTCAGTCTCCCTCCTACTGGGACCCATGGGATTGTTGCCGTCCTCCACTGAAGCGGGATCTCTGATGGTGGTTTGTCTTTTAGTGGTGTCTTTGGCGCTAAAACTATGAGATTGGATGGACTGTAATCCTGCCGCGGTCACTCTTTCAACTCTTTTCTCATCTCTAATCCCCTGTTTGTAGCTATTATGGAGGTTTTGATGGGATTAAAAGGCCATATGATAATGTTCACATCAGGGTTTTATCATTGGGTGTTGGTTTAATGTTGCACTCTTGCATATCAGCGTTGCTTTCTTGTTTTGGCAGCATGTGCCTGTACCCTTAGCACTGAGAGCAGTGTGTGTTTGAATTGTGCTCAAATAATCCAATACTCCAGGTCTAGAGAGACATTTTTGCTCTAGGAGAGGGATGGAGTACTGATGGAGGCTCATCTCTTTAACTTTATAGTTTATTCGTAGATACACTGCCGTTCAAAAGTTAAGATTTTGATTTTTGTTCGATTTTTTTATGTTTTTAGAAGAAGTCTCTTATGCTCACCAAGGTTGCATTTATTTTTAGAATATAAAAAAGTGTGAAATATTATTAAAATGTAAAATAACTCTCTTTTTAAATAATATTTTAAAATGTAGTTTATTCCTGTGATAAAAGCTGCATTTTCAGCATTTTCAGCATTACTCCAGTCTTCAGTTACATCGTCTTCAGGATTTTTTGGTAAATGGAAAGGTCAAAGGAACAGCATTTATTTTAAATAGAATATTTTGTAACATTATATATAATGTTATATATGACATATTATATGTCTTTACTGTCACTTTTGATCACTTCTAAAAACATTACAAATATTACTGATCAAAAACTTCTGAACAGCTGTGTAGGTGGGGTTGGGAAAGCATTTTTTGAAAGTGTAAGCAACAAGACGATCATTTAATGTAATTTAATGACAATTTTTTTTGGTAAAAAGTAAAAATGAGGGTTTTTGAATGTGCAATCTATAAGGGTGACAAATATTGCATTCAAAAGGTAAGCAAAAACTATACATAAATTATATAACCAAAAAAAAAAATAGGCGGGTGACGTCATAGACTTGGAAACTATAAAGCATACCGGCAAACACACGCCTTTAGCTTCTGTAATGTGTATGAAGCAAGACGCTTGCGGGCATGCGGGGAGAATGGCAGGGTGACGCAGCGTCTCGTTCCCTATTCAGGGAATTAAGGTTACAGTCGTAACCGAGACGTTCCCTTTCAAGGCAATTCGCGCTGTGTCACTGCTTTGGGAACAAGAATACCCACGTCCCCATAGGAGCCGGATGCCCACATGTAACATTGTCTAGGGCAATGCACCCGAGCCCCAGGAGTAGCATTAATGTCAAGCTCATAGAACCTAACAAAAGTGTGAGGTGAGGACCATCCAGCCGCATCACACACATCTTGCTAGGAGGCCCCTGCCAGAAGAGCCTGAGAGGCCGCCATACCCCTAGTTGAGTGGGCCCGCACAGCCAAGGGAGAAGGCTGTCCGACCGCCACATAAGCAAGTGAGATAGCCTCGACCACCCACTTGCTCATCCTCTGCTTTGAAGCCGGACCCCCTCTCGAGGGTGGCCCATAACAAACAAACTGTTCAGTTTTCCTGCACAGGGCAGCTCTGTGGACACACATACCGTTTCCTTGTGGAGGGAGCTCTAGAGTGTAGAATGGTCTCAGCAACCTTGGTTGAGAGACCAGAACTCAGAGGCCAAGCCCACAGTTTCCACAACTCTGGGTCAGGGTGCAGGATGGCCCCGTCTGCCTGAGAGAAGGTCCCTCCTGAGCAGAATCTACAGTGGAGAGCCATCGAGGAGAGGCACTATGTCCGAGAACCAGGCTCGGGCCGGCCAGAACGGGGCTACCAGCGGCAGACGGGCCCCGTCCCGGTGCACTCTCTCTAGAACTCTCAGAAGCAGAGCAATCGGGGGCAAATGTGTACAGGGGCAGCCTCGGCCACTCCTGTACTATAGAGTCTAGTCTGAGAGGAGCTGGTGGCACTAGGGAGAACCACAGATGACAATGAGTGTTCTCTTGTGTAGCAAACAGGTCCACTTGTGCCCTGCCAAACTTATCCCAGAGGAGCTCCACCACCTCGGTTGGTGGTGCCTTGATTATACGAAAGGGGTTTCCCCTCGGGGGAAAACCCTTGGTCTTGAGCCACCACTGTAACAGTCTCATGTACAACAGGCCATAAGGAATCACATTGGCCGCCGCTGCCATCAGACCTAACAGTCTCTGAAACTGTTTCACAGTGAGTGACTGGCCTAGCTTCACCCCTTTGACTGATGAGAGGAACAACCCTATGCAAGGTTCTGATAGACGGGCCTGCATAGAGACCGAATCCCAATTCACACCCAAATACGTAATTCTCTGAACTGGAGAAAGCATGCTCTTCTTGGAGTTGAACCTCAGCCCTAACCTCCTCATGTGGGCAAGAACAACATCTCGATGTTGAGCCGCCAAACGAGCTGACTGAGCGAGAATCAACCAGTCGTTGATGTAATAGAGAATGCGGATCCCCTGCATATGCAAGGGGACTAGCGCCGCATCCACACTTCGTGAATGTGCGGGGTGAAAGATCTAGACCGAAGGGAAGTACCCGATATTGGTATGCTTCTCCCCCGAAAGCGAACCTCAGGTACTTCTTGTGCTGCAGAAGGATGGAGACATGAAAGTATGCATCTTTTAGATCTATGGTCACAAACCACTCCTCTGACCTGATTTGAGACACAATCTGTTTGAGTGTAAGCATCCTGAACTTGAGTTTTGCTACAGAGTGGTTTAGGATGCGAAGATCTAAAATAGGGCAAAATGAAGTACTGGCTGTAAAACCCTGACTCCCTGTCTGGTAGAGGAACCCTTTCTATAGCCTCTTTTCGCAGAAGAGTCTGTACTTCGTGAGTCATAACCAGAGCCTGCTCGGGGCCCACCACCGTAGGCAGAATCCTGTTGAAACAAGGTGGACGACATCTGAACTGAATGGCGTACCGCTTTTTTATAAACTGCAGGACCCACTGAGATATATTCAGCAGATTCTACCACTCTGCTACAAAATCTACTAAGGGTACCAGCCTCTCGAGGCTGGCCTCTGATGTACTCTGCACCGCAAGTGCAGCACCCTGAAAGCCATCCTCGGATGACTCGCGAGGGCCCTCCACGCCCCGGCACTCGGGCGGGGTTGGTGGAACGACCCTGTTAGGGCACCGAAGGCAGGCGGGCACCTTGTACTGAGGTAAACACCGCTTGCCCCCAGAGGGGACCACCCTCACTGTCCTGAGCACGCTGGCATCAGGACTTCTTAGATGCAGCCTTCTTCGAGATAATGACTGTCCTCAGATCAGCCCTACCCTTAGAAGGCTGTGCCTGAGAGCGCTGCCCACCACCCAACCCTTTCTATGGGGGTGTGCGGGTGGCGACGCTCTGTTTCTGCTGCACTCGATGGGAGGAGCTCATACTCGGCATTTGCTGCTCTCTCACAGCAGCAGATGAGGCCTGGGGTTTACAGGGAAGGAACTGCTTTAGTGCCACTGATTTTTTTTTTTTTTTTTTTTTTTTTTTGCCTTCTGGAACCTGTTGGTAACTGTGGTGACGCCGTCACTGAACAGGCCCTCAGGAGACAGCAGCGCATGAGCAGGAAGCTTTTCTCCTTCTCCTTGATCTCAGTCAGATTTAGCCAGAGATGTCTCTCTGTGGCCACTACCTCGGTGTGGAGATCAGTGAAAAACGGCAAGCTCCGCCGTGGAGGCTGAACAGAATGGGCTGGCAGAAAGCGCTCATCAAGCCTGCTTTTTAATGAGGCACGCTCCTGCTGATTTTGTGGCCAGTCAATGTTTAATTTAGCCACAGCCCTGCTCAAAACCTCCATGAGCTCCTCACTAGTGGGGGTTTGAAGTGGCAAGTCTTCAACCCCTGCATCGATATTGCAGATATCGACCTCCTCAGAGGAAGACAGCCGCAGCATCGAGGCCGCCCCCTGGGCGGGAGAAAACGCAGAATGGGCTCCCAAACCCAGAGAAGTGGCCGCGGATCTGACGGGTTAAGGGTGAGAAAGGACGAGGCCCGTCTCAAGCCCGACCGTCAGATCCATTTGCGAACCCCACAACATGAGCTGCCACTGCGGGAAACGCAAACACGAAGAGCGCCCGGCGGGATCGCAGAACACGAAGAGGCAGCGCCTCACAATGCTCGCAGATGGCCCCCTCGAGAACTGGCTGCGCGTGCTGCTCACCCAAACAAACAGCGCACATCAAGTGTGTATCCCCGCTCGTAAGGAAGTGCGAGGAGGGAGGAACATACTTTCTGAACGATTGTTCGCTCGCCATATCTCTCTTTTGTCAGTGTATGTGTAAACTTTGTGAGCAAAATAACAAAGTCTGAACTCAGACACAAACACAGAATGACAGGGACAATGAATACAGAGAGCGTTTCTGAAGACAACAGAAGCAAAAGGCGTGTGTTTGCCGGTATGCGTTATAGTTTCTGGGTCTATTACATCACCTGCCTATGACGTTCCGTCTCTCTATTGGACTGATTATATACGTGCTTCACGACGCAATCACGCAGAGGCATTCCCAAAGCGGTGACGCAGCGCGAGTTCCCTTGAAAGGGAACCTAATATTTTGCACAAAAATAAAGGCTTTTTAAAAAAAAAATATTTGTAACAATAAATGAATTGTCCAATCCAGTTTAGTTGAATTTGGACTTTCCAATGCTTCATATTAGACAGAGAGGACATTCTAGAAGAGAAGAGCATATTTGATTTAAAGTCATAAGTGAAAAATGTAAAGTTGGTAGTGTTGCTAGTTAGTTACCAACTAGTGGTCAATCGATATATATCGGCAAGGCCAATGTGTCAACCAGTATTGTCAAAAGTGTGTATCAACCATTGTTGTCAAAAGTACCAGTACTTCAGTACCAAGTCGATGCTTACATTTTAAAAATCTTAACAATGCCATGCAAAAATTTCCCATGCAAATTTGTGTGAGCGCTCTGTTAAAAACATCAAAGGTTTCTGTTACAATGTGTTTTTGCAGCGTTCAGCATTGTAGCCAATCACAGATTTGTTTGTTGAGCGTGTGAATGCAATGGCCCATCAGAGGCATTTGAGTTAGTCAGAATCCACTCAATAGAGAGCAGCAGTCGGGTTCCAGAAGTAAACATTACATTCATTTTGTGTACATTTGGAATTTTTTTTTAACAATAACTTTGAAATGTTTAAAGACAGTTCAGAGGTTGTTAATAGATTGTATGTGCTTTTGTTGAAGCCATCTGTTTGCACTATTTCAACTTATTTTAAGAATACTCGTGTTTACCCATGGAATTTGTTATGAAAAATACACATATGAAAAATCCCACCAAAAAAAGTTTTGCAGGCTGCAGGTTGCTCTTCAAAATACTTAAATATTTGTACATATTTTAATAATTTGATCCAGTCAAAAGTTTTTGGACGGTAAGATTTTTAAAAATGTTTTTAAAAGAAGTGCCTTCTGCTCACCAAGGCTGCATTTATTTTAATATTGTGAAATATTATTAAAATGTAAAATAACTGTTTGATATTTGAATTTAAAATGTAATTTAGTTCTCTGATGCAAAGCTGACTTTATAGCATCACCACTTCACTGTCACATGATCCTTCAGAAATCATTCTATGATGATTTGCTGCTCAAGAAACATTTATGATTTATGAGAAAGAACTTAAAGAAATTAATAAATTTTTTCAGCAAGGATGCATTAAATTGATCAGTATAGACATTTGTAATGTTGCCAAAGCTTTATATTTCAGTTTAAGTTTTTTGAACTGTTTTCAACATTATAAATGTTTCTTGAGCAGCAAATCGGCATATTAGAATGATTTATGTGTGATACTGAACACTGGATGATGCTTAAAATTCAGCTTTGCCAACACAGAAATAAATTGCATTTTAAAATATATTCAAATAGAAAACAGTTATTTTCAATTATTTCACAATATTACTGTTTTTGCTGTATTTTGCATCAAATAAATAAAGCCTTGGTGAGCAGAAGAGACTTCTTTTAAAAACATTAAAAATCTTACCGTCCAAAAACATTTGACCGGTAGTGTATATGCTCATAATGATAACACCAGACAGCAATGAGAATACCAGCACCTAAATGCAGATGCACATGAGCTCATCTCTTTTCATCTCTGTCATCCTTGATTTAGAACTTTGCTGCCCTATATCCATTTGGCTGCTATAGTCACTGTGTAAAATTACAGTAGTGGCATCAACCATCAAAAATTCCATATCAATCAACCACTTCCAACACTTGATATAGGTCATTATTGTCAGTAACTTAGCCACTTTCTATGGTCTATATTTGGTAATGTTCAATGTTAAACATTAATTATGTTCTGTTCTAATCTAGTCTATTATTGTAAATATTTTAAATATTTGTAGTATAATGTGGTCTGGTATGATAAAATACAGAATGGTGTAATATTGTATAATATAATCGTATGATGTACCGTAGCATATACAGTACGTTGAAGTGTAGCATTGTGCTGTATATTTTGGTATAGTAGAGTATGCTTTATTTGGTTTTCTTCCAACTGTAGAAGCTTCCACCCATTCACTTCTATATAAAGAACAATAAGTTGCATCACTGTGTCTAATCCTCTTAGCTGAGAATTACCTTTGTGTAGTAGTTAGATTGCCCCATTTGCCGGCGGGTGATGCTTAACCTGTGTGATGTTTCACACTTTCACTAGGAAGGGCTGACTATCTGTTGTTCCATAGGAAATCAAACTCTGAGTATATAGAGCAGGGCTTACCAAGTTCTGCATCAGTGTCTGGTCCTGTTTGCGTTATTTACTTTCTGTCAGTGCTTTGTGGCTACTAGCTGAATACTAAGAGCCTGCTTAACATGAACATTTTGCTTTTTTCGTTGTGTTGTCTGCTGAAATCCCCTGTCCTGGCAGGTGGTGTCTGCTCTCAATGGGCTGGGTGCAATCTCTATGACATTCTCTGGGGCTGAACACTGGCGTGTTTTTATTTGTTCTGGCGGATTGAGGTATCTGTTTGCATATTTTGTCTCACTCCCACTGGTCATGTCCATTTAAAAAGGGAACTGCATGTTCAAATATATAAACTGTCCATCTCACACTTTAACACATAGCATAAAATTGAAATTCCCTACTTGTCATTCCCTCACAGGTCCTCCTTACATGATAGCTCCTTGCTAACAATTTGGGCTTGCTTGTGTTGTGTTGTGTTGTGTTGTGTTGTGTTGTGTTGTGTGTAAATGCTGTCCATTTATTTTATACACTGTATACAGCATGTTTTCTGGTATATGTGTATACACCGATCAGGCATAACATTATGACATCATGAGGTGAAGTAAATAACACTGATTATCTCTTCATCATGGCACCTGTTAGTGGGTGGGATATATTAGGTAGCAATTGAACATTTTGTCCTCAAAGTTGATGTAGTAGATGCAGAGAAAATGGGCAAGCGTAAAGATTTGAGCGAGTTTGACAAGGGCCAAATTGTGATGGCTAGACGACTGGGTCAGAGCGCCTCCAAAGCTACAGCTCTTGTGGGGTGTTCCTGGACTGCAGTGGTCAGTATCTATCAAAAGTGGTCCAAGGAAGGAATAGTGGTGAACCGGCAACAGGGTCATTGGCAGCCAAGGCTCATTGATGCATGAGGGAAGCAGTCTGGCCCGTGTGGTCCGATCACACAGATGAGCTACTGTAGCTCAAAGTTAATGCAGGTTCTGATACAAAGGTGTCAGAATACACAGTGCATCATGCTTATGGGGCTGCATAGCCACAGACCAGTCAGGGTGCCCATGCTGACCCCTGTCCACCACCAAAAGTTCCAACAGTGGGCACGTGAGCATCAGCAATGGACCACAGAGCAGTGGAAGAAGGTGGCCTGGTCTGATGAATCACGTTTTCTTTTAGGACCACATGGCAACAGGATGCACTATGGGAAGAAGGCAAGCCGGTTGGGAGGCATTGTGATGCTTTGGCCAATGTTTGGATGGTCCTGCCATCCATGTGGATGTTACTTTGACCTGTACCACCTACCTAAGCATTGTTGCAGACCATGTACACCCTTTCATGGAAACAGTATTCCCTGGCGGCTGTGGCTCTTTCAACAGGATAATGAGCCCTGCCACAAAGCAAAAATGGTTCAGGAATGGTTTGAGGAGCACAACAACGAGTTTGAGGTGTTGACTTGGCCTCCAAATTCCCCAGATCCCCAGGGATGTGCTGAACAAACAAGTCCGAACCATGGAGGCTCCACCACACAACTTACAGGACTTAAAGGATCTGCTGCTAATATATTGGTGCCAGATACCACAGCACACCTTCAGGGGTCTAGTGGAGTCTATGACTCGATGGATCAGGGCTGTTTTGGCAGCAAAAGGGGGACCAACACAATATTAGGAAGGTGGTCATAGTGTTATGCCTGATTGGTGTAGTTCAATTCACATTCATTTGTATAGCACTTGTCACAATACATATCGTTTCAAGGCAGCTTTACAGAAAAATTAATGTTTCTACATTACAATTTAGAGTGAACTGTTATCAGAGGTGACTGTCAAAGTAATGTCCAAAAATGTACAGTTCTAAGATAATAGAAGTCATGCAGTTAGTTAATATCATGTATTCATTTAGTAGAAACAATGATTTCATAAAAGCAATTATTACAAGGTGTGATCATAATGATTACAGTCAGGGTTTGAAATTGACACCCGCCAAATGCAGGTGAAAATTGACTGTGGCTGGTAAGGCATGTCAACACACTATAGCCAATTTGGCGGGTCATGATTAATAAATTATGTTCTATCACTTTGCATGGCATTGCTATCAGAGTCCTTATGCTAAAAGAAGCCTCAAATATTAGCAAAACAGCTAAGGTCACACTCTTAGAGAAACACAGTGTTTTAAAAATTCAAAGATATTGTTTTTTTTATGACTGTATGCACAGCGGTGGCACCTAAGGCTCCGGCTGTTCAAAATCATGCCGCACTAACACACCACTCACATAGTTTTCCATAAAAATACATATATTTATCATAAACCATTATATGTACTGATTTCACCCTAGGAGATTGTGTATTGTGCATTGTTCAGTAACAGATTTGTTTTTGTGGCTTGAATAAATATCCTTCCTAGAAAATAATATAGATCGCACTTTATCTTTCCGTTCGTTTTTTTTTTTTTCTTTCTTTCTTTCAAATATCTTAATTAAAACTCATTAACGCCACTTTGTTCATTCTTAAAGTGCACTTTGCCGCCTTGAACTTGAAATTGCAAGTAGGCCTACAGAATGACACGAACAGGGTGCCTGTGAGATGTTAGCGGCGCGGTGCTTCCCATCAGCTGTGTGACCGGTTAACCCTAGGCCAGAGCCCTAGGAAACAATTAAGAGGTCACTTTCTCCAACCAGTTTTCATAAATGCCGCATATCCAAGACTTTGGGGCAAAAAGCATCCTAGTGTTGTTTTTTTGTTACGTGCAGGTAAACTCATGGCAATTATAAGAGAAGTCACAGAATTGTATTTATTTATTCATTTATTTTTCCATTTTCTTTTATTTAAATGATATCAGCAAAACAGTGATTGACTCAGTAAATCTGAAAGCAATACAATGATTCAGAATCAGATTTAATACAAACTATATTTAAATCTAAACTGTGTATAATCTGGTTTATTTCTGATATTTTTGTTTTGGCTTTTAGCAGTTATTATATGGTCTTCTTAGGTAAAAAAATAATACATAATTGTGAAACATCAATAGAAAAAAAGTGAGATATGTCCTATATATGAAGCTTGGCTTGAAAATGCAAATTTCTCCATAAGGATGATGGGTAACCTTAAGTATTTCAAGGCATTTCATACAGTTATTTGATAAAACTGTCAAGGTGTATCTTACACTAATATATTCACTAACAAGTAAATAAAATGTACCTATAGTGCTATGTACTGACAGAGTTTATGCTTTTTAAAATGATGCTATCGATTTTCATTCGTTTTTAAAGACACCCTTTGTTGGCTGTGCTGGTGCACTGGTGCCTAAGTGTGTCTTCCCAGTTGGTGCTCATTTCACAGTAAATATTACCATGGGATCTCATGGCATAAAGGGGCTCAAGTGCAAGTTCACATGGCAAACCCAAGCTGTTCTGCTTTGCAGCCTTCTCTTCATCCCTATCTTATCCTCCATCTCCTGAGGGAACAGTTGGAGCAGATGGCAGACTTTGCTTTAGAGTTGTGGAGTATGCAGGAGTGTGTGTGCACATCTGAACAGGAAGGTTCATGCTAAGGGCTTACACCACATACGAACAGTGCATGGAGAAGAGGGGTCAGCACTCGCCCGCTGGTGTGTTGTCAAGCTCGAAAAGAACCTGTACCAGGTCAGAGCAGGGGCAAATCAGAGGATAACCACTTGTTGTGAGCTCACCGCCTCAATAACTAGGGGTCAAAGATCTGCGGTGTACACATGATATTCTGGACACATACCCTTCCAGTGAACAGGGCTCTTATTGCTGGAAATGCCATCAAACATCTAGACATTCCTTTTTTCTGTGGAAAACAAAAGAGATGATAGGATGAATGTTCAAACTGCTCTTTTCCATATAATGAAAGTGAAAGGTTTTCAACCTTTGCTTGGTGAAAGAATGTAGGTCGTTTTAATATTTGTACTTTAACACCTTAATTTGCAGGAAATGGGAATACCATTTTGACCATCCAATAATGGGATATGTGGTAGGTCAGCAGTCATTTATGCTTTCTGCCCTCTGGGTCACAGGTGTCATCAGGACAGCTTTGCCGAACATGGACAGAGAAACTAGAGAGATGTACTCTGTCATCATCCAAGCCAAAGACATGGCTGGCTCCATTGGTGGTCTGTCCGGATCTACCACAGTCAACATCTCACTGACCGACGTCAATGACAATCCACCACGATTCCCTCAAAGTATGCTTCACTGCTTCACTCAGGCTCTTTCACCATTGAATTTTAGGATTTTAGATACACCCCTTCTACAGAGACCATCTAATCCCTAAATCCCTTTGAATGTACCGTGAATTTATCCCAAATGGCTGCATTCGTTTGAGCTTTATTTTGTGAAAATAAACTACTTTTATTGAGCTTGCTCAGGTTTATCCCATATAAACCCTGCAAATTAGCTGATTGCAAGCAACACTTTTTAATATTTGCATCAAAAGCTTTCAAATGTTTAATAAAATCACATCTGTTGTGTTTATTCTCTACTTCAGAGAACTATCAGCTTTATGTGCCAGAATCTGCTGAGGTAGGGAAAGCAGTTGGTAAAATCAAAGCGAACGATGAAGACCTTGGTATCAATGCTGAGATGACATACAGAATTACCAATGAAGAAGGAGCTGCCATGTTTTCCATCTCTACAGACAGTGACAAGAGAGAAGGAATCATCTCCCTCAGAAAGGTCTGAACTAGATGTTCACACAGAACCGATGCTTCAGATTTGGGTTCTACAGCCATGTAAACTTATGTTTGCTCATTCAGCCATGCCCTGTCTTTTCCCATACTGGCCAAAATGTCATTTCTGCTTCTCCCTTGATCTTATTTCTGATGTTCTTTCTAGCCTCTGGACTACGAGAAGAAGAAGGCATACTCTTTGAACATTGAAGGTGTCAACACCCATCTGGATCCACGTTTTTCTTACCTGGGCCCTTTTAAAGACACCACCACGCTCAAGCTCATCATCGGGGATGTTGATGAGGCTCCAGTGTTTACTATGGACTACTATATCATGGACGTGTATGAAAACGCTCCGGCTGGGACAGAGGTTGCCATGGTAACTGCTCAAGACCCGGACAGCACTAGAAGCAAAGTCAGGTGAGTTTTTAGAGAGAATAATGCTGGTATACGGCCTTGAGTATATTCCTCTTCCTGACATATTTCTAATAATAACTGTTGATTACAAGTAAATATATAGGGCTGTCAATTTAATTTATTAGTCACTCACAACAACTCACTGCATTATGGAACCTATAGAATTAGTTAAAATGAGCCTAAAATTCAAGATATGGGGGCAAAAAATGCCCCTGTTTAAGTTTTTATTTACATCATATGATATAGTGAAGTAATTTCACACAAATTCTGTTTTTCTGTTCTGAATAGCACAAGCGCAAATGTGATACTGATCTTATACAACAATAAATAAGAAGTTAATGTTGTGTTATTTTAGACACAATGTTGTATGTTTTGCCAATGAAAATATAAAGCAGAGCTGGTCGTCTCCTCGCAACACACCGGTATTTCATCGAATTTGCATTCTGATTTTGAACAAATCGGGTGAACCGATGATTCAATGAACCATTCATAAAAAGAACCGTTTACTTCACTCCTGAATGAATCAGCTGTTTGAACAAATCAAATGAATGAATCAGTGACTTACTCATTAAGACATTTCTCTTAACATTTCCATGCCTTGCGCTCTACCAGAAGTCACAGTGGCCACTGAGGCTAAATGCGTAAACAGTAGTGCATAATGTCCATCTTTTTTTCTCCCCACTAAGAGAATGTTCACTTGACAACTACATGCATCCATAGAAGCTATTTACTAATTCTGCTTTTTGATAATCATTGGTTAACAGAATTAATTTTATAAAACTCAAGGGCGCAATTTCTTTAAGCATTAAAATAGCTATTCAAGCATGCTCTTTATAAATGCATCTGAAATGCATGTCATCATAACTTCAATAATATCATTGAGTTTAACTTTTCTGTATTGCAATTTTAGGTATTCCATTGATCAAAATGCAGAAGGTGATGCACTTTTCAGCATTGATGTTGACAGCGGACTTGTTACAACCACCAGGAGTCTAGACCGAGAAGAGGTAGCCTGGCACAACATCACAGTGATGGCGTCAGAGATTGGTATGTACTGCTCTCAGGCCAGAATCCTGTCTGTATTCATTGATTTTTATTTTTTTTTATGCCTGAGAAAAACACAGGGAACAATTTTACCAATGATATCTTCGTTTTGAATCAAGCATTCTTCTTGAAGTTTGGACAGGGAACACCTTCCCACCAAGAGGGAATCATAGGCCCTGAAGTCTAAATCATCGATACTGACCAAAACAAATGTCTCCTTGAAAGAGTGTTGCATTGTGGGATTGATGCTGAGGCTGCTGCTAGCATGCTGGTGTGGTTTTGAAGGTGGATGGGGGTCAATCAATTCTTCTTCTCTTTTTCCTATTTGTTTCTTTTTCTTTTTTTACAGATGCTTATCTAAGCAATTATCTTTACTCTACACTTTTCTTCACAGTGGTGTTCAGCTAATAAGCTGAACCTGCCCTCTGTTAACGCTTGCTGATAGTGGACTGATAATGTTATAGGCCACTCTATCTCAGTTCCATCATACTGAATGATGTTGGCTCCAAAATGGGTCCAATAACTCCAAAATGGGTCTAATGTTTTCCACACCAATTTTAAATTCTTGCCATGCTTCAGTGAATCCCACGAGAGAATCATGAATCATTTATATCTCACTGTAAGGTTTTCGATATGGTAAATGTAAAAAAACATATATAATGTTATATCATGAAAACTTCAGGATTTATTTTGCACATTTTGCCTTTAGTGTAAAGGACAGTCGAGGCTTGACAGGAAGCAATTACATGTTGAAAACCATAATGATCATCTTCTCAAAATGTATTGTGTGAAAATGATTATGGTATCATTTCCACCACAACAAAATGTTTTGCTTCAATAAAGTTTTTTGGTAACACTTTACAATAAGGTTCAATTTATTAACATCAGTTAACTATATTAGTTAACATCAACTAACAATGAAAAATACTTTTGCATTTATTAATCTTAGTTGATGTTAATTTTAACATTTACTAATAGTATATAATATATGTGTGTGTGTGTGTGTGTGTGTGTGTATATATATATATATATATATATATATATATATATATATATATATATATATATATATATATATATATATATATATATATTATATAAAATATGCCTGCATTATTAAAATAAAAAGTTGTATCTGTTGATATTATTTAATAAACCTGAGCCAACAATGAACAGTTTTTTCATCAAAAATAAATAATGTAACGAATGGATTATTTTTGCCATGTGACTCATGTGAAATTAAATATGAGATGTGATGTGTGCAGTAATTTTGTCAAATTAATTTTTGATAATTAAAATTGTGAAAATATGATTTAATTGTTCATATTTGAAATACATGCAAATGGGAAATTAGCTCTAGCAAAACAAAGGAGTCAGTCATTTTGTTCAATAAATGTTTAAAATGTCAATTCCATGATATAATACTATTAAAGACAATACAGAGAAAATAAAATTTACTGGAAATCTGTGATGCATGTATATTGTTGGACAAATAAACTAGTACGAGTCTTAAAAGTCTACACAGTTAAAGAAACCCCCCAAAAAGGGTCACAATATCTCTGTATTGTAAATAAAACATGGTGTTCATCAGCAAATATTGCTGATTCAAGCTTCACGCCAGTTTGTTCTGATATGGCATGAATTCAATCATGTGAAATCCCTCATACATCATTCATTCATTGTTGTTCTTACACTTATTTTATAATTGTCCTGACAGAAAATATCCATGATTGAATATTTGTCATATTTATTTATTTATTTATTTATTTTTTCCAGACAATCCAAATCTGGTGAGCTATGTACCAGTCACAGTCCAGGTCTTGGATGTCAATGACAATGCCCCCTATATTGCCACAGACAGCGCTCTGGTTGTGTGTGAAGGCTCCAAGGCAGGCCAGGTTAGTTATCGCCTCTCAGTCCTTTTCTGTGTGTGTCCCTATCATTCTTTTTCGACCTGTCAGCTCCCATCTCAAACCGTTTTTCCTATCTGCACTTTTCTCCTGTCTTTTTCTCCTGCCCTGTTATTTTCACAAACCTTCTTTTTGCATGCTTTAATTCTGTCTTTCAGTTCTCCCATATGTATGAACCCACACATTTCCATGTACACAAATGCTAGGGACACATGCATAAATGAGAAACACATACGCTTCCTTTATGATATGTCTGACACCATCAAGGATGGATTTATCTGTGGCTCGACAGACTTCGGAGGCTCTTAAACCTATAAATAATTCAGCATGTACCAATGTATTCACCGGCAGATAGGAGTCCGCATCAAGCGCACTAAGAGTGGCTCACAGGAAATGTTAATCACTGCACACTGAAATGTAGGCCCATGTGCAGCAATGCACAGCAGTGCAGCGGCATAGCCGTTATAGATTTACCCTTACCCTTGACACACACAAATCACACACAGATTAAATATCACTCTCTGGACATTTGTGTCTGCTGTGCTGGTGGTAAACCATATAAGGTATTATGTCATCATTTATTCACCCTCATGTCATTCCAAACCCATAATAAGATATTCTTAATGAAACTTGAGAGGTTTTTGTCTCTCCTTTGATAGTATAGGTAACCAAATCTTAGAAGATCCAAAAGGTCATAAAAGTGTTATAGCATGAATCCATATAAATAGTGATTTAATCCGAGTCTAAAGGTATGGTAAAATTATTCTGCCTGAAAGAAAGTGTGTGACTAATGTACATAGTTGTGTTTTCATTTTGGAGCCTTGCTTAATTAAAGGCTGCTTTTAAAGCACCATGGTGCTTTTTTTTTATATTCTGCTTCATTCAAGTCCAGTAACCCATTAACTGTCTTTTATAAGGCAGAGGTCCATTCATAAACGTAGATACGGGCTCTCATTAATTATGACTTTTGGTCTGCTGGGCTCAAATCGGTCCATCTAACATCTAAATAAAATCCTCCTCCCAATTACTGAAATTCGTGATTGTAACTTTGTAAGATAATCAGGGATTGCTGTCATGCTGTGGCCCTTGATTAAGTGTTTCCACAGAGATAAGGCAGAACCACATTACTTGTACTGGCATCAACTCACTGGAAGCCCTTTCCTTTTGATCTGTACTGCACTGATCCACAACAGTGTGTTGCATGAAACCATGCACTGTAATTAGGGAAGAAAGCTGTAATGCAGTGACACTGGTGGTTTTCACACTCTTTTTCGTCCAAACCCAAGTTATATTCTATTTTGCACCATTGAAAGTGTGAGAAAAGTGTGAGATCCAGTTCTCTAATTTTTGCCTAATTACTGCTTATTAATAGTTAGTAAGGTATTTGAGTTGGCTAGGAATTGGTTAGGATTAAGGGATGTAGAATATGATCATGCAGAATAAGGCATTAATACTGTATGTGCTTTATAAGTACTAATAAACAGCCAATATCCCAGTAATATGCATGTTAATAATACTAGTTAATAGTTTGTCTTTTCTTATGCTCACTCAAGCTGCATTTATTTTCTGATGCAGCCATTAAAAATGTTGACAGGTAAAAATTGTATTGTTTAGTCCTGATTTATCCCTTTGGATTAACCACCAAAATGTGATCTGTTCCCAGATGCAGTTTATTGAGAAACAGGTAGCTGTTGTAATAAGTGTGAACAGTAGCTTGCAAAGGTGCATAATTATATGTTATGAATATTGGTTCACTTCCGCATATTAGAACAGGTTGGTTTCATACCAATTTCAAACATAAACAGTACCCCTTGCAAGCGAACTACCGGAACTCCAAATAAACTCTCCAAACTCTTCCGTCAAACCGATTCGAATCCACACCAGATGCTCTGATGCAAAAGTGCCCTAGAGAGAGAAACCCCTGGTCTAACATGGGTCGTGCAGCACAGACAGGTGAAAGGCTTCAATAATTGGTCCAGACTCTGCATGAGGAGATTCCCACTTGCAGCTGATGTGCTAGCAAGAGCCAATTAGGTTAACAAGCTGACAAAACATCATGAGGCTGAGTAATGCTTCAAACCGGCTATCTTTTCAATGACTGTAATCCAGACACCCAACTGGCCAAAGGACTTCGGGTCAGCAGTCTGAAGTTAATGTCTTTCAAAAGAGGAGAGGAAGAAGAAGCCCAGGTGGTCCAATTACATTTCTGGGTTACAGAGAGTGAAACACCCCGCCTCTCAGAGAAGCAAAGGCATCTGTTTTAGATATTTTTAGTGCCACTTATCATTCAGCTTTAATTTTGGAGTAAGAAAGAACTAAGCTTGAGCTTGTTTTCTTTTGTTCTGTACGGTTTATTTCTCCTTATAGGTCATTCAGATCATCAGGGCCATAGACAAGGACAACTTCGCCAATGGAAGGTTCACCTTTTCTCTACCAGATGACCTTCCAGCGAATCCAAACTTCACTCTGAAGGACAATGAAGGTAAAATACAAACAATAACAAAACCGCTTCCATAGGGTTTGTTTCGGTTTGGTAAAACATCTAATTAGAAATAGTTTGATGAGTCAAGCCTGTATTTTAAGAGTTGGTTGCAAAAACAAATTCCATATTCAGTACTTAAGTTGTACACAGGCTCTCATGAAAGTCAAATAAGATCCGACTGATCTAAAGAGCCTCTCCAATGGCGTCTCCGTAATGGAATCTTTCTAATGTTTTCCAACTGATTTCCTGATGTTTGCTCAGGGCAAACCCTCAGTGCCTCTCCACAAACATATTTAGTACCACGTTGTCACACAGATCACCCTCTGCCTTCCCCTCCTCTTCTTGTGCTTTCTTTAATATCGTTGCAAGGCCAACGGTGCCGTTTCCCTGGAAACCAGGTCTGTGTTTATGTTAGCTCAAGGCTCCCTGGTGGAGACGGCCAGGCTGTAATGATTTCCTTCTAATGCTGTACTGCTGCTTCAGTGAATCGGGACCTGCAGGTGGACCGGTCGGAGTTTAACAGGGCAATCAAGGAGATAAGAGGCAGATGCTAAAAGCCCAGAGTTCAGAGGATCCAGTGCTTCAGAGCTTTATTTGAATTTGTATCCTAGCCAAGGTCCTCCCCAGGCCATTTCATCCTTAAATAATATCCCAGCGGATGGACCATTTTACACATTGGGGGTTGGCGCACTCCTCGGAACACACTTGAGGAGCGCTCTGTTGCGCTTGCTGTGATTGAGTGGGCGTGTAGGGCTGTCATCCTTGATCACGTAGATGTTTCTCTCCTGGCACCGCTGTCATTATGCCAGCGTCCACATGACCATAGTGCTTGCCAGGGTGAGGCGGAAGAAAATATGATGGAAATTCCCTCTGGAGGTGCACTTATTTTCCCCCTGGGAAATGGCAGCGAGTTCAATTGAATAATAATCATCTTGACTGTTACATTTTTCGACATAGTTCATATTCTGAATCCAGGAAGCATTCGTAATGAAGCTCTCCACTGCTTCAGTAGAATGGGTAAGGGAATGCACAGTGCACCCCATTCACAAAGATAGCCTACATCAAGTTTGACAGCGTGCCACGGCTTTGGCAAGAGTGTTTGTGTTTGTGTCATCTGGGATGGGACACATTACATTGAGAGGGTTCCTCCTGGGCCACTTCACTGCAGGTCTCTCTCAGGCCATTTATCTCTACCATTTAAACACTCACATTAAGTTATAACAGCTAGAGCGATCAGGACTCATGCCAGAACTGCAGTATTGGCAGTATATGTTGTTGTTGTTGTTGTTGTTGCTATTTCCTATTTATTTATTTATTTTTTGAATATTTTTTGCACGACCCATCTCACAGTGATGATTAATTATCCGCAGTACATGCATGATTCGCTCATGTATTTTCACGGGGAAAGTGTTTACGATTCACTGCTACATAAATCAAAGCACAACTGTGAATTTCCCATCCATGTATAATTACAGACCACGTTTTCTATGTTGTTTGTAAAGATGCACTAATGATCGTTCCACCCTCTGTTGTTTCATGTTCATTTTTTTTAATAGTGTTTGGACAGATTAAATGGAGTCTACCTGGAGGCCATTTCATAAAACCCCTACAGCATGAAATCAAACACAAATGAGCTACACCTAGGGGTCACTACATGAAGGGCTGATTTATGCGTAAATATTTCAGAGGTGCTAATTTTGGTAGTGTTACCGTAACCTTGAGTTTGAAAACTAGTATCTTGCATGCACAATCGTTGCTGGTTCTGCATGCATTAGACCCCTGAAGAGAAACAGCCCTGCATCCTCTGCACTGGTGTAGATTTGGGTATGGATGCCAATGACCCCACCAAAGAGACTAGTGAATACTATCACATTTTTCTAGCAATCACAGTTAAGGAATGTAACTGAAAACTTAGGTGTAAACATGGGGCAGTTGCATAGCATAGTTGATCCCTACATAGTTGTCCCTACCAATGTTAAACCCAAACCCACGCTCTTACTTTCCCGATGGCTAATATTCAGAGGGAGACAGGGTTCATGTTGAATCCCAAACCCCCTCACATCCTCCCAGGCTGCAGAGTCTGAAGACACTAGCTCAAACCACATTTTTAATGTGAAGAAACTGCATGACTATGCATATACTGAGGTGCTTAGGACCTGCCTGTGGGTGGGTGCGTGCGTGCGTGCGTATGTAAGAAAGAAAGGTAGCGACAGCTAGAGAGAAGGTGAGAAACCTTGCACAAGCCTTTCAAAAATGAGAAAAGTTGGAGCATGCACTGTAGGGAGTTAATAAAGCATGACGCTTTTGTCACTGTGTGGGGTTTACAGTCTGTCAGCACACCGGCACTCCAACATTCCTGTTGGGGAGGAACAGCAGAAAAGCAAATTTGTTTTGTTTTTTTTTGTTTTGTTTTTTTTTTTAAATCAGACACAAGTAAGATGGACCAATGTGAATCAGAAAACATAAACCTACATGCAAATAATTATTTCTGACTACATTATTTTCTGGTGCACCCAGCTCAAAATGCATTTATTAAACACTGACTATAAATTCTGATGATCTGACTGCTGCTGTTCAAACATTTGGGCTTAATATCTTTTAAAATATTTTTTAAATGAGTCTGCATTTATTTGAACAAAATACCTTCAAATATCATTATAATTTAAAATTACTTTTTTATTTTCATATATTTTAAAATATTTTTGTTCCTGTGATGGCAAAACTGAACTTTAGTAGTGCCACATGATCCGTCAGAAATCATTTTAATATGCTGATTTGGAGCTCAAGAAACATTTTGTATTTCTTACCATATTATTTTAATGTATCGTTGTAATTATAAACGCACTGGTTTGTAACACAAATAGGTTTGCAATTTACTGAAATTTGTTATTCTAGTTATTTACCTATAGTGGTTAATGAATCAGAAGTGTCGTACATTTACAGAAAATACTTCCTTATTGCCAACTAGAAAATGATGGGGTCCCATGATCATTTGGCTATAATTTATTAGTCTAAATATATTGGCCTACTTTATTTATTGAACCAATAACATTAAAGAATCACATTTTTAATAAATGTAACTTTTTTTGAACATTGTTGTCTTTTATCATAGTGCTGTGGCTGCCGTTTTATAGCCGTTGTCATTTCAACAGTGAAGAATCCAAACCCATACAGCTTGAAAATGAAGTAACAGAATGCAATATTCAAAAAGCTGTTCTCCATTCTCGGAGGCATCCGCTGAGGATGGGGAGCGAATTGTTTTGTTGGCTTCTGTTGCACGGCATCGTCATGCATGCAGCCAGTGAGAATAAACCTCTGCTCTCTCTGACAGATAGCAGCGCGAGCGTGTTGGCGCGCAGGCAAGGCTTCAGCCAGGCAGAACAGGAGCTGTACCAGCTGCCCGTGGTTGTGTGGGATGGAGGAGAGCCCCTCCTCAGCAGCACCAGCACGCTTACGCTCAGGGTGTGTCCGTGCCAGCGCGGGGCCAGAACGCCAGTGTGCAGGGCTCAAGCCTTCCTGTCCTCGGCCGGTCTCAGCACTGGAGCCCTCATTGCCATCCTACTATGTGTGCTCATCCTCTTGGGTAAGACTAAAAACTCAAGGACCAAGAGAAAAGCTTGTTTCTTTCCTCAATGAATTTGCCATCAAAGAAAAGGCAGAAGCATACAATGGGGTCCAAAGTTTTGAATCCACTAGTAAATGTATATATTTATTTGTAAATTAATTATCAGCATGACAATTTGAGTGAAATTGTTCTATTGTTCTGTAAATATTTTATTTTATTCACATTGTTTATTATGGATGGGTGGGTGGGTGTGTGTGTGTGTGTGTGTGTGTGTGTGTGTGTGTGTGTGTGTGTGTGTGTGTGTGTGTGTGTGTGTGTGTGTGTGTGTGTGTGTGTGTGTGTGTGTGTGTGCGTGTGCGTGTGTATGTATGTTCCTGCGGCTCTCCCGCTGTAACCGGTAGCGGTCGGTAACTCTGGTGTACATTGGACGGGAGTGGGCGGTCTGACAATAGTCCGGCTGCTCCTGACATCCTTTGACAACAGCGTATCCGTGCTTGCACTTGAAGTGAACAAAACTTTCTGCAATGGTGGTGTTCACACAGTTCTCAGTTCCCTGCCCTGAACCTGGCAATATATGTTCTTTACATACCGTCCACGAGAGCATCTTCAGAGAGAACATTCAGCCTTTGTGGTTGGATTTTGGATGAGAGATGTTCGGTAATGAAACTGTTGTCAGTCAGCGACATTCTGTTCTTGCATGTTAAAAAAAAAATTTCATTTTGCAGTAGCATTAGCTAGTAAGCCGACAGTTTTCGTTTATTTGTACTTTTGGCTTGTAATTTTGAGTGACAGATGTCGTATTTGATTTAGCCTATTTTTCTCTGTGACATTTTTATGGCTTTGACAGTATCATGATAAGACAAAAATAACAAATACAGTTATTGTATAGCCAGCATTTTATATTTGTTATCCCAGTCACTTTCTTTCTTAGGGGAAATTTTATCTGGAAACGAGGTCTAAATTTAGCAGGATCGGTCAGATCGGGAAGAAAATCATTCTGAGCGGCAAGCGGGTGAACACAGAGTGAATTTCAAGTGGGAGCGGGACGGACGGACGGACGGACGGACGGACGGACGGACGGATACTGCAGGATAACCAAGCATATATTACTATAATTTACATTATTGCTGATCATTTGTTAGAAAGATCCAAGGAATCGTGGGATGATGTATATCCAACATGTTCTCCTTTGCTTATTTCTTTTACCTGACGTCCTAAGAAACACTGCTTGAAATTCACTGGTTGTAGATGAGAAGTTTCACCCTGCAGAAAGTGTGAAAACCCCCTCTCTCACTCTGGTACTGACAAAGCCAAATATAGACACTGCTCAGGAATTCTGCACAACAGTGTGGGCTGAAAGTGGGAACAACAGTCGTAACATTCACATACCTTAATAGACATTCAAATATAGACTTCTTGAATTCAGATGCTCATTTATGGCAAAACACAAAACAAGTGATTTTTGTCTGACCAGTGCATAATACTTAAACACAATAGGTCTATTCCAAAGTCTAGTGAGCTGCCTACCTACCTTGCTGAAGATAACATATTATGCAAGCCTAAGCTGGTTTCTAAATGTCAGTTGGTCTCCCTGCCTGGTCATGCTGGTCTGTTGGCTGCATGGCTTTAGAGGGGTTTTGTGCAGTTAAACTAAATAAACATCAGCTTGGCCAGCTTAGGCTGGTTTAACTGGGAGTTTTCAACAGGGTTGACAGCCTTCCCTTCGGTAGTGACTAAAGAAGTAGACAGCAACATTAAGCTAAGGTACCTTCTTTTGTATCCTTCATGGAGCTCCGTAGAATCATTCATCCAATTGAGAGAAATGTCAGTAATATAGTCATATTTCATCTAAAGAACATAGACTAGTTTACCTAATATATGTATGCTATGTAATTCTGAATGCCTTAGTTCAATTAGGACATTTAAGTATATTTAATAAACATGCCTTAGAAAAAAAAAAAAAAAAACTTACTGGTATGCATTTTGAGACAAAACAATGGCTGAGACATTTTAAGATATGTCAGTTAAAACAGCTCAAACATGAATTTTAGTCTGGGACTAGCTTAAGGCTTGTCTTTGAAACTGGGGGCATATGTATTGTTTTGCAACATGCTTCAGCAGAGTCTCCCTTGCCCTTCACATGAGGTTAATTATTTGTGGCACATTGATTTACGCATTCCAAATCACTTATGAGTAGTGTTTTAGTATTGAGATATTTTGAATGCTGTCTTAAAAGGTAGCTGCCTATGTAGGCAGTAAGGCAGTTCACTAGGTTTTAGAACAGGGCTATATCTGTTCGAATAAAGGCTCATGAAGCTATTTATGGCAAAACATCAGTGATTTCACATCAGTACATGAGTGATTAGGTGAATATTTACTCAGACAAAGCTTTTCCCTGTATAAAATGTCAGCAGGCAGATGATTGCACTCCCATGTGATACGTCACTAACTCACAATAGTAGTAAAGCTAATTCGCATCATCATTTACATGGATGAACAAACTGAGCTTATGTCTCCTTTCTTGTAGCCATCGTGGTTCTGTTTGTCACTCTGCGTAGCAAGAAGAGCAAAAAGGAGCCTCTAATCATCTCAGCAGAGGATATCAGAGAGAACGTGGTCACGTACGATGATGAGGGGGGAGGCGAGGAAGACACAGAAGCCTTTGACATAGCGGCGCTGAGGAACCCTGCGGCAGCCGAGGAGATGAGAATAAGGAAGGACCTGCAGTCGGAGGTGTGGAGGGCAATGGGTACAGAGGCTCTCAGCCCATCGTTGACCTTACCGGACGAGGACATCCATGAGGTGATTAAGCTCAAGGTGGTCGAGGCAGACCGGGACATGAGTGGCCCTCCGTATGATTCTCTTCAGACGTACGCTTATGAGGGCCGCGGCTCTCTATCTGGTTCCATCAGCTCTCTGGACTTGCCGGAGCTTCAGTCAGAGCTGGACCTCAGTGAGGTAGACAACTGGGGCCCTGAGGTACAAATACTTAGCAGTCTTTCAAGAGTCTTTCAAGAGAAAGGCCAGCAGCACGCCCCCTAATGGCTGTGCATGTTCCGTAAACCAGACATTTTGTGTCGTTTCCCTGATGTCTGGTCAAATGGGACTGCAGTGAAGACTGACATTTTTTTGTCATCCAGTTTTGCTGTGGGATTATTTGACTGTTGTTTTTCACTGGCCTCCACAAGTGGAAGTAAGTTGATTTTTGAAGAAAACGTTTAAAATTGAGAAAAAAATGAGAACTCATAAAGGAAGCTATTTTCCCTGGTGTATATTTTCTATTGCTTAATAAAAATTCATGATTCCAGAAAAGTAAAACATGCCTCTATTGAATATTCCTCCTTTTCCAGCTACAAAAGTGTCCAGTTCAATATCCTGGCTGGTTTGTGATGACATCTTTCATACTACACTGATCATTTTCCTTCTCAAAATAGAAATTTGATTTCTGTTTTCACAGCCTGCAGTGTTTAAGTTTCCATTTTTCACCCAATATGATACCTTCTCCCTTCTATACTAGAACGACATTGAACGTAGTGTGCAACATTTAGTATAAATCACCTCTGTCAAAAGCAAGAAAATAACTTATTATAATTCTCATGAGCAGGGAGAGTTTTAATTGGATAACAACAGCATTCTGTGAAAGATAATTGGATTCAAATGCTTGAGTGGGCACCTTTTATTACTTTCCTAGGACTTATAAATCAACTGTGAAAAGTCTGTGTTGCAATCCAGTCCTGATCAATTCCCACGAGCCTCACAACATGCAGATAAAGAGCCCACAGACTGCTTTAATAGCCAGAGTAATGATGATGATGACTTGAGAGCGTCAACACGACGGCCGCTTTTACTGATCTAAATGTGCTCGGCTGTCACAAGTAGTGTTGGATTGTTTAGGGGGACGACTTTTTGAATACTGAGGGAGTTTCAAAAGTGCGATCCTTTCTTTCCTCTGACAGCAGCATTAGCTAATTAGTAAGGCTATTCCGGAAACATACCTACTGACAGCAAAATAAATGATTTTAAAGAGACGGTTGGTTAAAATGATGATGACAACCTTGTTTTTGACAGGCTAACATGCACTGTTCGTACCAACAGCCTTGCTTTCTCAAGACTATTTTTCTATATTTTTTTACTTTTCAATACATGAAAGGTGTTGAAAAGTCAGAGGCTACTATATTGTCTAACAACATTTAAGGAAATGTTATTATACTATATCATTTGCTGTATATTTTTAATATCATTTTAAATGTTTGCTTTATATCGATGCCTCTAGGAACTCCTCTACACACGTCCACCAAACACAGAATAAAAACTACTCACGCACACCACACCCAATCCACCAGTGCATTTTTCTTCCTGTTTCAGCCTTCAGTGTTGATTGATAATTTGTTGTTTTTGTTTGCACTAAAGAAGTGGCTATTTTGCAGTTAATGATGATGATGATGATGATGGTGGTGGGGATGATGATCTAGACTGTTGATTAGCCTCATCACAGATATGGACTTTTCCTACACAATCTGAGAGCTCATCAACACTCTGACCCTGATTATTGTGAGCCAAATACATCATTATCATGCGACCAAAAGCAGATAAAATGTTTAACACAATTTGAAGTGGGGTGAAATGAGTCTGGGTTTATAGTAACTGACCTGTTCACTTTGGGTGATTGACACTGGATGAAGTACACATAGATTGCCATGTGACTTTTGATTCTTCTTTTTTTTTTTTTTTTTTTTTTTTTTGTAGGTATTTGAATTCAAAGCGAATTGAACAATGTTGGTGAATTGCTACACTCTGCTCAAAGCATGAAAGGAAATAATTCAGGTATTGTATTAGACCAGTGTACTCAAAATGTATAATAATATTTAAAACAAATAACAGATTGGGGATTTAAGAAACTAACACTTTTAATGACTTGAGAGACTTGACTTTGTGGCAATTACATGTGATTTAGACTCGATCTCGAACTTACAAATGACACAGGTTTAACAATAAATAGGAAAACACATGAAATTCATCTATAAAAGATTTTTTTTTTTTTCCAATTTATTTCCTCCCTGCACGTGTCATCTTTTTGTGTGATTACCTCCAACAGATTTGTGATACTGCTCACAATAATATTTTCACATCAACATGGGTGTAATTTCATGTCCTCGTTTTTTTCTTTTCAACTTTTATTCATTGAATAAAGAAAATACAGTGGGGCTGAAAAGAGAGGCACCCTAATGGACCTGACCTCATCTGTTTCTAGGCTTTTATAGTTTTTCAGTTCAATTTCATATTCATGCCTCAGAGGGAAAAAAAATCATAGTCAACCGATTTTGTTGACAGATTTCTCCTTTAATATCCCTCAGCTTTGTCGTTTTGCCTGCATGTACTGTTCTAATTATACAGTCCAATTAGTGTTAGAGGAACTCATCAATGCCGCGGCTGAGGCGAGTGGCCCAGTTCTGTTCCACAGTCGCACGATTAATGTTTGGACCTATCAGGCAAATTCATTTCTGAACTGTGAGTCATTGTAATGTATTCTAAAGAATTACAAAAGATATAGAAAAACATACACTGTAAAAATTTTCAGGCCTCTCCAATTAAAAATGTTCTAGTGACTGGTCACATCAAAATTTTTCAGTTGGCCAAACTGAATATCTGTGAATTGATATCTTTTTAATTCATAGAAATTCAGTTTGGCCAACAAAAAAAAAATGTAGATTTTTAATTGGAGAGGCCTGAATTTTTTAACTGAAGTTAGGTTTGCCTGTTTGCGCTAATGAGTTTTACTGTAACGTGCTAGCCTGCTTTAACAGATCTCTGATGGGATAATGCTCAGGGAACTTACTATGCAAATATTTTGGAACCCAAGACAACCCAATAGATCCACCAAGTATCTTTCTTACTCTCAAAGCAATTAAAACATTCCGAAGGATGGAATCATTTGTCGATTCATTTGGAAAATTCTCCTGTAGGGCCAAAGTATAATGAAATTGGAACAATCAGTCGTGATTCTTGTGTGATTGCTTATTGTCTTGTAGTTTGTCATTGTTCTTGTTTTCATTTGGACGTCTGATGAGCCCATAATGACTTCTGTTCGGAGTGCTGCTGCAAATTATAATTGTGTGCGTGTGTGTGTCCCAAAGTTATTTTACTGAAAACACTCTTTAACAAAACTTTACTCAAAAGTTTGGGGTCAATAAGATTTAATAAATTATTACATTTATTGAGCAAGGATACATTAAACTGACCGAAAGTCACAACAAAGACATTGTTACAAATGAACAAATGAATCCTCCCCAAAATCAACTTCATAGAATGCTTTGCCATCACAGGAATGAATACAATTTTAAAGTGTATTAAAATAGAAACTGTTTATTTAAATTATAATAATACTTCACAATATTCCTGTTTTCATAACTATGCATGCGAAAGCCTGCAAGACCCCGGTCTTAGATATTTTAGAAAAGTGCTGCTTTTGTCATATTCCTTTTTTGCCCTCTTTGTTTGTCTTCCCCAGATGTACTAGTTGCCACAAAAATAGACCTTGAATGAGTCCCGCAATGTCAAATGTATTTGATCCCGTCTGCATAAATTGCTTGGGGAATCAAACCGTGATGAGCTGTACGACACAAAGCTTGCTAGTGTGCAGCAATTTCCCACGCTGCCTTTGATGACTACTTTTATGGCACAGGAGCTAACGCTGGTGATTCTCCACGCCCCTGTTCAACATGGCAGCTTGCATTAAAAATAATGAACTACATAATTGCCCATTTCATTACTGGCCCATAGATGACACACAGCCTTTTTGTCTGTAGATTGAGGGTAATTACTTCCCAGGACCTAGATGCCCTTTCCAAGACATGCATTGTGCTCTAGTGCGAGACTTGTTTATCTACCGCTTTTCTGCTAAGAACAATGAGCTCTCTCTAGAAACCATTTTATCAAAAGGGCAGACACTTTGTGGAACTATAAATGCCATTATAAGGCTGTCCTGGTTTTTACATGTACTGCTCCGTATTTACAGGACTGACCTCTTGGTCATCATAGGGTTGCAAAGTTTCCAGAAACTTTCCAGGATTTTTTTTAAACATTTGGAAAGTTTCTGGAAATGTTCAGCCCTTGAGCAACCATGGTCAACACATGAGAGACATCAAGATGTTTGGGATAATGTTTATCAGACTTGCTATGCAGAATATAAAAAGAGTACTTTAGTATTTAGGAAAGGACCAGCCAACTTATATTTGCATTGACAAATTAAATCAGGTATAAATCAAATGAAACAGTAAAGCAATAAAAACTGGCTTTTGCAATTTCATGCAACAAAAAAATAAAAAAAAAAAATAAATAAACCTGCAATGGATGCTGAAAACAAAACCAGCATATGAGAAATAAATAAACAGTACAGATGTATACAGGCTCAGCTGTAAACACCTACAGTCCTTGAAACCATATGAAAACCAGCCTGATATGGAGCAATAGAACTGTGCATGAGTTAAAATGAACGTGAAGGCCTCTGATAGTGTTCAATGATAAGAAAGATAGACCGGTGAAGACGGAGATGGTGATCTTTAACATAGAATAATTACATTCGAGACAAACAGAAATTTGTATAATCCAATAGATCCACAAGGTGAAGCAAGGAAATTGTTCATGAATGGAAATATCCAAGCGATGAATGTAAAGAGTACAAATGCTTGTGGAAATAAAATAAAAGACATAAACTTAACATTTGCAGTGAAGCCAGTTAGCAAGCAATCTCAAAGCATGTGCAATGATCACAAACCAATATAAAAAAATAAAAATAAATCACGTTTCTGGGTGGTTTGTGGAAACAGCAGGTAGGCCATACTTCCTCTTCCCAACAAATATGACTTTCTTCTGAATTTAATGGCGGTTGGCAAACCAGCAAAAATCTGACTTCTCTACTACCCACCTGGGTATATACCAGTTACTAGAGCATCCTATAGCACTGCTAGTGGTGTGTAGTAGCATTATCCTCAGTCAAAGAGAACATAGCAACAAGTCCAATATGTTGGGTCAGATCAAATCGTTTTCTAAAACTTTGGCCCTTAAGCTCAGACTGGATGGGATCAGAAAATGATTAAGTGGACACTGTTCAGTGATCGTGAACTACAGTGAACTGCTAACACGAGCATCTCCAAGTAAGTCTATATAGGCCATTTGGTCACAGGAGCACTAGGGGCCAATCTAGACAGGAGAGATGCATCATGGTAACTTCTCGCCAAGGTCAATCAGTTTTTTGAGTATGATACTCTGTTCCCTAAAAAAGTATAGAAGAAAAGCCTTTTAATATTTGCTTAGGATTAACACAGTTTAAATTATATAATTATGGGTTACACTTGATTTTGATGGTCCCCTTTAGACATTCTGTTGACTAGAAGTAACACTGCACATACATGCCAACTAACTCGCATTAGAATATTAGTTGAGTATTAGTAGACTGGTTGGGGTTGGTAGAATAAGGTGACACTCTGGCGAGGCGAGGGACTGTGAGCGAATGTTAATGAGCGTCAGCTGTGCGCCAGACCGGTCTCGTCTCATGGAGGAGTGACGGGAGCATAAAAGGAGGAGCGACGACAGTGTAAGACGAGAGAGGACCAGGCCTGGATTTTATGTTGGGTTTTGTTTTGTGTATGTAGGCGGCAGTCGGCCGTGAGGGGCTGCCGCCATTATTGTGTTTTGATTTTGTTTTGTTTTTAGGCAGCAGTCGTCCGTGAGGGGCTGCCGCCGACATTATTAGGGCCCAAGCCCTGAAAGGGCGAAGGCCCTATTGTTCTTCTAAGGATTATTATTATTATTATTATTATTTTTCTTTCGCCTTTTTGCCCTTTTTGGGGCCCTTAACATGCTCGAAAACTCTTGAAACTTTGCACACTCATCGGAACGCGCGGCCATCAGGGTTTGGGCTGGGTTTGGTACCCGGGCGTGGCAGGGGGGCTCGACAGCGCCCCCTTGAAAAAAATAATAAAACTGTCCATAAATTAAAAACGCTTGCATGTATTAGTATGAAACTCGGTACACATATAGAACTCATCGGGAAGTGAGCTATTATGGGTCATTTTAAAACGCATACTGTGGAATTTGAAATGCTCCTCCTAGGCGATTAACCCGATCAGCACCAAACTCGGTCAGCATGAAGTCAAGGCATTGAGGATGCTAAATTGCGAACGGATTTTTGATATCTTGAACGGTTTGGCCGTGGCAGGAGACGAATTTATGGCAAGAAATGGGAAACAGGAAGTGTGTTATAACTTCTGCATACATTGACCGATTTGGATGAAACTTCAGCTGTGTGTTGGCTGTAAGAGGCCGATCACATGGATATTACTTTTGTGAGTCAAAGTTATAGCGCCACCAACTGGCAGCAGGAAGTGTGTCACTTTCAAAAATGCTTTGAATCACCATCTTATTTTCACCCGATTTACTTCAAACTTTATCAGTATAATGTCAAAACATGGCAGATATAGACATATGAATGGATTCCTGATATTTTAAATACTGTTGCCATGGCAACGTGTCAAAGTTGAATAATCTTTTAGGGTGTTTTTGAGACTCTTAGCATGCTTGAAATGGCATGAAACTCAACACACACATCAGTGATGCCTTCCAGTAGATATGGCCAAAGTCTTAGAAACGGGCGTGGTGGAAGGGCTCAGTAGCGCCACCTTTTGACAAAAGTGGGGGGGATAGTTTTATCTACAGTCACCAAACTCTGTATATATATTGTTCTCATCAAGCCGGACATCTTTCTAATTTACAGTCATTAGCTCTGACCAACAGGAAGTCAGATATTTTGGTTTGAATTTGTAATTTTGGATAAATCAGGCTCTGAGTTATTATAAACTATTCGTAGGAGATGCATGGAATCGACACCAAACTCGGTCAACATGAAACAAAGACACTGAAGATGCTATAGTGCGAACGATTATAGGATATCTCAAACGTGCTGCTATGGCGAGGGATTAAATGAAGGACAAAAAAGGGAAACAGAAAATGTCTAATTTCTTGTAAAATCATTGTTTGATTTAAATTAAATTAAGATTGTATGTTCGGTAATTGAACCTGGGTGAATTTAAAATGAATGTACTATTTTTCAGATCAATATATTTATTTTATTTAATATATTTCATCTGAATCTTATTTTGTCTGCCCTCCCTTCATTGTCCAATAGATGCCACTGTTGACTTAGTTTTGATGGGGAAAAAAAACCCTGTTTCCCTCTTTGTCTCTGGCTCTGGCTCTTTGTTTGTGTGTGTGTGTGTGTGTGTGTGTGTGTGTGTGTGTGTGTGTGTGTGTGTGTGTGTGTGTGTGTGTGTGTGTGTGTGTGTGAGTGGAGGGGGGGATGGGTGGCTGACAGCTAAAGCATGCCTCTCTGTCTATGCCTCTGGCTCTTTCTCTGTGTGTGTGTGTGTGTGTGTGTGTGTGTGTGTGTGTGTGTGTGTGTGTGTGTGTGTGTGTGTGTGTGTGTGTGTGTGTGTGTGTGTGTGTGTGTGTAAGGGGGATGGGTGCACCTGCAGTATTCTGAATGTCATTCTGAACTCAGTTTGTACAGCACTGCAATATAGTTTTATATGATTAGTTTCATAATTATGGTAATAAAAATATAAAAAGACCTTTAGATAAATACTGGACTTAAGGACTTTAAAAAATGTAAGCTGCAAAAGATAACTTTGCACTCATTTCAAAGGGACCTATGACATCATCTGACATGAAATTCATCTAAATTGAATTGATCTCATAGATGTTGTGGTTTGTGGTCATTGCAGCACCGACTGCTGCAGTTAATGAGGTGAATTCAAATGACTTTGACAGTCATTTTATTAAAACATAATTTTAGCTACAAAAAATAAATAAATAAACAACTTGCCTAATGTACTTTACGTAATGATGATTGATCTTAAGATATTTTAACGTATAATATGTGTTGTGCGTACCCATGTTTACACGTACGCAACAATAGAGTTTAGATGCGTTTCATTTCATAGGCTATCACAAATAACTATCACTTTAGTGTGACAAAAAGTTTTTAGAAAAACTATACAAATACCTTGAATTAAATACTGGCCTTCTGGACTTACAAATTTTTGAGCTGCAAAAAATAACTTTGCAAATATTTGAAAGTAACCTATTATATCCTATGACGATAAAATTAATCTATATTTCAATGACATCATGGGTGTGGCTTGTGGTCATAGTGGCAACAGCTGCTGCGGTAAATGTGGCATATTTAAAATATTTGTAAAAAAATATTCTCCTGTTTAAATGCATATTGCCTGTCGTGCACAGTTTCCTCGAAGCCACCGGGGGTGGCGGTGCCACCGGCTTGGGCCCGTCATCGCTGCTCGCAGCTTTAATATTTTGTTTGTTTTTGATTAAAGTTTTTAAAATGTTCGCCGGTTCCCGCCTCCTTCTTCCCTGAACCTTTTCATTGCGTTACAGACACCTACTTAAAAAGTTACTTATAGTCAGTAGAAGGTCAACAGTGTGTTAGTAGACAGTCTACTAATACTCTAATGAGAGTTAGTTGACATGTAGGTGCAACGTTACTTATAGTCAACAAAATGTCTAGAGGGGACAATCAAAATAATGTGCCTTAATTATGTTAAAGACATAACAAAACGAATGATTGAAATATAGTGTGTAATTGCAGTTACACTATTGTTGTATATCTGATCATTTGTTTTAAATATACTGTGTAGAGCACAATGAATGATACCAGGAAAGTCTTGGCACTGTATGGTCTTTGAAATCATAATCATTTATAGTTGAACTTATATTATGCTTTAAAAAGATCTATAGATAGATATATGTATATTGTAGCGAGATCGAGCCCCAGGGGAAATGGTGCGGGATTTATGCATGCGTTTAATCGTGTTACGATCAAATATGCACAGATCCGCACAGAGGGGAATTTGGATATTAACAGTTGATTATAACGGATTATAACAATTATTAATATCTAGGGCTTAATTCAACTTTTAGAAAATTCTTTGATTCTAGAATTGAGTTTCAAAGGACGGATAATTGTCCACCAAATACCTCCCTTTTAATAACTCTTAAACAACGTTTCTCTGGCCAAGAGAAATATCTTTCTTTTAATTTGTAACAGGGTCGGTTCAACGTAAAAGGGACCTATGGGTGAGCAACTCAAGCGCAATCACGTGTGAATATATATATTTTAATAAATCAACAAACAATAAACAAACATACACAAATTAACTGAAAGAAGGAAGGAGAGAGAGGGAGAGAGAGAGAGAGGGACAAGGCAACGGTGATACTATCGACACACCCTATGAGCACAAGCAAGAAATCGGTCCAACTTATTGGTATAAGCTCAAGACTTTATAACGACAGCTTAAGGGATACTTGCATATGTTTCCTTGATCGCGAGTTCGTGCGTGTGGGGAAATTCCGCGATCCGGTCCGTGTTTGAATCTTGCAGGGTGTGTCCTTGGAGTCCGCGGGAAATTCAACTTTGGTTCCTTTGTGTGATGAGATCTGTTGGAAGATGGCGAAGAAGGTGAAGGCGAAGCGGGACGAAGAGAAGAGCGAAGAGGGCAAGAAGAAGAGCAAGGAGAAGAGCAAAGAGAAGAGAAAAAGCGTTTGTAGACCGTCTTAAAGGGCCATGACGGGGCACGCCTCGTTTGTCGGAACAGCAAATCAGAGCGAAGGAACGCAGAAGCGGGAAATCTTTCTTTGTCTTTGAGTCTCGCCTCATTAACATGTTTATGGCTCTCTTAGATAAGCAGACTTGGGGGTTTTGGCATAAAAGAAAGAGTTTGATGCATCATAGTACCACACAAGACACCTAGCCGGCCTACAAATTGCGAGACAAAGATTTCGAGACCAAGCATGGGGAGTTTAACTTTAAGAAATAAAGGAACGGCGAGGATTGGCGTCATTCTTCCTTACGCATTCACTGGCTATAAGTTTCTAACCTATCAAACACATCTAAAAATGGTTATAACAAAAAGCATGCATACATACAGGGCACACAGGCACACCTAAACTGAAAAATAACTAAGTTAAAAGTCATATAATCTGTTCGGATGTCCTTTGGTATGTGAGAGGGGGTGGCTGTTATTTACGACGGCCTCTGTGGGCTGCACGAGCATGGTTTGTGTCCTTTTAGCACCGTTAACCTGTCAGTCTGTAGACTTCACGGCGCCGGTCTTGTTTGAGTCATTATAAATAATCAAAGTATTGGTCCGTTGATCATTTATGAGCGCCGTCCATACGCTACAATATTCATGGTAAAATATTGTTAACATTTAGTAAATTTTTTTGTAAATACAGTGAAAACGTAAAAGTCCATTATTAGAATGTTAGTGTTTCAAAGTATTTACATAAAACGGGAAAGGCCACACTTATCAGCTCATATCCGACAAAACACTCCATTTAAGTCTAGACATCCCAGAGGCATACACGCAAACTTGCTTAGTGATGTTAAAAATGGCAGATGGCTGAATGAGACTACTTCTGCTTTTAGATGATCAAGAGAGCAGACAGCAACAACTCAAGGCACTCTTACCAGACTATGAAAATTATAAAAACAATTAGCATCATCCCCGTGGAACATTTAGGCAGGACATGTTGCAGCAAAAACTGCATGCTGTGAAACATTTTTGCCCAAATAGTGTTTTCTGTTTCCTCTTTTAAACCTTGCGAGTGAAAACTGCAGAAAGTGACATAAGTGTAATTAGGCAGATTGTTCAGGCGATAATTGGATCCAGACATTTAACAAGCAGGTTAATGGCACGACTGTGCCATACTAATGGCAGAAGTCCAGATTCTTGATGTTCTAAAAATGAAGTCCAAATCCTGTAAAATCCTGACCATCCATTCAAGCCTTGCTATTAACATACTTTTGATGATTTCTTTCAAGGCAGCGAGAGCTGCCACATGAGAGGTATTTAGTATAGTCTGTCCACAGTAGTAATCATTTGTCAGGCTGTCATAGGTGTGAGGTTGGCTGAATGGGAAAGTGGTGCCTTCGGGCATAGCTGGGAGCAGGTTTATAGATCTGATGCTTGCTTTGACACTGGAAGACTACTCACACCAGGACATTCCTCTGTAGAGGCACTAATCCAATGAGTCTACTATGACATGCTGTGAGGACATGTAATATAGTCTATTGTCATCAACCTTAGCTGTCCAATCGAGTTATCACATTCGGCTATCACATTTCCTGTTTGCCTCTTTCGTATATATATATATATATAAAGTGTCATATACGCTACTGTTCAAAAGTTTGGGTTCAGTCATTTATTAAGGAATTCATTAAACTGATCAAAAATTATCACTGTCACACTTGGTTGCAAAAAAATTAAGGAAAAGAGCTCGATCTAAATGCTGCAGTTGATTTTAGTAAAAGAAAACTCGAAACAAAATACTTTGAATAATTGGACTAGATAAAGAGGAACAAAAAAAAACTGGTATCAACATACAACAAACAACAACAGGTGTTCAACTTAATCAATGAGAAACCATAGAAACAAACTCAAACACCGAAAACAGAACTAAAACATGTGCCAAACCCACCCAAAACAGACACAGAATACCCATTACATATACATCCCAGCCAACACATGTATGTGGGGCCCACGTGGATTAAACATACAGAGTGGGCATGGGCTCAAAATGGGCATCTTATCTGGGGCCCACTTGGGTGAACTAAGTAGTTCCCACATGGACAAACCCAGCTGGGCTCCCCATGTGGGACCTAGTTGGTTCACTAATGGAAAATGAGTGCATGGGTTGAAAACGGGCTACTCAGTGGTCTAATTCATTTTACCAAAAGACAAGTCAAACACAGTCAGTTCCAAAGGTCGATTACATGGGTAGATAGTACACAAATATGCTTCCTTGAAATAATTTTTACTGTTATTTTGACACTTAAACACAATGTGACTTCAATCTAATCAAAATCTAAAAATGGCAACACAATTGCAATTTTACCAGATTTTCTGCCATATAAAAGTATCAAGAGCCTGTGGATACAGAGAAAAAGGCAAAAAAAAAGTTTATTTTGTGATCACAGAACAGCATCATACAGGGACCATTTTAGCTTTTATTCTAAAAGTGTGCACATTGAGTGAAATATGTCCATTCTCAAATGTTTAATTTGAAATAAATCTTAAATAAATGTTTATTTTGGCACAGAACAACTAGTTTCCGCTGAGTAATGAGATCTGAGGAGCTTTAGCCATCTCCTCACTTGGCTGCCTGTGCTTTTTTTCTCTTTTTTATTTAGTGTTAATTCAAATAACAAATGCACAAAAGATACCCAGTATAGTAACACTTTAGAATACTGTTCCAAATAATTTGTAATGCCTTCTGAAGGATTTGGTAATACTGAGTCCTTATTAGTAGGTTACACCAGGATCTTCACTTAATAATTAACACATTTTGTATGTCTCCCTCGTCTATCACACCTGATTCAACTCATGAGCTCATTAGAGACTTCTTTAGTTAACTTAAGTCTCTGAGATCCTGATACCTTGCACTTCTGGAGACTCCAGATAGGTTGCAGTTCTGGAAAATGGTGGTGCTGGAGGCTAAAGGGTTTCTGATGGTTTCACACTTAATTCTTCACCTTAATTCTTAATGATTTTGCAGTTAGCGTGTGTTGTTTCTACACCATCTGTTTTTGGCTGACCCTGCTGAGCATTTCATCTAGATCAGTGTTTCCCAACCACCATCCTGGAGGCACACCAACACTGCACATTTTGCGTGTGTCCCTAATCAAACACACCTGATTCAAATGATCATCTTATTAGTGGAGACTCAAAGACCTGAAATGGGTGTGGCAGATAAGAGACATGCAAAATGTGCAGTGTTGGTGTGCTTCCAGGATCGTGGTTGGGGAAACACTGATTTCGATCAACCTGATGTGGGGCACCAAAAGGCTTTAACTGTGAAAAAGGGAATTAAGTGACACAATGGTTCATTTTTAATTTTGTTTGGCCTTTTTCCAAAGGGCCGTTGGGAGAGCGCTCATGGGCGTGAGGAGCTGCACTGGATAATTTTTGTGTGTGCGTGCTCGTGCGCTCGTGTTCGTGTGTTCATGTTCGTGTTCGTGTTCTGCAAGAGTGGCCTTTCTGGATCAATGTTCCCCAGCTGTCTTGGAGTACAGATTGCATATATAAACAATACAAGGTTTGTCAGAAGCTTCACTTTAACATCATCATTTTTTTTTTTTTTTTTTTTTGTGTTAAAGTTGTATATGTAATAGTCATTTTCAAATTATTCCAAATAAACTGAAGCATGAACTACTGGTTTCTGTTCATTGAATACCTTTAACATTTTAGTGTATAGGGGCGCGCAGGGTTCGTTGTAACATGCATGGTTTAAAACCTTCCGCACATACCAGGATTCCGAAACGTTGTGTATTTACTAGTTGCCATATCAATATTATTTAGAGGAGAGAAAAAAATAAAGAAATCTCTGGACAATATCACTGAACATTTAACCATAGCAAAAGTACATTTTTGATTTATTTTTCATCTGTTTTTTGTTTATTTAAAATAGGACAAATGTGATATTATTGTAATGTTATTTAACAGTTGAGCTGTGTCTTCTGCTGTTAGATCAGCATTAAAGAACTGAGCCGTGGTTTAAATCCCAGTTGCTCAGGTGGGGTATATATGCTATTATATTCTATACTTTTATGATTTCTTTTGAAGACTGAGTCCATGTTCAGAAATTATTCATTGTTTTGAATTATGTATTTGGCTACGTGTTTGTCAAACTCAATGTTTATTTTTAATTATACGCCATTTTATTAATTGTAATTCATTGACAAAATATTTTAGTTTGTCTTGGATATTTTTTTTTTTTATTAGATCAGATAACATTTTAAGCTGTCATGTTACAGTATATCCCACCTGTGGGGCATATTGTCACATTTCACTTACATTCTTTGAGGGTAACCCAAAGTATACACTGTATTAATGAAACAAAACCACATAACTGTACTAGACATTTGCAATTAATGTGGGAAAAAATAAATACTCTGAACCCCAAGTGGATTTACACAAACTGAGAAAGTCAAAAAGTGTTAGGTTGTGCCCTGCTCTCCCCTACATGTAATGTTTGTATTTAGGGGTTTACTGTAAAATAAGGTAACCAAAACAGAAACTATGCTAGCCCATATATACCCGTTGTGGCCCATAAGAGCCTTACATAACACCTATCTGTGTCCCGTCATCAACCCATATGGGCAGACCCATGTAGGCCCCAAATGGGTTCTACATGGGTTACCCGTATGAGCCCATCAAGAGACCCATCATTAACCCATGTGGGACCTCCATGGAAATGGAGGACAAAATTAGCTGGGTCCCAGTTGGGTAGCCCAGGTGGACCCCAGATATCAGCACATGTGCAGCCCCACATGGATGTGTTGGCTGGGATTGTTAGAAAAAGACTTAACATATTTGAAATAAATGCTAAACTAAAAAATGTCCAATTACTTAATCATCTTATTTGTGATTTACGCAACAAAATTGTGTTTCTCTTCTAAACTTGATTTCTTTGCTTTCGATTTAATGTAATTCTCTAAAATGTGTAATCTACTAGATTAAATTATTTAGGGTGAATGTGAACCAATCAAGTACTCGAAAATTATTTTTGCTGAAACTGTAAATCCCATCATGCTTCGCTTGGGACTTAATGAGGAGAGTAAAAATGTTGAAATGAAGTGTTATTTTATGTGTTTTTGAGAAAGATGAGCAAAGAGGGAGACTTATAGTATTTAATAGTGTTTAATGTTCAATTATGTTGGAATTATTATTAGAACAATTTTAAATTACACTGGGTTACCAATGTGGAGAAGAGTGGAGCATATAGACTGAGGACTGATACAGCACGCGTTATTACGGCATTGCCCATAAAGCATTTCATACTTAGCATTTAACATGCTAATATGTGTTCTAGCTAATAGTTTGAAAGCTAGCTAGTACAGCTAGTCTTATAATTTAGTCATCTGATGCAACAAAATATACGAAATTGAATGAATTAATCCTGTTAAGGAACCACATTAAAATAATTTATAGACTGTCTTGAAATTACGTGAATAAATTATGTTTAATTTAATTGATGTACAAGATTAAATTGTGTAAATCCAACACACTTTTTTTCAGTGTAATAAGAATACTAAAAAAATACATCAAGGTTTCCACAAAAATATTAACATTGTTTTCAATATTGATAATAATAATAAATTATTCTTAAGCACTAAATCTATGCATTTTGTGTTTGTTCTGACACCTTCAGTTCCACTAATGCTCACAAATCTGTATTTCTGTGAACAGTAAAAGCTCTTTTCATGTAGTCATGTAGATATTATATTGTGTCATGTCAAAATGAAACTGATATTAAAAACAGTATAAAGTATAGGCTTATGTCGAACTTTATTCTTGTACAAACAGACACTGTATTAAGCAGTACATAAAGTATTAAATAAAAATGTTGTTGAAACGTCTGTGAATTTGACAAATATTGCATTTATTGTGATTGTGATAAAGTATGCAAACACTGCACGAGCGTCCACTACGGAAGTCTTACTTCACGTTTTTACTCCTCCCCAACTGCAAGCGGTTGAGTGTTTGGCATGGTAATGGGTGACAATGTTGATATGTCTGGTATGCTGTTATGCTAGCGCCATACATACACGGCACGCTGCTCTAAGCAGTAAGAGATGCTGCTGCTGTACAATATAGTGTACATGAATTACCCATAGCAGATCTATACAGGTGGAGCTGGGGAAGGTGAAGGCTGGAGAAGCACTCATTGGCTACTGACACAGCACGAACCAGTCAGCTGTGCCCTATAGAGAATGATGGGATTCCAAGCAGGTTGGTTAATGACCTATCAGCCTGTGGCATCTAGAGTTTCATGACAGAACTTTGTGTTTAATTTAAATTGTAATAATATTTCATAGTGGTACTTTTTTAATCAAATAAATGCAGCATTTGTAAGCATAAAATACATTATTTAAAGCATTGGGTAATGTGTTATTTTAATATGACTTCTGGATAATTTTGTTTTTGTTTTTTATGTGCGTTTACAAAAATTATTAAAAAAAAAAAAAAAGTCCTCATTTTTATATGGCAAATACCCAGTAAATTTAAACATTTTAAGCTAAGGCTAAATCATAGCTTTCTGGCATATTGTACATGATAAGAGACAGTAATGTATTATTACTTACCCGTCCCTTCAGGTTCTGGAGCTCACCTGGGCACAGATCTTTGGCAGCTCTGTTCCTGGAGCATATTTTTACCTGCCACTCATGTGTGACTGGAATTTCTGAAGTAATTTAGAACCTCTGTAGTCAAGAAAAGATGTGCCACATAATCAAGAGTGAAAAAACAAAAACTGGTAAGCAGACAGTAGGTACCATTAAATCTTGAATGTGGAATGACAGCATGAAGAGAGTACACTGTAGAAAAGTGGAAATATGTTTAGCCTAGATCAAATGAAGTTAAGTCTATTATAGTGAATTATTAGGAATTAGTAGTACATTTAGCTTGTCACAATAATTCTTTACTTTATTGATCAGTGCTTCACTGCTTACTATGCAGCACTAATGGCCTTTAATATTTGACTAAAGTCCAGGAGTTTGTAGAGATGTAATAAATTAGCCTTTGTTAAGCCCCTCCCACTTGGTTAATGTTGCTAGGTTTAACAAGATTTCCCTGCATCCAAAAGAATATTACTTTCATAGACTTATATTAGAAAATAAGGCAGTTAAAGATATGATTGGTCAGTGATGTTTTAAGGTGGGTTTTGTGACATCATTAATTACTTTACAGTATGTTGTCATTAATATGCTTGCACTAAACATACTACACTACAGTCTTGACTTTTACACACTTGGCTTGTCCTCTGTTTTTGTACCCTGTATCCAGATGGCATAGTATTTCCTTGCAACACATAATGTCAATGTCCTCAATGAGATTATTCACAGAAATGTATCAGATGCTTTTCAAACAGTTGAGGCCACATTACATTAGTCATTTGCATTTGGCACATCTTTTTTTTTTCTTTTTCATACGACACAATATGCTTACATCAGAAGATTGTACATTATTCTAAGTAGGTTAGAGCTCTATTCATAGGCATATAAGTGACCAATGGCGGTTTTTAGGTCAAACAGGCATGCCTAATGAGATCTAGATGAAGGTTATTAAATTAAAGCTTTAGTCAAATGAGGTGTTCCATTCTTAATGGAGGTGTAATAAAAGACAGAATGTATTAAGCTTTTGCTTCATTTCAAGCTGACCATATGACAGGTGAGTCAGGGTAACACTTTGTAAAATGGAATTTAGTCAAAGTAGCTTTAAGGCTTGCATCACTTAGCATCTTGTGGTCACACTTTTTGTGTGTGTGTGTGTGTAATTTAATTGCGCTATTTGTATGTATCCGTAGCACCCAATTTAAATTGGAATTTAAAATTAATTCTCCAAGTGACCCCTTTACAAAAGTTAATGAATAGTTCCTTTGCTATTTTAGACGTAATGCCATGTTGATTGATTTGCCATAGCTGTGCTGTTAAATTAGCATGACATCAGTTCTATCATGAACAGCCACAAAGAACAACCATGATCTAGAGGCATTTACCGATCACAACAAAATCAAGAGATTTTAAACAACTTAAATTGTACAATTTGTAAAAAGACAAAATCACAGTCTATTACCCTCTTTATTGGTTATTTTCTTAAAATTAGACTCACTCTAATACAGCAGGGGTGAGAAAGCAGTTTGTTTGTCCAAATAGTGTTTTAATGCACAGTTGTAATGAATCATGTTGGCGCCACAGGAGGGACAATATAGAGTTGTGAGCTTAAGATGGGCGTAAAACTCAGCGCATCTCAAATGCTTTGATATGGAGGCACAAGCATCCTGCTGTTTGTCTGTATCCAGACGCAGGTGCTTTGTGAATGTCAGGGTAGGTTGAGTCAGAGGGATTACTCCCCTGCTTGTCTACCACAGTGGGGAGGCTGACAGGCGAGGAAGAGACAAAGAGAATGAGAAAATAATGTCAGTCCACTGTGACACAGCACTTTGACTGTTCTGTCCAACCCCAGCACCCCTAGGATCGCACTATATCAGACCTACAGAGATTCAAATGCATTTACTCGGTTATCAGGGTGTTTTAAAACTGCCTGTCAAAATGGTACAGCAATATTAGAAGCAATTGCAGGTTATATTATAAAGCAAAGCATTATAATATTATAATGTCTGAGAACATGATAACAACTGTGCAGCACAATTGCTGTCAGCAACAGCGCTTAGCTAAATACTGAATTTTTGATTTGCAGTTCTTAGTTCTGTGCTTGACATGTTGTTTTTTCAGACCACCACAATCCCTCCGAAACAATTTTCCTGGCTTGGCTTGATTGCTTCAGCGGGATGATTGATGACACAAGAGTGATGAAGGAAGTTGACATATTGCTGTCTGCCGGAGATGTCATGGGGGCATGCATGGGGAAGTTGATGATATTTTGGTGACATATAAGGAAGAGCAGTAGAGACAATGCTCACAGATCTTGCAAAAGGGAGACATGTAAATTTTCTACTCAGCAAATAAATAAATAGGTGGTCATAAAATAGATTTGCATTAAAAATTCATGTATAATTTAATTAGTATATTATCAAAAAGTTGCCACTAAGAAAAAAAACAGTCCACTGTACAAAAAAATCGGTTTCGACAGGATGAACATTGTAAAAATACACAGTAATTTTAATCCTGAATGTCATTTCTGGTACAGTTGATAACTGAGATGCAATATGGCACCAGTTGTGTTTGTATAAGACAATTTGGAGTGAGTCTGCAGTGTGATACGAGACATGAAAGTAGAGCAGAAGAACTGTACATCTCATGGCTACAGCGAAATGGATGGTGTGATTTACCAGTCTAGAATTCAAAAGCTATAATGTAAATTATAATAAAGGTGAGGTCTTATTTATTGTTGTTCTG
Organism: Paracanthobrama guichenoti; assembly: GCA_018749465.1. NCBI lineage: Eukaryota > Metazoa > Chordata > Actinopteri > Cypriniformes > Gobionidae > Paracanthobrama > Paracanthobrama guichenoti. Next base: position 24,179,439 of record CM031944.1, on the reverse strand, counting down.
TGAGATCCATGAGATCCTGTGAGATTAGGTTTGAGTTGGTTACACGGATTTGCTGCATTTACAAACAAAAAGCTGCTTGGTTTAAAAGAGCCTTTCCAACATCCGCCGTTTCCAAATTTTGCTACAGTGACACCTTAATAATAGTTAAACTAGTTAAAAAGAAATACCTGTGCAAAAAGGTTGGAAGGGATGGTTTTTTACACTTTGAAGAAATTGAAAGTTTTAATGTGATCTTTCACATTGGAACTGGGGCGTTAGAGTGAGGTTGCTGCAATACATTGAAACTGACTGATATTCAAAGGGCAACCCAGAGGTTTTGATCTCCTTTTAAGGCAATGTCATTCTGAGTTCCTGCATTATAGCAAGATGGAGAAGAAACGTTTAATTTGTATTGTGGTTGCCTCCAAAACGGTCGACTCACTGCGCCTTCAAAGGATTGCAGATTTTTTTTCTTACCATGTTCCATCCCCTGGGTATGTTTTTATCAGGTACATACCTTCATAAAGGCAAGGACAAATAGCAGAATGGCTCTGAAAAATGGAGAGGCAAAAACTTCAAAGAGGACTGTCAAAAAAAATCGATTGGGAATGGAGGCAGAAAACACGATGGAGAAGTGTAATTGATCTCATTATTATGGAAGCGGAGCAGTTTACTCTCCTTTTGAGGGAGGAAAAAGAGAATAATTTCTCTCCTCTCTACTCAAATGTACATTATGCGGTTGCTAGTGTGCAGGTGGGGTTTAGCCCATTTTAGATGTTATATTTTCAGTTAGAATATCATGGTAAAATGGAAAATTAACTTCTAGGTAAATAAATCGTCTTGATCTTGAAATAAGGGGGCTTGTTTGTGCTGCCGTGCACATGGACAGGACCTGACAAAATCTGCAGACATGAGAAAATCAAGTTTATGTCCCCTTAAAGTGGTCATGAATTGAGAAATTAACTTTTCCTTATATAAGATATATAATATATATATAAGATGTCATCATACTATAAGGATATCCTGTAAGTTTCAGAACTGAAAGCTTCCTTGTTAGTCCAAAAACGAATTGTTGAAACTTTTATTGAAACCAAGCCCAGAGAACAACTCATTGTGGAATGTGCCTATAATAGATTGGTGAAAGACCACCTCTGCAGAAGAGAAACAACGCCTACTTCATCATTGCAACTTTGGCCCCGCCACTGGCGTGTTAGTGAGATGATGAGGAGAGAAGAGCAATACAGGATCACTAGACTAAAAATAACATTACCTTCCAAAGGATCCTAATGCTAGGAATGTGGTCATTTATTTTCAAAAATGTGAATGTCTCAGGTGTGCATTATTTGTTTATATTCGGTACATTTCACTGTGAATTCTTTGGTAAATTAGTCGCAATTTCGTGTAGTCTTTGCGTATTCGAATTTAACTCTAAAGTAATGCCACAACATGTAAGTAAATGTGTTAATTCCAATGCCTGATCTGTGACCAGTGATTTCTGATATGTAATCATCATGTACAGTCAGATGTTCTTTTGTCTATTTGTCAGTAAATCAAACCAGTAACTAAACAATCAACTTTTTAAAAAATCAACACATTGTTTCTCTTAGTAGGATAATCTGTTATTTAAACTATGATTCAATTATATATACTGTAGAACAATAATAGAAAAGAACGCTCCTTTTACATTGTTTGATTGAGCTGTCAATCAAACAGCCCGAGTTTATCAGTGACTGGATTCTTGGCAAAACTCCCATAATCAGCTAGAATGTTCATCACTGCAACCTTTCATGCCATGTTCTAAATATAATGCAATAGATCTAAATATAATTATATAAATCAACACTTTTCACGATTGGTTAACCTTGACAGCTGGTAATAGTAAAAACGTGCTAAAAAGATTTCCAGAGGGTTCCAGATGTTATACATAGCTATTTCATATGCAAATATGTAAGCCAATCACAGCAGTGGACGCTTACACTGAAGTCTCACAGTAGACACGCCCTTAAAACAGAGTGTTCAGATCAGAGGGTTAAAATCCTTTTATTTCTTTATTGACTATTTTTTATGTAAAAAAATCAAACAAACATTATAAGTGCATCCCATGAAACATAAAAACAATAAAACAATGCAGTGTCATGACCGCTTTAAGAAAAGTGTGCTAATTTGTAACTAATTGTACTAACAAGATGCATTTAGCTTAGCATTTACATTTAGCATCTTAAGATTATTTAAATGTTATGCTTTCATACATAATAATAATGTAAATTTGAAGTTTAGTACATTTAAATAATGCCAATTCAAATTCATGAAATCATAACTGCATGAATTATAATATTTATTTAAAAATTCTGCTCCACACCTAAGGGGCATCTTACCCCACATATCCCCCTACACTAGAAAAAGTCGAAGGCTTCCCCACAGATAGAGTTAGTGGAGATAAGGTCACAGTAAGCACTAAGCCAGTCACCTTCAAGGGAGAGTGTGACAGGAGACAGTCAGTGGATCAGAGAACCTGCAGACAGATGGAATTGTCCACATAAACAAAGCACAACACTTGCCTTTCTGCCTTGAAAATGACCCTACTGTAATCTTGGTCACATAATTCAGGAAAAGAAGAGTCTGAAACAGACCTGAATTAAGACCTCTTTTGTTACAAAGTTCAATTTCAATTGGATTAAAACAATCATTTGTCTTTTGTGTAAAGAGCTTTGTGACTAGCTGTCAGCCCATGGTGAAGTTGTTGTGACATAATCAGGACAGGGTATAATAAATTAGGTAAATGAGTTAACGTGCAAAAAGTGCACTTATGAATCTGGCTCGAGGAAGATGTGGAACGAACCAACAAGCCAAGTGTTAAGTGCAGCAGAAAAACACAAGAAAAACATCTCAAGGCTATTTTTTACATTACTATTGTAGTAGCGTACAAACCCATGAATTATGGAAGGTTGCGAGTTGTGTTAATAGCACAGTCAGTGCCACCTCTGTGGTCTCTCACAATAGACATTCTGCCCTCCTAAAGTTCACTAAAGTGTTTGTATAAAGCTAGCTAAAGTTTGGACCTCAGCATGCACCAGGTGAGTAATGACCGGTTTGCTGATGTCCCTTTCAGAAAAAGCGAGCCCCACAACGCAAGAGGTTTTGAACCCTCCCAGACTGCACCTGCGGACAATGCCATGCTCTCAGTACATAGCATAGTGTCTGCAGGCTGTTAGGCACTTGGAGTGTGTGGGAGGTGTACGGCCAATTAAAGCTTTTGTGTATGAGCCCCTGCAGTGGATAAAAAGGTGGCTCACCCTGATCACTTTTTCCCCCACTGTTTTTGGCTATTAAGACTACATTGTATTAAATCCAGTGCCTGAGTAACTTTCAACCTTTTGTTTAGCATATTCTCACTTCACTAATTATGGTCTTACTGTATGACCAACTTTTTTTTTTGTAAAGTCTTTAGGCTATAGTGGCCAGGTTTCATGCATAGATGGGTTTTTGGTTTGAGTTTAAAGTAATGAATGTGCACGGTATGCCCAGCATAAACTCAGTGGTTTACGTTTACATATTTTGCTGCTTATAATGAAATTTGCACTTACCACTGTAAACCATAACGCTCAAAATATTTAATTGGTTTGAGTAGGACAAACTTAAATGGAACAAATTAGTTCAGTTAAATTAACTGTTATGAGTATTTAGAACTTTTTTTCACAGCACTGACATATTTGAAGTAAACTGAACTGTTTCGTTGTTTTGAGTACTCATTTCCTTTCATTTAGACTAACTTAAGTAACTGAAACTGGGCTGGGATTTTTTTTATTTCCCAGCATGCTTTCCCCATGCCACTCGAAAGGCTAACGCTAAAATTGGTTATATAATGTTTTTTTTGTTGTTGTTGTTGTTGTTGTTTTTGGTGCAAGATTAATGGTAAGGGAGATTTAGTAGTGATTAATGTTTTTTTATGCTAATTTAGAAGAGTGTGGGTTTTGGAGAGTTCATGGTGACAAGTGGTGCATGCTGCTTGGTTTGAGAGCAGGTAAGTTAGATGTGTAAGGTTAAAATTATATGATAGATATGATATGATAGATATATAATTGGGAGATTATGAGCACGAGAGTGAAATATAGATGATTGTTCATGAACTGCTTCTCTCCAGTGATTTATTTTGTCCTTTTAATTGTGTGTCACGCAAAGTTAACGAACCCGATCTTACACGTTTTAATTCAGTAAGTGCTATACCATGCTATTGTTAACATGTTAGCAAGTTGGCATTTTCTGTTTGTTATAGCTAGCAAAATATTTTTTAACTTAAAAAAAAAAAAAAAAAAAAAGTTCTCAAGTAAGTTTAAGTAAGTTCTGCTTACTTAAAATTTGGAACATCATAACTCAATTTGATGTAACTGATTCAGCAATGTCTGAAGTTAATCATCCAGTTTTATTTATTTATTTATTTATTTTTAATGAAAGGCTTCACGATAACAAAATAATTCAATAGTCACTATTTGATGACACATAAAATACTAATTGAAGATAGCATTTTGCTTAAATGAATAAAAAAATGTATGAGTTTGAGGGACAGAATGATATTCACACAGAATGCGTATTGACATTGTACTTTGATGCTTTTATATTGTTTTTCTATGCAAGCATGCGCTAGACGCACATATATGACATAGCGCTCTAAATATACTGCAATTAAGTTAGAACTAAGTTATGTTATTAACTTTTTCCCATACCACTGCCCTTTGTCTCATGCAAAACACAAAAAAGGGCATTCTGTGTAAACCTGCCCTCAGTGGGTAATTTCAGCACCTCTGAACAGAACTGGAAATATAACAATAAATAATTTTCTGCAATATTTGTCGGCCAAACAGGTAGAAATAATTGTGTCACGGAACAGAAGAATGCAACAGATGTAATCCAAATCCAAAACAAGAGGTTTATTGCAGGTATGCTGAAAACAAGCGACGTGAGCTGGTGAGTAACCGAGTGAATGTATTAGTAGTCTTGATGATAGCAGTGAATGACAGTTCTTATCTGTTTCAGATGGGAATGGCAGATGATCGCTGGTGAAGACGGAAGATGAGCTGAGAGAGATCACACAGGTAAGTGTCTCCGAATTAGGTAGTCAGGTACAGCTGGGGCCACACTAAAAGAATTTCAATATGTTAGAGACCGCAAACATGACGATAAGAAATCATAAATGGGGCAAATAATTTAATTTAACAGATTCCATTCACAAACAACGGTCCCGCCTGTGAACACGGGAAATCACGCAAAATCTCAAACGTGACTTTAAAGTAAACTAACAGCGGACAACACTGACAAGAAATGGTGCTTATAGTGTATGGATTGCTTTTTACAGAAAATTTGCAGGGGGGACAAAAAGCAGTTTTTGAGAAAAAGATGAAGACGCTGCTTAAATCGTGCGTTAGTGAAGAGTGAATACAGGTGCAGAGCAGTGTGATTGGGAGTGGGGTGATTGGAGTGTAGAGGGCCGTTTCTCAATACCAAGTACGCAAGCTTCTGACTTGTGTCCTTGGTAGTTCAGACGGTAACACTTTATTTTGATGGTCCCTTTTGAACATTCTGTTGACTATAAGTAACGTTGCACCTACATGTCAACTAACTCTCATTAGAGTATTAGTAGACTGTCTGCTTAATATCTGCTAAATCTTTATTCTAATGGTCCTCCAACAGACATTCTACTGACTATAAGTAACTTCACAACTACATGTCAACTTATTCTAACCCTAACCCTACCAGTCTACTAAAACTCTACTAACACTCTAATGATACTTAGTGGACATGTAGGTGCAACGCTACTTATAGTCAACAGAATATGTTAAAGGGACCATCAAAATAAAGTGAAACCGTTCAGACTTGCCGAGTTCGATTCAGGAGAACAAATTCCTAAGGATGGAGGATGCAAGTCTGGTGATTCTGCAACTGGAACAGCAGCATTCTTGATAACGTCACTCAGCTCATTCTCCTGAACCAGCCAAACATGAGGACTCAGCGGAAGAAGGGCTTACAGGTACCACCAGCCTCCACTGCCACCTGCCCGCTCTATGAACGGATACCCCAGTTTAAGGCCTTGAGTTTCCTTCACAATGAGGACCGACCTGAAGGAGTTTGCCCAGGAGTTCAGGAGGGCTATGGCTGGACTGGGATATAATGATGAGACCCTCAAAGAACTTCTTAATTATGCCCTTGACAAGCCTTTCAAGTGGTGTGTAATGAGAGGGCTGGAGGGGACAACATTTGAGGCGGCAGTGGCGTTTTTTGCTGGCCAGGGGAAGAAGGCTGCCAGAGAGACTGCAGCTTCTCAAAGGGCGGCCGAAGCTGCTGTAACAATCCCGAGTCCGGTGGTCCCTGTTCCGGTGGACCCAGTTCCAGGGGTCACAAAGCGGAGGAGGAGAAGGAAGACACCGTCCATGATGGATCCGGTGGTCCCTGTTCCGGGGGTCTCAAAACGAAGGAGGAGAAGGAAGGCACCATCCATGACGGATCTGGTGGTCCCTGCTCCGGTGGCCTCCCGAACTGTGCACGCCACCCTGGCCTCCCGGTCCCTCCCGTCCCACCCCTGGTCTGTCCTGCCCAGTAGCCGCTCCTTTAGGAGGGGGTAATGTCACCTTTCTGTCCTGTCTTGTTGAGCATATGTGGTGTTTTGTTATTTTCTAGCCATGTGCTTTGGGTTGTCATGTTTTGGTTATGTCATGTCTCCTGTCTATTGTCCTGACCCCACCCCCCTTATCTCATTATTGGTTAATTTGCCCCACCTGTTCTTCCCTCATTACCTGCCTTGTTTGTTATCTATTTAGTCTCCTTGTGTTTGCTGTGCTGTGCTGGTTCGTTATCTTCTGTTCCATGGTTGATGGCTCCTGTTTCCTTGACCTGCTTCATGGTTCCTGACCCTGGTGTTGTGTTTTAGTTTTGTTTTCCCCCTCGTGGGTGTTTTTGTTCGTTTATTTTATTATTTAAATAAACCCTCCATTCTTCCTGCAATTGAGTCCTCACTCCTTTTCTTCCAACCGTTCCTGACAAGTAAAACATACAAAGTCAGCGCTAGTAGGCTACAACGGTAAAGTTAAATAGCCTAACAGTTAAATATTTAAAGTTATGAAACTTCACTTTGCCTCAGCCAAAACATGATTCATGAGACAAAAGACCGCCCATTAGATCTACACAAGACAAATTATATCTCATGTTCAACAACTACAGAGACATCAGAGCCAGCAGCAAACATCAGAAGAACTAGCCGAGGAAAGGCTCTCCGCGGGGTTAATGAGCGCTGAACGCCCGGTGATCGACCGGATCTCACAACTCAGATCAAATTTTCAAATAGGTGCTCTTTATAAATAAACCACAGATTTGAGCTTTAAACAGCTACGCAGGTTTTCTCATCCACTGTTGACGCTTGCTGGTTGGTGCGAGATGCATTCTGGGATACCGGTCTCCCTCAAGTCCGCTCAAGTAACCTCTCGATGCATCCTTGATAAAAGGGGCGGCTCAAGGACACATCCAGGGATTTGAACTGTACTTGGCTAGATGTGAACTTTGAAATGGAACAGTACTTGTGGAGCGACTGATGACGTTTCACAAGTCCACCAGAACACGAGCACAGACAAGAATGCATATTGAGAAACGGACAAGGTCTGGTGTCGAGGGTGTGGCTGACTCTGTGAAGCTGTGCCCTAAAGCCAAAATCAAAATGGACAATTCTTATTTCATTACCAAATGTCGCAGTGTTCATTTTAAATGATTGATCTGTGTGCATCTGTCTTTTGTTTTGTTTTGTTTTTTTGTTTTGTTTTTTGTTCATGTGCTCTCGTAATCTTTTTTTTTTTTTTATCGTAATTATTTTTTTTTTTTATAAAAAGCCGTTAATCTCCCCTTCCAAACAGCATCTGTTCTCTTCATGACATACAGAGGGTGGGACTAAATATTTTTCACAACTGATTGCAAACTAGCATTCAGATTTGCCTCCATTTAGTTGGCAACACCCAACTTCTGACGATCCAATCAGTCCCGGGAACAAAGTAGTTCCCCTACAATATTTTTTTTGTTTGTTTTTTCCTCATTCCAGAAGCTGTTTCACTCCCAGTGGTGGTCAAAATTATTGGCACCACTGGTAAATATGATCAAAGATGGCTGTAAAAATAAATCTGAATCGCTCATCCTTTTGATCTATCATTCAAGAAATTCAAGAAATGCTTTTCTCCAAAACACACTGGCCACAATTATTGGCACCCCTACAATTTTTTTATGAGTGAAATATCTCTGAAGTATATTCCCATTAATATTACTTTGTTTTTTTTTTGTTTTTTTTGCACTTTTAGTGACTAGGAACATGAAATTGTGTAGCTATGACGTCTTGTTCCACAGGAGTATAAATATGAGGAATCACAAAGGCCAAATTCCTTTAATCATCCATTACAGTGAGTTAAACCAAATAATATAGCTCTGATGTGCAGCAAAAGATTGTTTCACAAAATAGAAAGTGGCTGTAAAAATAGCTAAAGCATTGACAATTCCCATTTCCACCATCAGGGCAATAATTAAGCAATTGCAATCAACTAAAGATGTTACGAATCTGCCTGAAAGAGGATGTGTGCCTATATTTTCCTAATGCACCGTGAGGAGGAGAGTTTGAGTGAACAAAGACTCTCCAAGGATCACAGATGGAGAATTGCAGAGATTAGTTGAGTCTTGGGCTCAGAAAGCCTAAAAAAATAAATCAAACAACCCCTACATCACCACATGTTGTTTGGGAGGGATTCAAGAAAAATCCTTCTTGCTCATCCAGAGCCCATTCAGTTGTCAGCCAAGACTGGAACCTCAAAAGGGACCTGGTTCTGTGGTCAGATGAAACTATAAAAAGAGCTTTTTGGCAGCAAACCCACCAGATGTGTTTGGTGCAAACAGGTATAAAAAGCACCCTATGGCCACGGTTAAATATACTGGATCTTTAATGTTGTGGGCCTATTTTTTTGCTGGAGGTCCTGGGCATCTTGTTCAGATAAATTGAATCATGGATTCTAGCAAATACCAAAAGATAAACAAATCAAAACCTGACGGCCTCTGCTAGAAATCTTAAAATGGGCCATGGCTGGATCTTCCATCAGGACAACGATCCAAAACAAACATCAAAATCAACACACAAATGTGTTACTGAGCCCAAAATGAAGCTTCTGCTTGACCATCCCAGTCCCCTGACCTGAACCCTATAGACAATGAGTGGGGTGAACTGAAGAGAGAAGAAGCACCAACATGGATCTGGGAATCTGAAGGATCTGGAGAGATTCTGTATGGAGAAATTATCTCTGATCTCTTGTCAGGTGTTCTCCAAACTCATCAGGCATTATAGGAGAAGACTCACAGCTGTTATCCTGGAAAAAGGAGGTTGCAAAAAGTATTTAATAAAAGGGTGCCAATAATTATGGCCCACGTGTTTTGGAGAAAAGCATTTATTTCATAATGTGATTTACCCCCACTTTTAATTATTTTACTTCAATTAAAGGTTAGGTTTTTGCAAATTTTTTGAAAGATAGATTAAAAAGGATAAACAATGCAGATTTATTTTTACAGCTATCTTTGATCATATTTACCAGGGGTGCCAATAATTCTGACCACCTCTGTATGTCCAATAGGAAGAAAGTATTATCATAACTTCTGTTTCATGCAGACTTTAAACAATATCACAAACATGGCTGTGATTCATGGCAGTAGACAAAACTGTGCAGCCTGACAGCATGATTGCGAAAGTGATATTGCATTTATACAATAGTTCTGTAAAATGGTTCAGTGATTTTGATCCACCAATGAAAACAATTCCAAACGAAAATTAACGGAATAAACTGCAAATAAACAAAACAAACAACAGGCCTATTTTTTCAATCCTGAATGAATCAGTCCATGTGTCCTAATATGCTTACTTCCATATATCAGTGTAACATATAGTCACTGAAAATGCCCATCACTACTGCACAGTGGAGTAATACAAGCAGTGAAATGTGGAGTTTATTTATTTATTTTTTTTTTTCAGGAAATCAACCAACAGCTTACTTATAGTTGACTCATATTAAACTGAGGAAAAGATAAAGGATTGTGACATCAAAAGCTAGAGAAAGTGATACAATATGATCTAAAAGCACTCTCAGGTATCATGCTTCTTCACTGGATAAGTGTTGATTATTGCCCCAGTGTATTGCACGCCTACTGTCGTGTGGGAGTGCTTCAGCATACCAAAGTACATTTCTGCTACTCACTTGCTCATTGGAGTTGAGGATTGGGAGGTGTCCAGCAGAGTACATCGCTTGGAACTGCGATAGAGAGTAGAAAGACAAGCGCTGCCAGGTGTGTCTCCATCTGCTTACAGCTGGCATCAAACTGTGACTGACTTTTGAAGCTCTTTGTGTCATTCAAAGATGGCAAAAGCTTTTTGATTAGCCACAATTTCTTTGAAATAATTAAAACCTTAACTAGTGCAATAGAGTCCCATTACATCAGTCCATTAAAGACATCACTCACTGATTAAAGCTTTTTCAAGGGGGTTGTTTTTTTTTATCCTCAGGAAAAGAAAATAACCAACATCATTCTGCTGTACCATTGAATATTACAATAAAAAGGTCAACCTTCTATAACTGGTCAATATATTCTACACTTTGTACTAGCTGGGGAATTATATGTTTCTCATCCGTTTTTTATTGGAGTTCAGGAAAGGCTTTTCTGATATGCTCAAGCAGATTGCTTTTTTATAATAAATATATACCTGTCCTAATCAATATGATTTTTGCTTAACAGGGTTCTGTAAAAGCTTCAACAATTGTCTAATATTTGTTGTGCCCATCTCTCTTCCTGCTGATAAAGCAGCCTGCTTATTTGGCATGACACATGTAACCGCCGCTGGTTACCTGCCATGAATATTTGCAGCATGCAATATAAAATCATGGTAACATATTATCAATGATACGGCAGAGAATGATTACAACAACCATTGTAATCTCCCATTAATCAGGCTTGTCACAATATCTTAAGAAGGGAAACATATCTAGGGTCATTTTTGTGAATGTGATATGATGGTGTTAGCTGCACAAGCCCTGATCTGGTGGTCAAGACTCCTTCCTCCTCATTAATTCAAGGCTATCAGCTACTGAGCACATTCAGCACGAAAGAAGCCTGTACTGTATATATCAGCACAGAGGACTGAGCATACAAAATAGCTTGAGATGTCTTCATCATCACAAACTCATGCATAGATAAGGTGACAGCCATTCTCACTGCAATGCTCCTCCGTGAATCGATTCTTACATTGCAAAAATACAGAAAAAGACTGAAGATTCTACAGTAAAAACTGTTGCTTACCATATATGTTGCCTTACCATATATTGTTTAGCATTGCATTATATGTAATCTTACTGAAAATACTGTCAAACGCATGTTTTTTCAAGCACAAACTATGAATTACCATATCATTTATGGTGAGAAACATGACATTCCAGAAGTCCCTGACACATGATATATGATTATATTTTAATAATTTCGTTTTTATTTTTTGTATCAGTAAAGTGCATAAGGGTGTTTTGTGTTGCATTTTATGTTTAGTTAATATTTATTGAATTAATTTAGTGTCATGTGTGTTACCTTGACGGTGTTTTGTCTTTGTGTGTATGCCACTTACAATAATGTAGTTCCCAGCATGCTTTGCAAGAGACTAAATTTTGGGATTCGTTGCTATTTTATGTTGACACCAGTCTTTTCTTATTTGTTAATTACATTGCATATAATGTTGAATAATAATGTTGAAATAAACTTAAAGGCCCACTGAAGTGCCCTGAAACACGAGCATTATTCAATGTTCCACTGAAACAGGAAGACTGGGTGCAACATATCGAACAGCTCCACTTTTTAAAGCAGTTAATAGCGTTTAGCTTATTGCACAGCTTGGCCAGAGCCGTTGAGCTCGTTTCCTCCTAATTTTTAACCACTCTCCTCCATATTTCTTTTAAATATAGCATTCTGTGTAGAATTCAAATGGGTCCGATTTCCGTTAAGTGTATGGTTTTCTAATGCTGAGTGGACCACCTGTTGGAAAACTGACTGACGCTTGTTACATTCATGCTCTATGCTTGTGTGTGGAGGAAGGGAAGAGGGATTAAGTGAGAGGTATTATTCGAGAGAGCAAGCTGTTGGCAGCTACTCAGGGGTCCAAATGATGAAACATTCAATCCTTTAAAAATCACAACTTTCAAAAAAGAGCTTACAGTGTTCCAAACAAAAAGGCAAAAGAAGTTCATAACAGGTTCTTAATTATAGGAAGGCAATAAAGAGGGTGGCAATGACATTTCAGTGAGTGGGCCACTTTTTGTAGATGATTAACATTTCCGTTGGATCAAAAACGTTTCCATTAGCAGGAAGAATTTCAGCCGTGACTGTATCAAATGCACATCGGGTGGGCTTTCAAGTGCCAGTTGTTCCATCCTGGTGTGCAGAGACCACCTAGAAATACTCTACATGAAATCTGAAATGTAAAAAGATGACTCTCACGCCATCACCGCACAAAATCATTTGCATGCACATTTCAATCCCTTTGTCTTGTTTCAATAGTGCTCTTCAAGGAAAACAGAGTGATGGAAAGTATCAAAGGACATTACAGATGATGAGCTGCATATACTGGAAAAGAAGTTCCTAAGGCGCTTTCAGACAGATTTGGACACAAACTCTGCAAATTGGTTGTAACAAACTTGATGCAATGTACTGCAAACTTTGCGTAGTCAGTTGAATCTTTGTGTTTAGAATTGATGAGAATCTTTCCTGTGTATTGACGTATAGAGGAGCATGTACCCATGAAATGGGAGAAAATTATCGCTTATTGTGAATCTAGACTATAACCTGACACTGCTAAGCATGATATAGGGCATGCTGTGAGTATCAGTCCTGAGTCCAGCTTATATCCATCCTCAGATGTATCCTGGAGGAAAAGTAATCTGTAGCAGGCTGAGATGTAAATCCTGTACTTTTTTTTTTACACTGTACAGATGAAATTCATAAGCTGTAAATGAGACAAGGCAGATGCACAAGAGCACAATCCACTTGTTATTATGGCTATTTGTGTGCCTCTTTCCCACAAAGTGCCAAGGGAGTTTCACGGGCTATTTCTGAGACATGCTGAAAACTTTATGCCACTTTGCTGACAAGGTCAATTGGTTTAACTGTTACAAAGAAAATACAACATAACTTACACCTACAGCCTAAATTAATTTGAATAAGTCATTCATTTTAGTAGGCATTGTCCTCTTTAGTAAATGTATCCATGTATGTGTCACAGCCACGTTCTGTTTTGTTCATGGACTTTCAATGTGTTTTCATTTGTCACATGGTTCTTTATTCTTTGTCACATGGTTTCCTTTTTTCCACCCTCATCATTTCCCATGGTTACCATCATTAGTCTAGTTCTGTTCAAACATTATACACATTGTGGATAATAAAAGAAAACAGGACAGTAGATGTGATTTTATGCGGGACAATGCAGTACACGTTGTGAGAGATAAACGTACTTAGATTAGATTATGTAACTATTGGTTTACATTAGTTGGAAAGCCTATTTGCCATCATGCTTTTAAATCTATTTAATCTCCAAACAAGGTTTGTTAATTGTGACTAGCTGGCATTCTACTTGCTTAGGTTCGACTGATAAAACGCGTAACTTACTCTATGGGACCTGTTCAGTAGGCCTATACTAAATATAATAGACTAAATAACAGTAGCCTAGGTAAAAATCACATATAATACTAAAATAATTTGTTGGTTGTTTTCTACGTTCTTGCGCGAGAGTATGACTTGCTGCGCAAATTAATTTTTAAACACCATTTGCATTTTTTCAGCATTACATTTCTTAATGTAGTATTGTAATTTTAGGTAAGAAAAAATAATACATGCATAATACATATAATTTAAATGTGTAATTACATAAATAAAGCTACTGCGCATGTCTTCTATGATACAGGACAAAGCTCCTAACTTCAGGATTTTGCAGGACAGGTGGTCACCCCAGTGGCATCTGCCACTGGACGAGCTACTAACAGATAGTCCCACCCCAAACTTACACCATTGGTTTAGCAAGTGTGTTAAAATTGGCTGGGTTGCTTAAACAAACAGCAATAGGTGTTTCTCAGTTTGCATACATTATGCACTATTTTATGACATTTTGTAGTATAAATAGTGTATAATAAAAAAAAAATATGTTGGTTGAAAGTCTCTTCACATCCTTAGAGCAATCACTAAGTAACTCTCTATGGTACAGTGTTGCCTCCAGGCAGTACTTTTATTAAATATGAAATTTGTAATATATTCAGATAAATGTGTTTGTTCAAGTGTCTGGTTAAAGAAATGTGTTTTCAATAAATATATTTATTTTTTTTCACTTGAAAATGTCAAATGTTTTAATTTGTCCATTGTGGTACAATGTTGCCTTGGGGGCAACAAACTTAAAAATAAAACAGACGAAATGTTGGTAGTATTGTATAGTGCCCGATTTTAAGCAGGAA